>JAANYP010008099.1:20000-110000 GCA_020465985.1 Centrapalus pauciflorus
TCAATAGAACTGGTGAAATAGCCAGGTCTAGAACAATAGACCAATAGGGCTAATCGAGCTGAATCAATATGTCAAGTATATGTAATGATGAAGCATACGTATTCAAAGTCATGATAGCAGTAATCTTAAAGCAATATCTGAAATGAACAGTATAAGCAATATCATATGAAGTGATAAGTCAAATAGCTATCATAATCCACTGGGCAACACCCAACCATGGTGTGCACAAGGTCACAATCCAGCTGACAATATGAATGTCAAATCAATCTAACATCAACAATATGTCTCAACCGGAATTTCAACATGTTAAATCTGAATATCTATAACTCACTAAGCTTTGCTTACAGTTGCTACTTAACATTTTTACAGGAAAAGATAAAGGAAAGACACCTGCCGGACCTAGTTCCTAGGTCTTACAAAGATCAAGACAGAAGTATCATAGACCTCTACTCAGCGACCCCATTTTGGTACTAAATGGATGACGATATTATGGTGATCTGGGTAGATTTATTTTGATAATATGATGGCATGAATTAGATTAGACTTGTGCCCTTTATAAGTTTAATTTAAAAACTTAATCTGTATTTGTAACATCCACGGATTCAATTTGATGTATTTTGACTAATTAAGTGGAAAATTTATATTTAAAGTTGAATTTGGGTGATTATTATGTATTTGGATATTTAGCAAAGTTTGTTGTTATTTTTAAGAAAAAAATTGAACTCAGAATCAATTTTGTGGATTATTATGAATTTAAAAGTTATTTATGATAAATTTAAGATTAAATCGGTATTTTATGGAACCGGTTAAGTTGGGTGATGAAATGTGCAAAATGACGAAAGTAGTATATAAAGGGCAATAGGCTTCATTTTCTAGTTTACACTCTCTCTCTACTCTATCTCTCTAGAAATTTTCTCTCTACATCTCTCTAAGATAAATCACAAACCGACCGTCGGATTTTCGAGAATTATACGTCATCGGAAAGATATCGAGGAGTACAACAACAATCTACAAACGGATTTCAGATTTCATACGAATTGAGGTAAGAATCGAACCTTTTTAGTTTATGGTTTCGGTTTTAAAGTAACTAAGAATTCGAATCTATCATTTTATGCAAATTTAAGTTTGTTTTGCTTGAAATGTTGCTGGATTATGATACTATATGCATAGTAGAATCGAATATATGCATCATATATGATATAACATTGATTTTAGGCCTTAGAAATGAAGGATTTAAGTTGAAATGATGAACAGACTCGAATATGTCAAGAACAGAGTCGAAATGTAAGAACAGACTCGAGTTTGGTGCTAGATTCGAAGGTGTACCATCAGATTCTAGGGGGGGTTCGAATCTGATGATAGACTCGAAGGACCAGTTCGAATCTGATGATAGATTCGAAGAAGGGTTCGAATCTGATGGTTGGGTTCGAATCTGATGATTAATTTCGAATCTAACCCATTAAAATTCGAGTTTAATGCCTAAAATTGAGAATACTACTTTCTAGGCTTGTGTATTTTGAATGAAACTCATAAACAACACATAAAACGACAAGAATTATGCAAAGGACAAGTTATGAACTTGAAATGGGATTTCAAACTTAGTTATGGTTTAAAT
The DNA here is from genome assembly GCA_020465985.1 of Centrapalus pauciflorus. Classification (NCBI taxonomy): domain Eukaryota; kingdom Viridiplantae; phylum Streptophyta; class Magnoliopsida; order Asterales; family Asteraceae; genus Centrapalus; species Centrapalus pauciflorus. The sequence goes on from JAANYP010008099.1 coordinate 21,616, forward strand.
TTGGATGTAGACCCGAAATGGGGGAAAACGTTGCAAAACTTACGAGACTTGATTTTTATGAGTTAAACGGTTAATGATATGAGGAAATTGTTGTAATTAATATGACAGGTCCCTTGTGGTGTTGTTTAACCCACAGTGGGGTACTTGGTGGAATCCGGTTGAAAGCCCGAAGAGAAATAATATCGGTTAAAGATAATACGCACCCACTGTGAGTACAGTAGATTTCGCATGATTATATCTGATTTATGTTAAGCTTTGCCTGCTGAGACCTGTTGTTTCACTTGTTTGGTTGGATTTCTACTAACTTGCGTAGATTTAGATGCACATTCTTACTTGTTGCATGTCCGTTCGATTGTTGTGCATCTAGTGATGGACCGGTGGGTCGCATCGTTAACTCTGATGTTACTGTGCTATATGACGTTGGAGCTGATCCCTCCAGGTCCGGTAGGCAGTATGTCATCCCCGATCGTTCGTTTGTCTCAGATGGTATGTGTAAATGCCGAGCTTTGGGCTCGAAGGGGCTGCGACTCTGGTCCGTACTTGGTGTACGAAGAGAGTATACGACGTTTGTCGTCGGGGTTACTCTTGGGCTTCATAAATATTTATAATATGCGCAATCTTTGTATTCACTAAGCATTCGCTTACGTTTTAGTTGTTGTATTTTTACAGGCAAAGGAAAATCTACGGCTGGACCTTCTAGTTAGGTCGATTTGGAAGATTTGGAAGATATCTGCTATTTAATCGGTAATTATATTGTGGGACAAATGTTGTAATATATTCTGGATGATTGTAATAAATGTATGGGTGTGTAGACCTAGACTTGGTACCTGATAGCACCGTAGGGTGTTTAACACTTGTTGCACTACGTATTTATGTTTTAAAATGCTTCCGCACTTAATTTAGGTTATCAGATCATTATGTTAATGCATGTTGATGATTAATCCTGGGTGTATTGTAATTGGTGGTTGTTGTGGCAAGGGTGCCACAGTATTAAACTTAAATCTTCATAGCTTGTACTGTAATTTAATATTTTGCAATTAATTACTCTATCTTAGTTATGGTTGATATCTTATTGCATGATGTGGGACCTAGACTGGTGAGAACTGTCCCGTAAGGGGTGGTCTTCACAGGATGGTATCAGAGCCCATAGTTTGAGTGAATCAAGTATTACGTGAGTATACTTGGTCTCAAACTGAAGCAATACATATGTATCAATCATTTAGGTGGATTGAACTGAGATAGGATGTACAGACTATTAGGATGGAAAAAAGGGTACATAGATCTAAGTCTATAAACTGATAGTTGATTGATCTTAATTTTCAGCTAAGATGTCAGGATCAGGATCAGGTGACATACCAAACATGACCCCACAACAAATGTTCGAAATGATGCAACAATTGTTAGCCCAACACTCTGAGCAACAAAATAAAATAATGCAAGAACAGTTTCAGGCCAGAGATGAGGCCGAAGCAAAAAAACGTGAAGATAAGAAAAATAAGAGAAAAGAAAAGCAAGTCCAGACTAATGAATCTGATTCTGATAACTCTACTCCTGAAACCCAAATCGAGCAGCCTAAAGGCTGTAAGTTCAAGGACTTCAAAGCGAGCGGTGCCCTGAACTTTGAGGGTACAGTGAATCCAATTCAGGCGATGGATTGGATCAGTCATACCGAAGAGATCTTTAGAATCTCTGACTGTTTAGATTCAAAGAAAGTGAGCTATGCGTCTGCGTTATTTGTTGGAGCTGCTCGTGCATGGTGGAAGACCCAGAGAAGTATCTATGGCGAAGAAGTTATACAGACTTTAGAGTGGAACCAGTTCCTAGATATGTTCAATGCAAAATATTGTCCTATTGATCAACAAGATAAGATGGAGGTTCAACTAATGCAGCTGACTCAGGGAACAAAGATTGTTGATGAATACGAGCACGAATTTTCTCGACTATGCGGCTACTCCTCGTATCAAGTAGCTACTGAAGAAAGGAAGATGAATAGATTCCGCGGAAGACTCAACCCAAGATATCGGCACCCGATGAGCGCGATAAAGTATAAGTCCTATCTAGAAATGGTGGAAGCTGCAAGACAGATTGAAAGAGGATACCTAGAGTACGGCGATCAGCTTTACGCTCCGTCAGCAAACCCGACATTTCCATCTCCTCCGAAGAAACAGAGATTCGGCAGATTCTTCAGGCCAAACAAATCTCAGACCCAGCAATCTCAACAATCCCAACCAAAAGCGCAAGCCTACTCACTGACAAACGAGCCACGATTCTGCAGGAGATGCAGAAAGTCACATATGGGGCTGTGTAACCCAGATGATGTTACTTGTTTTGCATGTAACCGAATTGGTCATAGCAGTGAAGAGTGCCCACAGCAAGGACGCGGATGTGCGAAATGCGGGAAAAGAGGACACTTCATGTATCAGTGTCGCAGCGGGCAACGAGGACAGTCACAGTCGTCAGCGGGAGGATCTACGATGAAGAGTTCAGCTGCTACTCCGACCGCAAGGACTCGAGCTTTTCAAATAACAGCCGAGGAAGCAAAAGAAACACCTGACGTAGTTACCGGTACGTTCCTGCTTAACTCAATCCCTGCTCGCGTATTATTCGATTCCGGTGCTAGTCGTTCTTTCATATCAACATCTTTTGCACAAAGATTATATAAATCTCCATCAAAGCTTCCCGTAGTACTTGACATTGAGACAGCCAGTAACAACTATGTTATGGCTGATTCTGTATACCGAAACTGCACTCTGCTTGTTGACAATATCGTGTTCAACCTCGATCTTATACCAATTCCGCTAAAAGAGTTTGACGTTATCATCGGCATGGACTGGCTAATGAATAACGAGGCTACGATCGTATGCAACCGCCGAATTATCAGAATTAAGTCTTCAGACGGCCGAGTATTGGAAATCAAAGGCGAAAAGCAAAAAGGTGATCATTGCTTCATTTCTGTTGATAAAGCATATAAGTATCTATCTAAGGGTCACAAATCGTATTTATGCTACGTCTCATCTGAATCTAACTCTGAAGCTTAAAAGAAATCTTTATCTGATATCCCTATCGTCTGTGAGTTCCCAAACGTATTTCCTGACGATATTTCTGGAGTGCCACCGGAACGTCAAGTCGAATTCGGCATTGACTTAGTTCCTAGTGCGGCTCCCATTGCCAAAGCTCCCTACAGACTTGCACATGCAGAAATGCAGGAAATGTCAAAGCAGTTGCAAGAGCTGTTAGAGAAGGGGTGGTCTTCACAGGATGGTATCAGGTATGGGTGGTAAGGTAGGCAGGAGGTAAGTGCGTGGTAGGGTGTGGGTGGGTAGGGTAGGGTAGGTAGGAGGAAAGGTGGTTGGAGAAGGGTAGGGGGTAGGGTAGAGTAGGTATGGGGTAAGGTGGGTAGATTAGGGATGGATGGATAGTGTTAAGGGTATTGGTAGGTGTAGGGTAGGTAAGGGTAGGGTAGGGGTGGGTAAGGGTACGAGTAAGGTAGGGTAGGTTGAGGGGTGGGATGGGATGGGCAGTTGAGGGGTAGGTCAACGTGGCGTAGGGTGGGATGGTCCATAGCTGAAAATTGAAAAATTAAATGGGTCAATCTAGACATGATCCATCTGTCAAAATAATTGGATCATAGATCAGATCATGATCCATTGGCTAATGGATCAAATCCATGATCCACTTAATTGGATCAGTGATCTGTTGGATCATGATCCAAATCCAATCCAATCCATCCATTGCCAGCCCTACTTATATATCCATTATCCTTCTAGTTAGGGGTGAGCGACGGGTACCATTTCCCGAACTCGAACCGGTACCGAATTAATATATTCGGTTTTTAAAATAGCTAAAATTCGGTATTCGGTACTCTCGGTTCGGTATTCGGTTTTTAAGTTAGCTAAAATTCGGTATTCGGGACCGAACCGGCACCGTATAAAATTATACGGTTCGGTATTCGGTTCTTTCAAAACTAATACTTCGGTTTCGGTATTTTCGGGATCGGTACCGGTTCGGTCCGGTACCGAGCTCACCCCTACTTCTAGTTATTGATCGACATGAAAAATATGATTCTTAATAAGTTAATATATGGTGTATTATTGTTATTTTGTATAATTATAAACGAAAAGTTACATCATAGTGTTTATTACTTTAATTGTAATTTTTATTTGTTTCAGTCTCTCGATTAATTTGTTAATTCATTTTCAAAATCTACCACATTTTCTTTTACTTTAATTAAAATAACTTATTGTAAAACTACTACCTTTTCTTTTCTTTTACATATTTATATGTGGTTTGGGCATACGAATTCATCTAGCATTGAGCCTTCATGGGTAGGATTTGAATGCAGAATCACTCAATCACATATAAATAACATTTATAATTATAATTAAGATAAATTTATTTTGCATTTTTGCATCTAGTTGTTCATAGCCGATAATAAATTTATTGCACCATCATCTTTTTTTATATAATATCATACAAATTTATTCAAAAATTTATTGTGCTATTTATATAATATTCAAATACTATATAAAATTATATATTATGAGTTTGTTTGATGTGTTTGTGAGAGCTTATAAGAGTTTAACTTTTGGCTTTTAAAGCTCTAACTACTTTATATTTATAAGTTGCACGCTTATAAAAATCATAAGCTACTTCAAGTTGTTTTTAGAAGTAGTGTGAACTTATGAAAAATAAAATTGTCAAAATAACCTAAATTCATTATGATTTTAATTTGGTTTCCTTATTTAATTATATTTTAAATAATTTTATATTTTTTCAGCTCTATCTATTTTACCAAACACGTCTATTAATAAAAACTCCGGCTACCATAAGTTCCAACTCAACTCTAGTACTAAGTTTCGGCTAGTGTTTGTTAAATATGTTCAGCTTTATTATATTGAAATTATCTCACAACTTACATATATTAATACTTTTTTGTTTAATAACAAAATGTGAATTTCAAAATTTAATAAAACTAAATTCATTAAATTAATAAATTATCTATCAATATTCATCACAAAAAATCGAGCAAATTACTATTTTACGTCACAAACAATCTTGTTGCTTTAATTTGTCTTTAAGTTAACTAATTCAATTCAAACCTTTCGTAGTATAGTTTTGGGACTTTTTAATTAGGCGTAACACTTTGAAAAGCACTCGAAATATTGTGTGGTCTCTTTAATCTTTATGTTGGTCCACAAATGTTTTCATTTTTTAAAAAGCGTCCTAGCTTCTGGAATTAATTCTTTTTATTATAATAACAAACTTTATTTATATTCATTTAAAAAATATTTCAAAATTTTGTATTATACTTTGAATAATTATAAATAATTATTATTTTTATTTATTATATTGCAATATTATTAAATAAATATATAACTCTGTTCATTTCTCAATATGTTATATGTTATCACCATTAATGGACACCTGTTGTGTAAGGAGTATTGGGATAGAAAGATTAGAATAATGAATATTTTCAAAAAATAAAATAAATATGGTAAAAAGAGAAAAACTGATATAATGTTGAGGTGTCCAAATTATATATTTGGGAGGGTCAGTACACCCCACACTCTAATATATCATCACCATAAATTTACTTAAACCAATTTTAAGTTTGAATTTCATCTTATTAAGGATTGATTAAAATAACTTCTCAATTCCTTCTCCCTTTTATAAAATAATAATTATGATAACAACAACAATAATGATAATAATAACATCTTGAGGTTCAAAAAGCAAATATTTTTGCTATTTAAATTTTTTTGTTAATGGCAGGTGTTATTTGAAACTAATAATTTTGAATTTGTTCCAAATTAATGTTTATTTTGTTAGATCAATAGCTCAAGCTTATTTTAAAAAGTTACATGTTCGGACGTGTTTGACAAGAAGTTTTTATGATCTTCTAAGAGCTTCAGTTTTTTATTTTTGAAAGCTAAATCTCAAAAGTTCGGTTTAGTTGATAGAAACTTGAGCTTTCGGATCGAAAATTATAAACTACAACTTTAAATTAACTTAATGTCTATTTATGTAATTTAATACTAAAAGCTCTAATTACTTTTACTAAACACATTTATAAAAGATAAAAGCTATAGCTCTTTCAAAAAGCTATAATGTTAAAAGCTTCAATTCACAACTTCATCTTGAAACTAGAACTAATTGCGCCAAATATAGCCGACAGATGGATAAATAATACAAATAGACTAGGTTAACCTAAAATCGTATTTTTTTTTTTGGAACAACAGCTTTTAATTAAAACAAAAAAAAACTCTAGCAAGGAGCTAGAGAAACAGAGTACGTATAACAAAAACAAACATACCAATAACAGAATAGGAAAAAAAGGAAAGTAGAAAAAGAAACAGCTCCAGATACAAGGAAAATTATCTAACAATAGACTTTCGAAAGTGGATTGCTTAACCAATTGCTCCAACACAATTTTTAAGGCATCTTCGCCCGAGTAGTTAACCAAAAGAATGTCCAAGCTTGCACCATTCCAAAGGGAGAATAAAACGTACGAGAGTCTTGAGGAAAAATCATTGCGTTCATTGTCTTCCAAATAACTCAACATAGAACTATAACCGAAGCCGAAAAAGCCTCCAAACTAGTACCATAGAATCCCAATTCAATTCCCCAATATAATAATGCCAAAACCGAGTCACAAGAAGTTTATTCACACCTCACCACCTTTTAAAATCGTCAATCAATTCTCTATAAATATTGCATCCACAGAACAAATGATTCTCAGATTCTAAAACATATCAACAAAGAGGACAAGTAGATGATTGAAAAAATAGCACCCTCTTAACTAAATTGCAACAAGTCAGCAACACCTAGAATGAAGGATTTTCCAAGCCAATAAGTTTAATTTGCTTGAACAGCTTTAATCCAACTAACCTTCAATCCCCTGTGAGATGAAGAGCCCATGCGATTAACCTATAATCATATATATCTTTGTATTTTCATTTTGTAGATTATTAAATCACTTAGGGCTTTGATCGATAGTCTTTCATACGAAGGTGAAATTTATAAGTGCTTTTGGAATAATTGGTTGCCGCCTAGAATTAATTGTTTCGTTTGGAAATTGTTGTTAAGGAGACTTCCAACTAGGGGTAATCTTTTCTCTAGGGAATTTCTCTCCCCGTGATTTCTTGTCCTTTTTGTGAGTTGGAAGTTTAAACGGAGGATCACTTATTCTACTCGTGTACTTTAAGTATGGAGATTTGGAGATGGTTTCTTTCTTGGTGTAATATCATTGTGGCCGAGCATCATCACTTTGACGACTTTTTGAAATTAATTCTGGAAAATGGTAAATCTTTGAGATGCAGAAAGTTTTTTGAAGCAGCAATTGGAGGAATAGTTTGGTTTATTTGGAAGGCAAGGAATAATTTGATCTTTGATGAGGTTCGTCGGTCTGCTTCATTGATCAAAGATGACGTTCAAGCAAATTTATTTTCGTGGTTAAAATATAGGACCAATTGTAAGTCTATGTTATGGTCTTTATGGTGCTCTTACCTTCTTTCATTGTTGTAATTCTCTGTTACTTTTTCTGCTTGCTAGCTTCTTGTTAGCTTTATTAATAAATTTTGAGTTTGCGGGTTCGGGGTTGATGGCAATGCCGTAGCTCCTTTCTCGCCTTCTCTTTGTTGTTCAAAATTTTTTTTTTTGTAGATTATAAAATAATTAATGTGATTTCCAAAGTCATTCTAATTAAGTAGCTCATTAGATGCCAAGGTCATCAATTACCAATCCACAAAAGAGTTGCAGGCTGTGGAAAACATTCAAAGAAGACCAGTAGGTAGTAGCAACTAGGGGTGAGCTCGGTACCATACCGTACCGAATCGGTACCGATCCCGAAAATACCAAAATCGAATTATTAGTTTTGAATGAACCGAATACTGAACCGTATAATTTTATATGGTGCCGGTGCGGTTCCGAATACCGAATTTTAGCTAATTTAAAAACCGAATACCGAACCGAGAGTACCGAATACCGAATTTTAGCAAATTTAAAAACCGAATACCGAACCGAATATATTAATTCGGTATCGGTCGGTACCGGTACCGGTTCGGTACCAGTTCGGGTTCGGGAAATGGTACTCGTCGCTCACCCCTAGTAGCAACCCATCTTATCATTAACAAAATGTATAACTTCACCATAATTAAGTGTTGTAAAAGGACTTTGAGAAACATTCATTAGAATAAGAACTGTATAAGCAAAATGATCAAAAACCAAACCAAAACTTAATTAATCAGAAACTTTGATCCACAATAAATGATTTAATAAAACTGAAGCAACCCATATATATAATAAATAATGATATATACTCCACCTTTATTATTTTTATATAGGGCAAATCACTGAAAATAGCAACAACTTTTGTCTTTTTTATCATTAATAGCAACATTATTTGATTTTTATCATTAATAGTAATTACTTTTGTTTTTTTAATCAATAATAGAAATATTTAACCTAGTTAACTGATTAACAAGTTAAATAAGCTGATGTGGCATTTTATATCTGATTTGGCAACCAGCTGGACACGTGACATGTATTTACAAATATAAACCGATATCTAACCTAAACCTACAGAAAGTGAACTAAGAGAAAGAAAAGGGTTGTCTTCTTCGCAGATTCAAGAGGAAAGAAAAGGGCTCGTCTTCTTCGCAGTGCGTCTTCAATATGACGTCTTCATCTTCTTCAAGCATTCTCCATCATCGAAGGCAGTTCAGAGCAGGCGACGCTGCTGATGAAGACGTTCCTTTTTGTTTTTGTAAAGAAGCTGCGAAGATGCAAGTATCATGGACCAAGAAAAACCCTAACAGGAGATTTTGGGGTTGCCCTAAATTTAAGGTAAGTATAAAGTTAGTGATTGAGGTAGCAAAATATTCTTCATATATAGATTCATATTTCTTCAATGTTTAGGAAACAAGTGGAATGGAGAACTGTGGATTCTTCCAATGGATTGATCCAAGCCTACCTAATAAATGGTATAAAGAATCAACATATGATCTTCATGTTAGTAATCAAGGAAAGTATCATGAAATTGGTGCTGGTGCACAAAGTTCAGAAAATTGGGAAGATATTGAAGTGGAGCCCCAACTGATTTCAGATGTGAAGCAATTGGAGAAGGAAATGAACAAGATGAAGGCAAACATGAAGTTGCATCAGATGTGTTTGGTGATTATAACAGCATTTTTTTTAATTTTAACATATGTGGTTTTTATGCTCTTCTTGAAGTTTGGTATGGAAAAATTTGTAATGGCTTTGCCATAGTTTAGAAACTCTATGACAATGTATCTGTTAATGTTTATGTAATATATGAAAGATTTGAAAGTTTGTAAATGTACTAACATGTTACCTGTATATGGCTTTGCAATGTTGAAGTAAACATTTGTAGTTGAAGTAAACATTTGTAAACTTGGAATACAAAACTGAATTTTGTATGGACATGAAAGATAGCAAACAGATAGAAAAAAACAAAAGCAAATGACATCTGTAAACTTGGAATACACAAACATTATGGCATCTGTAAACTGAAACTGAAGCATGAGGCAAGACCTCTTTGAAGTACTGATAAAAAGAAATGACATCTGATAACTGATTAATATATATTACTTGAGTAAACTTGGAATCCATAAAGTTGTGGGCATACATACAGTTCTGGGCATACATTCAAAAAATGGGTATACCCCATAAGCCCCTATGCAACCATCTAGGTAACTGCACAAATCATTTACTTTGTTTGAATGATTTACAAAAAAAAAAGGGTTTCATAACCCTATTACCAGCTGCACAAAAAGTATAACCCCATCAAAAACTACACCCCATAAGTAATAAGGAGTTCCTAATCCAGAACAAGTGGCTTTTGACAGCTGAAATAAAGTTAATAAGCATCAACATAACTGAAATAAAGTTAATAAGCATCAACATAACTGAAATAAATTTAATAAGCATCAACATACCTTATGTTGGTCTGATATTAGTGTAAGTTGTGCACCATCATTGAGTTCTAGATCATCTCTCAACAGGTCAATAAACAATGACTAGTTTTCCTTGTTCTCCACACTTACAACTGCCCATGCCACAGGGTAAATCTGATTGTTTCCATCCCTTCCTACAGCCGAAAGTAATTCACCTTTGCATATCCCCTTTAAGAAACAACCATCAAGGCCCAATACTCTTCTACAACCACTCATCCACCCATCTTTCAACCCTTTAAAACAAACATAGTAGCTTTGAAAGTAGTTGTTACCATCAGGGTTTTGTTCAACACATAACTTGACCGTACTCCCTGGATTTGTCCGGAATATCTCCTCTGCATAATCTCTCAATTTCTCATAATGTTCTTTCATTCCTTTTTCAAACTCTTTGACAACAAATTCCCTAGCCCTACCACATTGAACTGGAGTGACCGGGCAGTTGTATTTCTTAACAATAGCAGCCTGTAAATCTTTCAATTTTATTTGGGGATTCTGTCTTATTTTATCCCCAAACTTCTCTGCAATCCATCTTGAATTCACCAATGGACAACTCTTGAAACTTCTCGCACATCTATGTTCATCATTCAATGTTTTCACCTGAAATGATTCTTCATTTCTCATCTTTGTAGCCCATAACCTCCATGGACAATGCCTTTTCCCATCATTGTCAGGTTTACCACAATATGCTAATAATTTCCTGTGGTCATTTTGGACAAAATTGATTTGATACCCATTGGCTAAGGCATAATACGTCAGACAATCTTTGAGTTGTTTCGGACTTTCATACCTCTCACGGTTGACTGGTTTCATTAACCTCCAGTGGACCCTTGGATTATGACTAGGACCTTTCGTTTCATCATCTTCTTGTCCAGAATCAACATTTTCAATCTGTGTTTCATCATGTGACATGCCATTCAAATAACCTTGAAGTTCACTCAAAAAGGCTTCATGTTCCTCAACATGTTCTCTACTTTCTGTAACATCCCAAATTTCAAATATATGTAATTTGCAATTTTAAGGACTTAATTATTATGTTAATGGAATATTATATCAATTTAAGTTAATTTTGATCATATTATCAGTTAAATAAGAAAATACGAAGTTGAGGGGTATAATTTGCAAATGAGGCAAAATTGAAAATAAAAAGGGGAAAACCCTTTCATTTCCACCAACACACTCTCTCACTACTCTCTCTCTCTCTACCGTATTCTCTCTCAACTCTCTCTCTCTCTCTCGGATTTCAACTCAAGAACCCAAGAATCATCAAATTTTCAAGTGCAAAATCTGGAAACAAGTGATTTGGAAGGAACTGTAACTACAACAACAAACGATTTGAGGTAAGATTCGCTCAAACTTGCAAAATTTGAGGTTTTTGGTTCGGTTTTTATAGAAACCGAATCATAGGTTTTGGATAACAAATGTTAATGCATGTTGGATTTTATTGATGATGTGTTGAATTCGAGCATGTATGTTGTTGTATACAAAAATTCAGAATCAGATTCGAAGTTTAAGTATGATTTCTGAAATTAAGTGTGTGTTTTTAGTGTGTGTGTTCATCGAGACATGCTGAAAATTAGACATAAATGGGTTATTTCGATACATAAGTGTGATGTTTTAAGTTAAATATTAGCATATAAGTTCATATTTACTATTTTAGTTACTGAAACATGCAAAAATGGACCAAACATAATTTCTGGAAAATGTTGGAAAAACTTCTAAGTATGAACTCGGACCTGTCCAATTTCGGACCAACACCAAATTCGGTCCTGTACATCCGAGTTCGGACCAGAAGTCATTTCGGACCAACAGTGACTTCGGACCCTCCCCATTTCGGGTCCATACCAATTCGGATCATCACCCTAGTTTCGGACATGTCCCAATCCGGACCAAGGACCAATTTCGGACCACACCCATTTCGGACTTCACCCCAATTCGGACACACTCTACTTCGGACCTCACCCGATTCGGACCATCCGGATTTCGGACCATCCGAATTCGGATGTGGTCCGAATTCAGTTAGAATTTCATTTAAATTTCAAGAATACAATTTTTAAGCAATTACTGACATTAATTCACTATTACACTTACATTACAGATCATTGTGGTGTTATCAAAACACACATTGATTCAGAATCAAGTCACAAAACCAATCACTGTGAGTTGCAGATTATCATTCGAACATTTATTGTTTTTACATTCATGTTTATACATTCAATGGCATGTTCACATTGTTCATATACATCATTTGGCACTCAAGATTACTTTGTTGTTATGATGCACACTCGTACTTGACATGTAACACACATGTAGCCAGCGTTCGTTTGAAAGTGCATCTATTTACATCATGCTTGCACTGCATGATCATTACTTCATAATCTGATGCGACCTGGACTGGGGCTGACAGCAGGCCACTGTCGGGGACTGATCATCCCACTCGTATCCCATCAGGTTCGGCACATCCCCGATCAGCAGATTGAACTGCCACCCCATGCTAGCACTGCATGGTTTACTCACACATTGAGGCTTTCACTGCCGTTTTCACATACATGGGGCTTACACTGCCCATGGTTAAGCATTGCATGTAAAGAAATATTTGTTGTATGTATAATCTGTTATCTCACTAAGCATTTAGCTTACTGTTGACTCACATTGTTTTCAGGCAAAGGCAAGAGTGTTGTGGGACATTCATCTTAAGCAATCCATTTCTTATCTCGGTGATCTTAGAAGCTAATTGGTACATGGACAATGTAGCTTTGGGGCTGGGATTTGTTACTATTAAAACATTATTGATGATGTAATAGCTAGATTTAATCACTGTAGTCATGTACTTTACTTTGCTTTAGTGTGGATTTGCTTAACTCTAATTTAAGTATTCAATTTCAATTATCGTATTACTCATTGGGTTGTTAGTCGATCATGGAGATTACAATTATATCATTAATACAAGGGCGTCACACTTTCTATATATCTATGTTTCTCAAATTTAGGAGTGACATCAACACCTTTTTTCTGTCTAAAGTCACTTACTTCATCTTCTCCCTCTGAAAGATGATCTAACGATGCTTCAGATTGCTTTTCTTCACTACCTTCTTTTTCGTCATCACTAACCTCATCATCATATTGCCCTCTAACCTCATCATCAGATTGCCCACTACATTCCTTTTCCTCCCTACTACCAGTTATTTGCTCATTACCAACATTCTCACCTAAGTAACCCTCTTCTCCATCTAATTCATCCAAATCAGTACTGCCTTTAGTCTGATTGTTTAGAAATTCAAGCATAAACTGGTTTGGGTTATCCTCTATTTCAAGAAACTCTGTTAAGTCAGTCCCAAATAATCCTACGTATACTTTGATGGGCCTATCACTTATAATCGCATGATTCACAAAACCTTCTAGGTCAAGATCATTTTTAATAGGCCTAAAACCATGCATCAATATCCTACCAGGAACACAATAATATATACAACCAAAGACAGTTTCAGTTATCTCTTCCAAAAATTGATTAAACACCTCGAAATCAATATCTTTAAAATCAGCTCGAATCCTTTTTAAAGACCCACCAGCATATTGAAGAGGATGTTTCATAAACATACCATTATAGTTCACATCCATTGTGACAAATTTTTGTTGAGAAGACGAAGATGCCATGCTGTACAAATAAGAAAAAAACCCTAGCTAATCACAATGATTTAAACAACAAAAGATTCAACTAATACAAAGTTAAACTGATGTATGAAATCAGAAATCAGATTACCTTCAAGAAGCATATGAAATCGTTGGAGAAAGGATGGGTTTTTTTCATTCGTTCCTTCGTCGGCTCCGCTCGCTTCGTTTCTTTCTTCCCGCTGAAACTAATGAGACTTGACTTGGTCTCATCAGTTTATATTTGATGTAATGGTCACGTGTCCAGCTGGTTGCCAAATCAGATATAAAATGCCACATCAGCTTATTTAACTTGTTAATCAGTTAACTAGGTTAAATATTTCTATTATTGATTAAAAAAACAAAAGTAATTACTATTAATGATAAAAATCAAATAATGTTGCTATTAATGATAAAAAAGACAAAAGTTGTTGCTATTTTCAGTGATTTGCCCTTTTATATATTACTAAAACAATTTTTTTTTGATGATTCATAAATAAAAATGATGATTAACAAATAACTTATACTAAGAAAAATGTCAGATTTGAATAAAATATTTGTTACAATCACTTTTACTATAAAACAGATTATGTAATACTTTATTTTTGTGCGAATAAAAATGCATAAAACATTTATTCAAATCCAACAATTTTTTTAAAAAAAAATAATTAGTTGATAAGTTTACTAATTACTAAATTGAAAGAACTAAAGTAACAAGCAACTTATGGTTTGTTTGATTTAATTAATCGATAAGCATAATCGAATAGTTATGTTTTCATTAATAACTGAAACCATCCATGAAGAATTTAAATTAAATGCTAGCTTCGTTTTGGCCAAATTTAAATTAGTTGCTAAATACGTTTTTGACAACGTTGAAATAAACAAACTAAGTTTTCATAGATTATAGATCGAAATAACAAAATAAGATTATCCGATCCAAGCTTAGACTTATGACATTGTAATAAAAATATCATTTTTTGTGTTTAAAACATAAAATTATATGGTTATCGTCAACGGTAGCATTAAAATGTAAATTTTATAGTACCACTCATATATTTTAATGCTATTGTTACTGTTTGGTCATAGGCGGACCTATGTGGAGAAGAGGGGTAGCCCGTGCAACGACTCTCTTACCCAATAACTTCATCTCGTAGTCTAAATTTTTTCGAAATTTTATGTGTGCAACCGGCAAAAATTTAATTGTGCAACTTATGTTATTAAAAAAAAGGTGCAACTTGATTTAAAAATTTTATACCTCAAATGAAACCAAAAAAAAAAATTAAAAGTTGAATGCCTAAACTAATAAGTAATAAAATTAAAACATAAAATAAAACCCAATAATTAAAACCAAAATTCAGTGCTTTTTTAGCCAAATTAAAGTTCAACATCTTTCAATTATTAGAATGGTTGTCTTTAGTTGAACAATCGCATTAGTTGAATTTACTCTTTAGTTGAAAGTTAAACTTGAAAGTTCATATATAATGTTTTTAGTTAATTAGTTTCTCTTTAATTGAATTATTGAAATTTAAGACTTGAAAATTTTTATTTAGTTAGTTAGTTTGATCTTTAATTTTTAATTTTTAATTGTTAATTGTTAATTGTAGGTTTTATAATATCTATTGATGAATAATTTTTTCAAAAAGAAAGTCATAAAAAAGTGATAGTCACGAAAGCCAATTGGAGATGTAACTCGTTAACTTTTACTTTTTAATAAATTGTGTTTTATTCAGCATATGTTATTTTATTATTTATTTAAGATTATATGTTCTATTTTAATTTATATCTATTTGTTAATCCGACCCGATCAAGATTTGAAACATTAACGAGAAAAAAAAAGTGCAACGGGTCCCTTCGGTGGCTGGGTCCGCCACTGTGTTTGATAAAAACACTAGAAGATAGGTTAACGTTGCCTTGTTAATTTTTTATTAAATCAACATGGTTGTAATTTAATAACATTTATAGTATGCAAGTAGCTTACTTGATTATTAGGTAACTAGTTTATGAACCACATATTACGTGCATATTTATAACAAAGAGTATATAAATTTAAAATAATATTCTAACTAATAAAAATTAATTTAAGTGAAAATGGAGACATTCCACTTCTAATTATTGGGGAATTATTTTTGTAGCTCATATGTATCCATCATGAACCGAAAGCTATATCAGATAGGGAATGGGTTGATTTAACCAAATGATTATACACAATTTTGATAAAGACACTTCAATTATTTTCTTCAGTTGATTCAAAACAATCATTTGATTGATACAAAATAACTATGAAACACACATTTGAAGTCTAATAAAAAAAGTAAACAATAAATTCAAAAGTAATACGTAACAAATTGAAACTTTCATAGTTCAAATTCGAACCCTTTGAAGAAAAAAACACCCGACTAAGATCGATGGTGTAATATACAAACGTGGACGTGAAAATCGAGATATTTATTATTAGAGATAGAGAATTACATGGTATGTTCATACAAAAATCTACGATTGTCTATCAACGTAACATATAAAGTTTAATTTTCAAAATTTGATTTTTTTATTACGAATCATACCAGTAATGTAATTTTAAAAGAAAAAAAACTTATCTGGTTTAGAACTTCAAATATACATAACATTGAATCTCGATGTTACAAAACTATTTATAAAAAAAATATATAAATAAAAATAAAAAAATAATAGATAGATATAATTAAGAGGTGAAGAAAAAGACAAAAGTATTGGTACGTGCGGGTAAGGTTAGCCAATCATCGTCGGCGCCCCATATTGACAAACGGATTCCAGCCCATGGGTTGACTCTCTTATTTTGCTTTGGTGTCCGGTCGGTTACTCATCTCCTTTGACTACATACATACCAAATTACCAACCTGTTTATCATTAGAGTTTATCAAGAAAAAACTAAATTATAATCGGGATTTAATGTCCAAATTTCAATAAACCAAAAAAAATAATAATAATTTGAGGTCTTTTATGAAAAAAATAATATAGAGGGACGAAACCGCAAAATACGTAAAAACATGTTGATTTTTTCATAATAAACCCTTATTATTGTGTTGTTGTTTTTTTTAATTAATATATTATTTGTGGTAATTACATATTTTTTTTATTAATAAAATATCTTTTATGTTATATATTATTTCTATTAAAGTTTAATTACATTGTATAACGAAAGTCAATTGCTCATTTTCTTGATTCTTTTTCAGTTTCTGTCTCAAGTTTATGCTTTAATATATGTTGGTTGAGTAATAAATATAATTTTTATTATATATAAAATGTTAAATTTTATTGAATGGCGAAAAGCAAAAGCATATGGAATTTATTTATGGGTTGAAATTGCATGAGACACACAAAAAGGTTAAAGTTAAAAATGGGATAACAAAGTACAAACCATGTCAAATCATTTATAAAATATATAAAAAACAATTCACATAAAAACGTGATTTGTATGTTAACAATTAAACCATGCATTTGTTTATTTTCATACAATACGGTAGCACATAACAATAGCCAAACATAATATACACAAAAAATAAAAATAGACACACATAATGATTTGGAGTATCCCATTTCCAAGTCTAGTACACCACAACAAAAATCCGACTAAATTATAGATTCATGGGATTACATGAACAAAGACTCTCAATACTACGAGCTTTATTTCTTCTCCCTTCCTTCTTTGTTCTTATCTTACTATATAATTAATAAGAGGAGTAGGTTTAATGGAAAACCTCAATGCATCAAAAAAAAATATTGGAAAACCAATCGTAGCCTTTAGATTAGATGCATATACATTATCAAATTAATGCATCATGAATGGATATGAATGTTTTAATGCATGATATGCATTCACTATGCATTAACAAAATACCATAAAAATCTTTTGATGATGTATTATATTCAATCCAAAAATACATGCTCATCATCCATCTTAATGTTCATCATGTTCATCACTCATCTTTTAATACATGATATAGATGGTTTCAATGAATGTTTTTAAAATCATTCATATGCATTCATTATCATCAACAAAATACGATATAAAAAATCTTTTGATATTACTTTCAATCTAAAAATACATGCTCATCATCCATATTTATGTTCATCACTCATCTTTTGATGAAAATGACGATCCATTAGAAATTTTTTGACAAAAATGTTTATCTTTTGACAAAATTTATGATACAATGGAAACGCCATGCTAGTCATTCATCTTCTTGTTTATTATTTATTTTCATGTTCATGATGAGATCTTCGATGCATCATAATACAAAAATGAGGATGCAGTAGAAACTTTTGCCTAAAATGTTTATCGTTTGACAAAATTCTTCAATGTACCAAAAATTTTCATGTTAGTTTTATCATTAGATCTTTGTGTTTTATCATGAGATTTCACCAAAAACTGTGTTCCTCTTCATCTTCGTGTTCATCATTGGATCTTTAACGGCGGTTGTAAATCTTCATGTTCATCATGAAATCTCTGTGTTCATCATTCTTTTTCGTGTTCATCATTCATCTTCGACGACGATGCAAAAGATATATTTAACAATATCATGGTGGTGGCAACCAATCATGGGCGGTGGAATGTCAAAGGTTGGCGACATGGTGGTCTAGAGGGTGGTGATATGACAGTGGTCATCTTACTTTGTTAAAGAGAAAGAGTGACAGAGGGAGGGAGATATGAAATAATGAAAAGATTTGAGTTTTGAAATTATTGTATACTAGTTTATAACCCACGTATTACGTGGATATTTTTATATAAATTTATTTATATAAAATGTATATGAGTAAAAATAAAAACATACAAAAATAATAATTGTGTTTATTTTTATTATTTGCAGATTAAAAAATAGAGTATATTTATCTTTTTTAAAAATATTAAATTGTATTTATCTTTTATTTTTTATAAGTTGTAATTATCTTTTTGGTGAACGTAGAGGTGACACGTGACATTTGATATTTTCCTTCATTATACATAATAATAATAATTTCCACAACTAATTCAAATTATTACATTTGGATCTAATTATGATTATTATGGATAATAATGATAGATATCTATTTTAGGTAAAAATTAATTTTAAATGTTACAAAATCTAATTTATTACTAATTAATTAATGAAAAAAATAAAGTCAAAATTTAATGCAATTAAATTAAGATGTTAAATTTGAAAAAAGAGGTGGAAAAATAAAATTTTCTTGTATTGTAGAAGTGACATGTGACATGAATTGTTTTGTTTTATTATAATATAGAGGTTAATCAACCCATGTATTACATGGGTTGATTTTGAAAATACATAATTTTTTATATTTAAATAAATTATTATAAAATTTATATATAATTAAAATAAAAAAATTGAAAGCTAGTTAAATTAAAGATAAAAAAATACTTAGTTGTTTGATATTATTTAAAAAAATATTATTATATTGTATTAATAAAAACAGATAGTATGTGTTTGCAAAAAAATGTTTCTTTTAATTTTTATTAACTTCAAATATGAAATATCAATGTAAGAAACAAAAAATTTCAATTATGTGAATGTGTATATATTTTGAAAATGATAAAATATAAAAATGGAATATCTGAAAATCAACAATCAAAATTTATCATATTCACAATTGAAGTTTTATCAATTAAATTTTAAATCTTGTTAGCAAAATAATTAACAAAAATTTTTAACTTTATTTACTACACTTCTACGTTTAAATTCAAATTTTTACATTTGAATTTAACTATGATCATTAAGGATAATAATGACACATATTTATTTTAAGTAAATATTAATTCATTAATGAAAAAATTAAAATCAAAATTTAATGTAATTAAGGTAATGTAGTAAATTTGGAAAATGAATTAAAATAATGGCATAGGTATAATTATTGAAATTAATTAAGGGTATAAGAGACATTTCATAAATAATTATGAGTTGTCATTAATCTGGACCATTGATTTCTTTCCATCCAATGGTCCAGAAACTCCAAGTGGTTTTCTTATTATATATAGTATAGATATGATAATATGGAATAATATTTATTTGATTGATATTTCTAAAATCAAGTTGTTTTTATTTTATTTTTATTAAATAATTAAATATAGTATTTCAATAAAACCATTAATGAAGCTTCTAATACACGTAGGTTTGCTTGTGGAGCATAATGGTTTTCCGAAATTTTTTGATGCATATAAATTTTCTATTGGATACCTGTAGATTTACATCCTACTCAAGTCGGTGTGTATGAGTAGAGTCTCTTCAACACTTTAACTTCTTCAACACTTTAACTTCTTCGGACTCTCACCAAGATGCAACAAAAAGAAAGGCTACACGTAAGCCTCTAGTTTTAAATAATACGATAATCTGTTTTCTTTATAAATACACTTTCCATATAAACATACACATTTAAATGGAAATATTATTTTTTTGTTCAACAAAACTCACACACTCATAAAATACTTCTAAATCTACACATTTGTCAACGTTGAGACTCGAACTCTTAATCTTGGGAATCACCGTAACATCTGGTATCACTAGGCTAAAAGTTTGTTGGTAAATGAAAATATTATAAAATATGATCAAATCCTTTGATTTAAATAATCGAAATCAACTCAAACCAAATCTTTTAATTAATATAATACATAGGTTAATATTCATGTATTACATTAGTTGATTTTAGAAAACATTCAAAAAATAATATGTATAAATATATATTAAATGATCATAAGAAGTTAGAGTTTTTAAATTTTAGTAATTAATAACTAAACTAGTTAGATTATAGTCAAATAAATTGGACTGATGAATTGAATTGAATTGAATTTTAAGATAGGTTTTAGTAAATGACGACATGACAAAATGAAACAATGACACGTGGCAAATTAAATGAGAGACCGACATATGACAAAGTTTTATTTATTTATCAGTATTTATAGATTCATTACGTTTCTTTGTACCAAACATGCCATAAGGGCCAATGGATGTTTAGTTTGCAGGATTTGGGAGGAATACTAGTATTTGGTTCAATAAATTAAATAGGATCCCAAATCCAGATGCATTTAAAAATCTCCCAACCATGGATTTTTAGCCATTGTATTTTACGTTCTCTTGTTCATTGGGGGACCTTTTTGGGACACTTGAAACCGATGCCTTCTACCCATCATTTTCTCATCTTCGTACTTTCGTAGGGTTTTATCTCTTGATCAGAAGTATTGGGATGATTGGGTAAGGGCAACAAATAAGATTTGGTTCGGTGCCAGAATTTGGGTTGGAACAGCATATGACCGTTTATTGGTCAGTGAGTTTGTCTTTAAATAGTTTTACAAGACCGATGACTTGGGTGATGGTGTAGGGTTGGAGAATGGAAAGCTCTTGTTGGATGTCATGACAAATACCGGAAAATAACACTATAGGGTAAGGCATTGTGTGGAAAATAGACTACGTAGTTACTTACGCGTTAAGGTGGGAAAATGTCTTAAAAAGTGAAATACTGATCGGCTTTTTCAAGCCGATCAAGAGGGTTAGATCCATCGAAGGGTTGCACGGTAAGTTTTTACGATTTCATTCAAGAAAACATGTTCTAAAATCACACGGAATTTAGAATAAGCCTCTTACGCGCACTAAATAATATTTGAATATTTACTTGACTTAAATAATTTCCATAATGTGCATAGGACACCACTTTGTTTCCCTTGCAAAATGCGATTCATGACACTATTTGTAATGAATCGTATTTTTATAAGTCAATTCAGCCTATGTTGTTGAACAATGAAATTATTAGTTCAATTTATATGATATTTAAAAACTAAAAACTTTCGAAATGAAATTTTTTATTTTTACTTTTTTATATTGTTTATATTTTTGTACTTGATGGTGTTTTGACACGCTCATATATTATTTTTAGATTTTTGATGTCCTTCGCTACAAGGCCCATAAACATATATATCCAACTACATTACTATTGGGTCATCAACTAGTATATTGGGCTTACAAATTGGGCCTTTAGGTTATTGCTCAACAATATATTATTGATTTTTAAGCCTAATAAAGTAGTAAAACATGCCCGTGTTTTGTTTAAATAGAAAAACTAAAAAATTGGATTAACATTGTATTACAGCCAGGTATTTTATTAATATTTTTGTAACTGAAAACTAATCGAATATTCGAATCCTATAAAAATAACTAAAATGCTCTATTTGGCAATAATATGGGCATCGTTTATATACGATAAAGTTGATTATGGGACTTATTTATTTCCATTTTATTCTTATAAATAAATAGTCAATGTTGAATTGAACACATAATAATCTATTATAATAAATATTACTTTCTAAATTCCAGACTTCAGACGTCTTACTTTAAGGCTATCTCTTAAATTTTAGACTACATACATTTAACCAACTCTAAAATAAACATCACTGATGTTTTCTCTAACCAATAACCAAATGATGTAAAGTTTATTAATTTTAGAGAAAATTACTCCGTTGGTCCTTTATGTTTACACAATATGACTGATTTAGTCCTTTAACATTTAAAATTACTCCAACGGTACTTTAAATGGAACTTTTGCATACTTTTAGTCCTTTAATCAAACAGATGTTTGTGAGAAACGTTAAATGTATGCCACAGGAGGGCAAAAATGTCTTTTTATGTGTCCTTTTAGTCATCTTCTTCCTCCATTCATCAACATTACCTCCATTTCTCTCTTAAAACCCTAACCGAAGAGCAAACCCAAAAGAAATGGTGTTTTGTTTCAAACAAGCAGTAATAACAAGAGTGTTGAAAGAACTCAAAGTCAAAGCATGGCAACTAAGTTTAGCAATCTTTCGAATCCCTCTTCTGTTTAAGATGAAAACAACGTGAATGATGAAAAAACAAATAAACGTAAAGAACGCTGTTGATGCTGTAATCATCCCTCCAGATGATGAGGATATTGGAGTTGAAAATCAGAAGGAGTTTGATCCATTTGTTTGCAAGGTAGAAGGTGATTTGCCTTTTCCTAGCAAAGCAGAAAGCTTAAGAAATGGAAAGCTAGCAAGAAGTTTGAAAGTAGAACCATCAAAAAACAATCTTGATGATGGGTCTGAAAAGGAACAAGATGATAGCTCTTCGAAAAAGAGAAGCAGCAAAGACGATGAAGATGGGGATTTTGGATATTACGTGAAGGTGATCAGATGACTGGAGTGTAAAAAACATATAGATACAATTTTTCGACAGAAATTTCTCACTTGGTACAGCTTCAGAGCAACACCACAAGAGGTTAGAATCGTGAAAGTGTTTGTGGACACATTGATGGAGGATCCGGACTCGCTTGCTGAGCAGCTAGTTGATACATTCTCTGAAGCAATCACGAGCAAGAAATGTTCAAAAGGGTTGTGCCTGAAACTTTTTCACTGAAAGTTGCCAAAACTGAATGAGAGAACAAAAACCAAGGCTAGGATTATTCTTTACAGTTTACGTTATTTAGCATTAAAACATTCATATTTGATCTCAAACCAAAAAGACTATTTATGTATGCTAGAAGTGTTCAGTTAGGGTTTTGCTCTTCGGTTAGGGTTTTAAGAAAGAAATGGAGGTAATGTTGATGAATGGAGGAAGAAGATGACTAAAAAGGAAGAAGATGACTAAAAGGACACATAAAAAGACATTTTTGTCCTCCTGTGGAATACATTTAACGTTTCTCACAAACGTCCGTTTGATTAAAGGACTAAGGGTGTGCAAAAGTTCCATTTAAAGTACCGTTGGAGTAATTTTAAATGTTAAAGGACTAAACCAGTCATACTGTGTAAACATAAAGGATCAACAGAGTAATTTTCTCTTAATTTTATAAATTAATTTTAAGTTTTCTGGGATATGACTAAACTAACCAATTTAGGAACCTAGGCAGGTCCGGTCCTATCATTTTTTAGGCCCGGGGCATATACTTAAAAAGGGGCCCTCTATATATATAAGCAATATTCGTATAAAAAAATACAATTAAACAATACTGATTTTGTTGCACTATTGTCAATGTCATGTCTTTAAAAACTTTACAATCTGTCATCGTGTAATGGTTTCATAGTGCTTCTCTGAATTTTTCCTCAATCCAAATACCGCAAAAAAAAAGTTTAATATTAATATCGTATGATTATAAATTGGGTAAAAATCGCATACAATATTAAATTGAAAAAAAAAAAAGAAATTTAAATTTTAAATGATTCATAATATATAGTAAAATATGTGTCAAAAAAAACATCTATCTAATAATTGTATAATAAATAAGATAAACCACGTGATAAACAAAAATAAAAAAATCAAACTCATTGGAAAACAAAAGTATGAATATTGAATTTGATGGATTGTATATTGATATAAAGCAAATAGACGATACCTATATATGAAAATCCAAGTGATAGTGATGAGATATAAAAAAATAAAAAAAATGAATACAATGGAGTTTGAACCCATGACATTAGAGTTCCTAGATGAGATGACTACCAGCTGAACCAACACATTGTTTATAATTTTTTTCGCGCAAAACACATATAACCTAATACTTGACTATATTAACATATTAATTTTTTTTGGACCCCTTAGATTTATTGGGCCCTGGGCGGTGGCCCAGGTGGTGTGTTGACTCAAACTAACCCCCGAAAATTACTTTTCACAAAATAACCACATGTAAAACAGGCTGGTAAGGGCGAACTATTGGTCGGTAAGGAGAAGGTTATGACAATTAATTAATTAATTAACCCGATAATTTAGGCACATGTTTATTGTTTTATTCATTTTCTATTATAAAATTAAGAAACCTTTAAATTTATACATTATTTTTCATACATTACTGTACAGCTAATATTTTCATATAATTAATATATATTTTTGGATGCAAAAGTTATTGAACATGATCAAAATTCGAATATCTTTAACGGTTTTTAATGAATAAACGTGTGTATATGGGTTCAAATGAGTACAATTAGTTTTGCGGATTTTTTTTGAAAATTTTTTCATGATCATGTTTAAATCAATAATATAAGACTACTTGCAACAAATCATTAATAAACACACACTAAAACTATATGAAACGTGTAACGTATGTTCACACTAAGCATGATCACATGACTTTTATGAGGCTAGAATTTGTAAATGTATGTAATTCTTTTACATATAACTTATATTATTTGTATCTAAATGAATATGAAAAAAAAAATTATAAAAAACTTTTTTCAGAGCATGTTCAGTTGTTCACATCTGAAACCCGTGTGTTCACAGGTACTCACGGTACTCTGTATTTTTTAGGTACTCACACGAATATATATATATATATATATATATATATATATATATATATATATATATATATATATATATATATATATATATATATATATATATATATATATATATATATATATATATATATATATATATATATATATATATATATATATATATATATATATATATATATATATATATATATATATATATATATATATATATATATATATATATATATATATATATATAGATTGAGGTTCAATGGGGAACCTCGATGCATTGGGAACCAAAAATGCATTACCAATTTACTAATAATGCAATAAGGGTAATATTGGAATACTAATTTTTAATTAATAAATTAGGATTAAAATAGGAAACTAAATCAATCTCATTAACCACTCTTCATATATTTTTTCTCATTTCCCTCCCTCCCCCCCCCTCTCTCTCTCTCTCTCACTCTCTCTCTCTCTCTCTCTCTCTCTCTCTCTCTCTCTCCCTCCCTCCATCTCTCTCTTTCTCACACACACACGCAATCGGTCGGCGAGTTTGAGAAGACGATGATGAGATGAAGATGGTGCGATGGAGATGATAGGATGAACAATGATGAAGACGATGCATCACGTTGAATCCATGAA
Source organism: Centrapalus pauciflorus (assembly GCA_020465985.1). NCBI lineage: Eukaryota > Viridiplantae > Streptophyta > Magnoliopsida > Asterales > Asteraceae > Centrapalus > Centrapalus pauciflorus. Next base: position 47,122 of record JAANYP010008099.1, read on the forward strand.
CCTATGAACGTAGATGATGTGGAGAAGACGACTTGAATGATGAACGAAGTTTGTTCAAAATTGAATGGCGGTTCGAAGGTTGTATGATTTTTATAGTGATTCACGATGAGGAGATACATCACGATGATGGATTGATGGACACATTGAACAAGAAGATGATGAAAGATGAACAACAACGATGCATCGTGTTCTCCACGAAGATAATGAACACAAACGATGAACCAACATGAAGATCTACTGTGCATCGTGTTATGATAACCGTTGTGCATCGACTGGTTCATACAAAAAAGATTTATAATTTTTGAATTTATATATTTTTTATTGAACAATGCATCGACATGTTCATCATTTTTGTTGAATTTTTATAGTTTTTGTTAAATTTAGAAGTGTATTAATTAGATTTCTTTAGAATTTATTGTTTAATCATTTGATGGAACTTTCAATAAATACAAAATTAAGTTTCATTAATCTAGATATATATTTTTTTTCTGAAACTACCATTCGATAGATGCATATGAGATGATGCATCAACAGATACACATGCATGTTGCATCATGAGATGACCTTGATCCAATGGCTATCAGATGGTTCTTTAGTTGTACGACGTATACAGATTCCCCATAGATACTGGCCCTATATATATAAATATTAGATTGAACTTTCAGCAACAAAAATTTTTAAACGAAGGGAGTATCACGAAGTGAATTAGTATTTTTTATCAAGTGGCTCCACCTGGATCTGAACGGGACGATCTCGGTCAAAAAGCTTTTTGACCAGTTACATTTCGTAACTTTCGGTTCGGATTGGGGAAACACTAAGGGTGCTTTTGGTACGTGAATTTCCTGGGATTCACCGAGCATTTAAAATCCTGTGTTTGGTTCACAGATTTCAGTAAGGGGGCGTTTGGTTCGCGGATTTCCTGGGATTTCCTGGGATTTGCATTTAAAATCCTGCGTTTGGTTCGCAGATTTCAGTAAGGATTTAAAATCCCAAGATTTCTTAAATCCTTCCATTCTTTGTTGTTTAAAATCCCAGCCTCCCCCCTAGGATTTTAAATCCCAGTTACCTTGCATTTTTCAGATTAACAAATTTTTTCTATAGATAATGCAAATTCTTTGACAAAATCCTGACAAATGCAAATGCTGCATAATGCAAATCCTTTGACAAAATGCAAATCCCATGTACAAAAATCCACGAACCAAACGCCCCCTAAGGATTTAAAATCTCAGGATTTCATAAATCCAATCATTCTTTGTTATTTTAAACCCAGCCTCCCCCCTAAGATTTTAATCTCAGTTACCTTGCATTCTTCAGATTAGCAAATTTATTCTACAAGATAATGCAGATTTGACAAAATCCTGACAAGTGAAAATGTTGCATGATGTAAGTACTTTGACGAAATGCAAATCCCAGATAAAAAAAATCTGCGAACCAAACGCCCACTAAGAAGTTGGAACAACAAAGGATTGCATGTGAATCAGTGGGTCCCGAGGCAAAAAGGAAGATCATTTCCTTTAGTGCAACTCCTTTCGGGTCTATTTCCTGAAAATAAGAAACTCTCGTTACGGATTGATTGGTTGAATTGGTCTATCAACCTTTTTGAAGTGATGTAATCTTTTGGGGCATTTGTAGTATTGGGGTAGTTCATTTTGATAGTTTGTTTGGTTTGTTTTCTCCATCTTGGAGGATTTTGTTTGTATATGCGTTGTTGGGTTAATAAAATTTGTTTTTCAAAAAAAAAAAGTATTTCTATATTATATTTCAATAAAATAGTTAAGGTGTATATTAAAAAAAACAGGTTTCTACAGTTTTATCAGTTTAGTTATTTAAGGTTATTTTCTTATGATAGTTCTTAAATTTTCTTTCCTTATTAAAACTATGATATTAGCATCAGTAATCAATTGCTCATGTTTAAAAAATTATATGACATTTTAGTTTAAGATTTTTGTTGCAAATATTATCCTTATGTAGTCATAACAATTTATTTAATTATATGGACTTAATAAGAGATTTAGTGTTGAAAAAGACGACTCGTGACCAAACTGATAAAATTGAAACAAATATTAACAAACATTCCAAATTTAGGTTTGGTACCACCCGGTTCGGTATCGGTACAGGACTGATGAAATATATGTATATATTTAATATTGACATTTTGTTATTTTTAACACTAATTTACATATACACACACACGTGCTGACATTTAAAAATATATTGAATTTGCACCGATCTATATATTTAAGGATAGTTAACTTTGTTTATCGGTTTTAATATTAACTTTGATTATTGGTTTTGATGGTAACCTTTGTTGTTGGTTTTGATATCAACTTTTTTTTTTTTAATTTTAACTTCATTTATTTGCTTTGATATTAAATGTGTTTATTGGTTTTGATGTTATATTTTATATCAGCTTTGTGTGATAAATTAAAAAATTGGTTTTAATCGATACGATGTCAAAATTATTTATATTGAAATTCTATATTCTGTTTGGTATTCAGTATTAAAATTATGATTCAAAAAATTTTTGGTGTCATCCGGTTCAGTACAAGACCGATCCCACCCCTAGTATGTTACATATGAGTGAAAGGGACGTGTAGCACAAAATTATTCTCTTTTGCCAACTTTGTTTCGTAATGTAACTTTTTTTTTTTACAATTCAGCACGTACAACTAGTGGTTGTTTGAGTGTGTAACAAGTGCTTTTCAAATGTCGATAAAATTTGTTAAAAATTTTATAATCTACAATCAAACAAACACTTTTAGTATAACTATATTAATTTTTAACATAACAAACAATAAATAAATATTATGCTTTTAGTTTATTTGATATTATAAAACTATTTGTATTGCTTTAAATTTATTAGTCTTTTTGTTAGATAATCCGACCAATCTAATCAACTGAGTACCAAAGGTGTTAGTGGAGACCCCAAGGTTGTGGGTTCGAGTCCTATGGTGAACAAAATGTGTAGTTTCAAGAGTAGGATTAGATGTGCATGAGAGTTCTGCCGTACAAAAGAAAAACCGAGTTATAAAGTTGATGATTTCAAATATTGAGTCCCTGTTGAGGGTTACGTGACTTTTTCAATAAAATAAGAAAAAATTGAATCCTTTAGAAGAAATGAAATAAGGTTAAGTGGCGTAAGGATGAAGGTTTTAATAACGTTGGAAGAAAGGCATCAATGTCATTACTTGCACCAAACCCATCATGAACCAACCAAATTCCGTTAACTACCCGACCCCTTTTCCGTTAATTTGGTTTTCGTAACACACAAATTATACCTTCTTTTTCCTCTTGTTTACAAGTTAGTTATTAATTAACAGAACTAATTCCTTTTACACAAACTCCATTTTCCTTAAATCCTCTTCATCAAACTTCAAGTAATCAACATATTACATTAATTCCTGGAACACCTAAAAATCATAAACCCAAACCCACATAAAAAAAGGGTTAAGAATAAATCCACATAAAAAATAACATACAAACCCAATAAAAAGCTACCGATAATTATTTTTGAACGCAAAAATCATGAAACTTCTCAACTTTTCACAAGATTTCAAAAGAAGAGAGGGAGGACCAAATAAAAAGAAAGCAAAAACAAAAAACTACACGAACAAACAATACAAGAACCGACAACAAGACATAAGCCCTACAAAACAGCTGGACTACAAAACCTTTCAGCCAAAGAGGTGCCGAAATTTTGGTCCCTCTTGGAAATCCAATGAAATAAAAAATATTGAATCTCGTAGAGATAGATCCCATTCCTCATCACATTGTGGGCATAAAGAGGTGTGTAAGTCAATACCTATGTTGCTGAGAACCACACAAACTAGAAGTTTGTTGTGGAGAATCCGCCAAATGAAATTATTACTAATCTTTCGCGGAACAATATTGCTCCAGGAGGTGAAGAAAGCCACACATGGGAGCATCTTATCCTCAATCATTCGTCTAAGGCTTGTGACAGCAAAAGACCTGAAATGTCAAGAAACCACCAGCCACGATCTAGGAAAGAAAAATCCAAAGCTGACAATCTAACCAAACTCTCAACCTCCTCAAGCTCCCCTAACAACCTCTCTCTCAAATCTCTCGCCCAATCCCACGTAAGTACCAAACCATTATCCTCCTTAAACATCCTATGATCCTATCATACGAATAATCACTACCCACCTTAACCCCGAACGAAACCCCACAATTAATTCTTTTTTGTTTATATGTGTGTGTGTTTGACATGCAACTTTTAAGAAATAAGCTTATTTTGGTTTTGAAAAAAATAAGCCCATACCGAGCGAGCCCTATTTGATTGTGAAAATTTGAGCTTTTGTTTTGAAAAGATAAATTCCGACAATTATAAATTGAAATTCCTTATCATTATGTATATCCTTTTGCGCAATTTAAAGGGAAAATGATCAATGCCTGTCATGAGCATTTTCATGCTCAGAGCGAGATACATGAATAATTTCTTTTTAAAATGATTAAAAATAGAATATGCAATATATTCAAAGGGATTTGGTCGCTTCTTATGTAGTGTGATCAGAAATTAAACCAAAATTGGCTAATTGAGAAGTTAAATAAATTCCTACCACACCTTGTGTATTTTGAAAGGGACAATTACTAAAAAGAGTAACAACTTTTTTTATTTTTTATCGTTTATAGCAAAATTGTTAATTTTTTTTATCACTAATAGCATCAACTTTTGTATTTTTCATATGACTAACTTCAACTTTTATATTTTGTATCCTTAATAGCATAAACTTTTGTATTCTTTTTATCATTCATTACAAATTTTTTAAGTTTTATAATAAATGATGAATAATATAAAAAATTGATGTTATTAATGATAAAAATAAATCATATTGTTATAAATACATAAAGTTGTTTTTATTTTTAACAATTAGTCCTATATTGAAACATGTAAACCTAGTATATTACTTATTTCAATTATTTGACTGAAAAATTAATGTTTCTTTTGCTTTGGATTGTAGACCATGTGTCCACCTATAGGGTCAGCACTAAAATGACATGGCTCTATACGTTCATTAGCCTCTCCATTATATGTTATATTTTTTTTGTGCATTCGGTAGTTATACATTTTTTTGTTTCCATTTATGCCATGTATATATATATATAATTTTTCCTATTTGTAGTTATATATTGTTTCCTATAAATTTTTATTAACATGGAAACTCTATGATGTATACAATCCTTAAAAATACTTGCGTAACAATTTTATGCTGTTCACAAAATTCTAACTTAAATCCACGTTAACTAGAATTAAAAGTTACATCAATACAAATATAGTCACATAAATAATTTTACATGTGGTTGTAAACGTATCGAACGAATATGAATGGTTCCTTGTACATCTTCGTTCATTTAAGTTTAATCAACCAACCAAACGAAGACGAATTGCTAAACGGACGGGTGTTCTTGTTCATTAAATAATCATATTTTCTAGTTCATGTTAATTTATTATGAAGTTTAACTTATATATGCTGATTTACTTTGGATAATAAATGAACACAAACCAGATTAATACATTATACATGTAATTACTATTATCATTTAATGTTACATTAAATAAGTATTTATAAACGAACAAGTTCTTTATTCATGTTCCTTCATTTAATTAAACCAATATAAAATGTCGTTTACGTTCCTTCGTTTAAATAAATGAATATAACCAAAACTCTAATCGGAAAGTGGACAAAAAATATTAACATAATTATCGAATGGAAATAAAAAATAACGTATAACTAAAAAATATATACATTTATAAAATTTAAGGCTCCAATTTTAACAAAAACCAGAGCTTCAAAAAGCTATATAACACATAAACACTCAAAAAGTTTCTTATGTTTGCCAAACATATCTTACGATACTATTTGTTACTTAAGAAGTTAAATGTCTGAAGTTTGAAAATCAAATCTGAAATTAAGAGGTGATCTTAATATGTCTGCAATCTGAAATTAAGAGGTGGTCTTAAGATTGTTTGTTTCGTAATATGAAACATCTGAAAAATATTGCTTTAAAATATTATATCTAATTAATTATATATTATAATTAATTAATTTATAAAAACAAAACAAAATTATAATAGTTAATATGATAAATATTTTTAAAATTAGAATTAAATGAACTTATATTTTAATCAACACTTCAAAAAAAGATAATAATAATTATAATAATTAATATGATAAATAGTTTTAGGTGGTATTTGTTTTTAAGAGGTTAATTGTCTGAAGTCTGAACACCACGTCTGAAATTAAGAGGAGGCCAAAATCTGAAATTAAGAGGCTCTAATTTTAATTCAGACAACTCTCATCCTTTTAAAATTCAGAGGAAAATTAAGAGGTTTCAACCTCTTAAGTCTGAATTTAAACAAATAATTTAATGTATTATAGATCTGAACTTTAGACTTCAGACATTTTTAAGAGGGTCTGAATGAAAAACAAATGAGGCCAAAAATTAAAAAAACAAACCTCTTAATTCTTTTTCAGACCCAAACTTTTCTCTTAAAATTAAGGTGATGTTTGGATTGTATGAATTTTAAATGATGAATTTTAAAATGATAGGATTTTAAAATATTTAGGGGGATGGATGGATTATGAAATGTAGAGAAGTGGAGAATATGAAATCCTAAGGCTGCGTTTAGTTGACGAAAACAAGCCGGTTTTCTGTTTTCGTTTTCAACGAAAACAGGGCTTAATTGAAAACATGTTTAGTTTGACATTATTCTAATTTTTTTGTCATTTTCTAAATGTTTTCATTTTCTAAATTTATAATAGAAATCGGAAAATGCATTAAAGGAGTTTTCAACCATTTTTCTAATTTTCAAAAGTGAAAACAAGGGACGTGGTGAACACGCTTTCAAAATTTTCTCCTAATTTTCTAGAAATGTAATAATGAAAACAAATTCTGGAAAAGTGAAAGTGAAAACAAATATCAATTTTCCATCAACTAAACACACCCTAAGGTTGCGTTTAGTTGACGAAAACAAGCCGGTTTTCTGTTTTTGTTTTCAACGAAAACAGGGCTTAATTGAAAACATGTTTAGTTTGACATTATTCTAATTTTTTTTTATCATTTTCTAAATGTTTTCATTTTCTAAATTTATAATAGAAATTGGAAAATGGATGATAGTAGTTTTCAACCATTTTTCTAATTTTCAAAAGCGAAAACAAGGGACGTGGTGAACACGTTTTCAAAAATTTTTCCTAATTTTCTAGAAGTGTAATAATGAAAACAAATTCTGGAAAAGTGAAAGTGAAAACAAATATCAATTTTCCATCAACCAAACACACCCTAAATAAGTTAAATCATTTCTTTTAATTTTTTTTATCCAAACATGACAATGAAGTATTTCTAAATCCAAATTCTAAATGAGTTGTTTAAATCCTTCAAACCAAACGACACCTAAGAGGTAAATTTAGTTCCAACCTCTAAACTCTGAAATTAAACATACAATCTTAATTCATTTTAGATCTGAAGTTTAGACTTCAGACCCTTTTAAGAGGGTTTTAATTAAAAAACAAACAAGTCCTGTATCTTTGCCAAACATACCCTATATCTGAATCTAAAATCTTGACTTGTAAGATTGACTTAGAAGACCAAATATTAAAACTAAACCATATATATGTATGGGTGGCATCAGCATGAACCATTTCGTAATAACCTGGAGATCTTAGTTAGCTCTTCCTCTTTCCATGTCCAAATCTTTTATCATATCACATCATAATTATTAATACATACATATATTTGTGTATATATATATAAACTGAATGTTTTCATTTTCACAATCAAATTACAGAATCAACAATGGCGCCTCTTCTTCTTCTCTACAAACCCCCAAACCTACAACGGCTTGCCTTCACTTTCATAATCCTAATTAACCATTTCCACATCGGATATTCATTATCTCCGTTAACCCCTGCTCGAAAACTTCAAGAATTTGAGTCATCACTCTCTCAAACGAAATCTGTAAGTTTATATAACTCTACATTATTTAACTTCTTCTATCATGTCATCAAGATGTATAATTTGTGCATAATTATTGAATGTAGGTGACAAGTTCACGTTTTTACGGTGTGAGCTCGTATGGGGCGGATCCGACTGGGAAAACGGATAGTACGGATGCGATTTTGAATGCGATATCGGATGCAGTTGCAGAAGAACGTGACGGGGTATTGATGGAGGGGATTACGAATCACGGCGGCGTACAAATAAGCCTAGAAGGTGGGATTTACAGAATTAGCCGGCCGGTGAAGTTTCCGGTAGCTGGAGTTGGAAATATTGTGGTATGTGGAATTTTTAAAGTTTGAAAGCTTATAATTTCCGAAGAAAACCAAGACTAAATTCCACAAGTTTGGTCGGTTTTTTTGACAATTGAAGATGAATAAACGGTCAAATCGAATTGGAAGATATATGAAATTAATTAAAAAGGTTGATAAAAATTGAAAGTAGGTTGTTATTTCTTGCAATTTACCTATAATTTAACTACTAATTCGATAGTTATGGAGCAGATTTCCGGCGGGACATTGCGAGCATCGGAAAATTTCACCGGCGATGGTTATCTGATAGACCTAACACCACCGTCGTCGTCGTCTTCCTCAAACGGTAAATACAATTACGAGTACATAACGCTTCGAGACGTAATGCTGGATTGCAATTATCACGGTGGTGGGATTCGAGCAACCAACGCTTTACGAACAAGTATCGATAATTGTTACATCGCTCATTTCACGACCAACGGCATCATGATACAAGGCGGTCACGAGACTTATATTCGTAATTCTTACCTAGGACAACATATCACTGCCGGTGCCGATCCTCATGAACGTAACTTCTCCGGTACAGCCATCAATTTAGCCGGAAACGACAATGCCGTTACCGATGTCGTTATTTTCTCGGCCGCCATCGGAATCATGATCACGGGCCAAGCCAACGTTATTACCGGGGTACATTGTTACAATAAGGCCACAGGTTTTGGTGGTACAGGAATATATTTAAAGTTACCTGGCCTTACTCAAACAAGAATAGTTAATTCTTACTTCGATTACACGGGCATCGTGACCGAAGACCCCGTGCAACTTCATGTTTCGGGGTGTTTTTTCCTCGGTGACGCGTTTATTCTCCTTAAATCGATTCGTGGTGTTGTAAACGGAATAAATATTGTAGACAATATGTTTTCCGGATCAAATAAAGGTATTGACATAGTTCAACTGGATCAAAGAAACGGACCATTCAACAACATCGATCAAGTTGTCGTTAACGATAACAACGTGAACGGGATGAATTTGAAAGCTACGGTGGCTAAAGGTGTCGCGCAAGGTAACGGCACGTCATGGACCGTAGATTTTAACCGAATACTCCTCTTTCCACGACACATAAAATTTGTGCAGTACGTGTTAACGACGAGCGAAAGTAGCGTGTTTCCGAACTACGTTCTACGGAATATCTCGAACAATAAGGTATTTATAGAATCAAATATAGCAGTTGAGGGTAGCGTTTCGGTAACAGTCGATCAAAGTTTATCGAAAGTTAGCTAAATTATTCAGTGAAAAAAAAAAGGGAAAAATGAAGGGTTGCATAGACATTTATTCTTTTTAATATTGGATTTGATTTTTAAAAGTATAGATTTGAAATTGATTGGTTCAAAAATATACGATGGAAAAATGTAAAAGTGTCGACTTATTCTTGGTTAATTAGTCACATTTGTGTTTATTTGTCAAAAGGTTGACTCTTTTCAATGTTTTATGATTCTTTGTTGATCTACCTTTTTAAAAGTTTAGTCACGTACTCACATAAATATCAATGGTGTTTACCCGGGCTGATATGTAAGTGAAAAGTCATGGGTTCGACTCCCGTTAGAGGCATGTTGATATTTAGACGGAAAAAGTAAGTCTTAGGGTAAAGAAGTAATTTAGAAGTAGAAGTAGGATAGTTTGCCGTTTAAAAAAGATAAATTTATATTTTGGTTCGGTCCCCTTTTTTCAATTAAGTTTTACATCAGAATCTGCTTCATTTGGTTGGACGTTAAATCATTACGGTTCCTTGTTGTGTTTGTTTACGTCGTTGGAATAAAATGAGTTATCATACGCTCTTTGGTAGGTTGGAATAAGAGTAAATTACATAAATGGTCCCTGTGGTTTACACCAAATTTTGGATCCAGTCCCTGAACTTTCAATTTTGCAAATTTGGTCATTATTTGTAAGGTTTGCTTTCAATTTTGAACCTCCAACTAACGTCTGTTTATTGTCTCCGTTAAATGAGATCACATGCTCATTGTATGAGGGTATTATTGTAATCTTACCTTTAGTCTCTCTCCTACTTTAATTCTCACCTTCTTCCTCATTGAATTTTGTATTTTTCACTCTCTTAAACTAAAGTTGCAGTGCTCCCATGGTGAGTGGCAAAATGTTAAAATGTAAGATGCTTATCATTATAGTGGTTTGATAATGGAGGAAAAGTTGTTGTCGACTGCTAAAATGCTATGGAGTATGGAAAACAACTTCAATTTCAAAAACCCAAAACCCTTTCCAACCTCATCAGATTTTGAACGGAACATTTTATCCGGGAAAGAACGGTGCCGGAACAGAAAAGAAGTTAGGTTTTACTCATACGCTTTCTGCACCATTGCTTTAAGATAATTTTGTGGTTTCCACAGCTAAAAAAAAGGTCTTCTCTTGACCGATCAAGAGGCAGTTTAAGAGAAAGAAATTTTCCTAGAATTTGTATATGGCAATCAGACGGTGCAGCTGGTGATATTATTTGCGATGTAATCGATATTGCCGAAGCTTCAATCTTGTATCGAGATGCTATGGGGTTAAATCGTGATGAAAGTAGACAGTTTAGAAGAAATCCATAGTGAAAAAGCTTGGTCAGATGATCTCCTAAGGCCATAAGAATTATGATTTGATGCTCAGTCTTCATTTGGGTATTAGGTAACAAAAACACAATTCATCTGCAATTTGTTTGGGTTATGTTTTGTAATCTGTTGAAGTTCATAAATCTTTATGTATCTATCACAGACATTTAGTTGGGAAGCATTCTTCCATTGTGCGTGATCTTAAAACTACTAATTTCGATCCAAAAGAAAAGTTTTGGACTCGGTTTACGTCTGCAGGTTCAAAGCTTACACCACCTCATCAATCTGGGGACTTTTGCTGGAAAGATTATTGCCCAGTTGTGTTTAAGTATTGCTTAAATTTAACAACTATATAACCCTGCATTTGTATATTATATTTCTATGTTGTTAATAGATTGTTATTTGGGTTAATGATTCTAGACATTTGAGGGAGTTGTTTCAAGTTGATCTTGCTGATTATATGTTAGCAATTTGTGGGAACGATGCACTTCGTGAGCTTTCATCAGTGGGAGCTTTTTTTATTTGACACAGGACGATCGGTTTAAGAGAGTGAAAAAAGAAATCAATGAGGAAGAAGGGGAAAATTAAAGTAGGAAAGAGTCAAATGGTAAGATTACAGAAATACCCTCATATAAGGAGCAGGTGATCTCATTTAACGGAGACAATAAACGGACGTTAGTTGGAGGGTCAAAATTGAAAGCAAACCTTACAAATAATGACCAAATTTGCAAAATTGAAAGTTCAGGGACCGGATCCAAAATTTGATGTAAACCACAGGGACCATTTATGTAATTTACTCTTGGAATAATATAAGAAATGGAATGAAAGTAAATAAAAAAGCTTTAAAATTATTAGAATTTCATTCCATCTTTGAGGGAATAGGAAAAAACACTCCACCCTCAATTAATGAAAATCAAAAGAGGTGAAAGAATCACAACGTAACGATTCATTTCATTACACCGGAATCCACAAACAACTATTTTTCATTCCGTCACGAGGATTCATCCCATTACATCTCTCATTATCGGCGTAACAAACACTACCTACCTATATAGACATGAAAATGATGAATTTTACTGAAAGCCAAGTAATAATATAGTTAGTTTGGCTTTGATATTTTTATTGTTTTTTTATGCACCGGGTGGCAATTTGAGCCCATTCAAGCAAATGGGTCAAACGGATTGATAACCAAAAGTCATAAATTTTACATAATTTAAAAAAAAAAAATTCAAAGAGCAAATTTTTTAATACACCGTTTTATTAATTTTCATTTAAAAAAAATTATGTTATATCTTAGTTTTTTTACAATTGGTCCATTTAATTGTTCGGCCCGTTGGGTCAAGATTGCCACCACCAGCACCGATAGTCAAGCGTTTATGTAGTTAGTTTATTGTAAAGCATGATAAACAGAAGGTTTAACTAAGATATAATTGTAAGTGTGGCTTAATAAAATAAAATAAAATAATTAAAAAATACGTTGGGTCCATAAAAGTAAAATATGGGTTGTGAAAAGAAAAGGAAGATGGAAAAGTTTAACTGATATCGAAAGCACCATTTGATGTCGAAGGTTTTTTCGAAAATATTTGGAATCAAATGTGAACACAAAACTCGTATGGAAATATGACATGAGCATTTGTGGTAGTGAATGTTGGTGATTTATCACAAATATTATTTAAGTGTAATTGGATGAATTTGTTTGACCAAAATAATTTTATTACATAATGTACAAGTTAGGTTGGTGCGGAGTGCACACTTGTTCAATATTGTTTAAGATTAATTATCGGGGATTCGGGGGCAGCGCCCCTGGTAGCGGGGTCCAAGAGGCGGCAGCCCCTGGCGGGGTCCAAGGGGCAGAGCCCCTAGCTGGGGTCGAGCTGGAAATATGACATGAGCATTTCGACTAATGTTGCTTTAAGAAATTTGATGCGAAATTCGGATGAATCCGAAATTGGACCCGAATTCGGATGATCCGAATTGGACCCTAAATTCAGTTGAATTCGAATTATAGTTGGTTTTGGCGGTTAAAATGGCGGTTGGCCATTTTGGCGGTTACCCGCCAAATATTACCCGCCGGTTTTGGTCATTTCGAAGGTACGAGTAAATCAGAAACATTTTCATATTCTCGTTCGTTTTTTCTCTGAGTTTTATCCGATTGGGATTTCGATCGTACCGTCGAAATACTTTAATCTGAAAGTGTATCACGACTCTCAGATTATCCGAGCATTTTTGCAACCCGTATTTTCTACTGTGAATTATCTATGAACAACATTTGTAATCATACTTTCGAACATAAATTAAGATCAGTTATCAAATCAGACGTACACTACCTTAATTTATGCATACTTGTTCTATGTGTTGACGATAAAACTTTAGTCATATGATTGCAACTGTATGCATCATTTATAATTTTATTTGTTCCATCTAACACGGATGAGATTTATGGTTTACCAGCATAACGCGACAAACATAACATATTGCTATATTTTATTTTTTGCACGAAGCAACCGAGCATTATGTTTTCTTAGCGACTAAATTATTGGGTAGCGACATGTGGTGTTGTGAAATGTTATACAAGTTGTAAACATTTATTTTTCTTTTTTTGGAAATTGACGTTAGACATTTTTTTTCACAAAACTATATTAAATAGTACTGAAAAATAATCCAATGATTAATAAATTTTTTTGTTATAACTCCAAGACATAAATTACCATTTCGTTAAATAGTTTTTGTTGGTTGGAACAAATAGGTTGTCCTTTTTTTTTTCACACAAAGTCTATCGAGAAGAAAACAAATGTAAGTTAGTTACTTAGTTAATGTATTTTTACTATGGGATCGCTTTTCAGTTTATATACAATATTACATATATATGACATTAAAGGGATAAATCTTAGCCGTTGAGTCAATTAATCGTGTTCAACCATTAAACCCTTTTCATGTTAACTCAAGGATTTGTTTGAACAATATCTATATAAACCCTTTCATATATAACTAGTAATTTATACATGATCAAATGTGACGTATCAATTAAATATCTAAATAATATATTTTTCGTACTTATAATATTTTTAAATTATAATAATACTAAATAGATACATACTTAATTGTATATATCATATATGTCGAACAAAATGTGTAATTGAACGACTTGTGTATTCTAAAATTTTGGATCGATATTATTTATGTTAAATATCGATATAATAATGTCGTATTATTAGTTTAAACTATTGATTTCTTAGAGTTTATTTTTCGGTTTGTTATTACATCTAAGTTATGTTAATTAAAAAATGGGATTACATTGAGATTGATATAATTTGTATTGCATTATAAAATGACTGGTTAATTATAAAATGCTCGTTACATCTATAGTTAAATTAGGGTTTCTTATTACTTCATCAGTTTTTTCTTTAATTCCAAGTTCAGACTATAAAAATTCAATTATAACCTTTTAATGAAAATGATCTCATTCATCCAAACTAGCTAAAATATTTGATATTTTTGTTTTTGACGTGATAATGGCCAACGATCATGTTTGATATTTAGATAGCTTTTACGGAAAGAATGATATGTTATTAGGGGTGTTCAAAATCGGATATCCGAAATTCCGGATAGTGAATTTTGTTATCCGAAAATTCATGTTTTTTTTTACTTTTTAAAAAAAAATTAAATCAAATATTTAAGTATCTAAAATACAAATTCATATATTCAAATACGTATTAAAGATAAATATATCACAAACTAAATTTATAAGGAATTATTTTTACTCAAAAGACTAAAAAAAAGTTTAAAAAATTATAAAATATTTAATATCAGTTAATAAATCTATAATATCAAGATAAAACTCAAAAATATACATTAGAATAATAAAAAACACTCAATATTATGTAAATAATCAATCCTAAAGATATAAAAGATTTATGAAAACAATAATTTTTTTAAAATTTCGGATATCGGATTATCCGAATATCCGAAAATCTTGAATTTTACTATCCGAATCCGAAATTTTGGATAGTTTCGGATCGAAATTCAGATTTTTATTTCGGATGTTCGGATTCGGATTTGTACATGTGATACTTTTGGCAATGAATCAATGATTCAATCACAATGGCAAGGGGTTTTCCAACATTCATTTATCAGCATGTATTGCTTCACCTACATAGTTGTATATCTTCATCGTCAAACTTGGTAGTTTCACTGTCAAAATTTTCGAGTGTGGACTGTGGACTTTATTATTCAGACGATCTCTATTACTAAATTGAAAAAACCCCACAGACTTTCATGTAATTATCGATTAAGTCACTGAACTTTTTTTCCGAGTGTTTAAGTCCTTAAACAAATTTTGTCTTATTCAAAACTATATATTTTTAACCTGCTACCTGCTTAACAGGTAAAACATTTAGTTCCTCGAATAATTTATTATTAAAATAACCAACTTTCTTTTCCAGTTTTCATGATTAAGTCACTGGACTTTCTTTTTTCTTGTTTAGGTCACTATACCGTTTACCGGTTAGTGACCTGCTAAACAGGTTAAATATATAGTTTTGAATAAGACAAAAATTGTCTAGTGACTTAAACACTCGTAAAAAAAGTACAGTGACTTAATCGATAAATTCATGAATGTTCGTAGAGTTTTTTCAATATTAACCAATTATCCATGGAGGTGGTAAATTGGATAAAAACAAGACAACTAGACAAGTTGTATCACGATTAAACGGCATTTGAAACAAGTTAAATGGTTGATAGGCTAAATTAGTTCGACTAGATCAAGCAAACACATTTTTATTAAAACTTTCATTTTTAGGTTTAGGTTTTTCTGTTTAGAATTGATTTTTCTTGATTGTGCTATGTTTTCGTTTTAAATAAGATAATCTTGGGTTTTATATTTCATAATTATAATTTATCTTCAATAAACTGTTGTATTTTTTCATTGACATAATATATGTAACTAAGGAACTTGTGAGAGTTGTTTTTTAGTCCATTTGAACTTGTCTTGTATTTACCTTGTTTTTATTTTAAGCAGTTTTCATATTGGTTAAATTTTATTTTCGTAGTTGGGTTGATTTTAGGCTTGGCAAAAAAACTCAACCCCGAGAAAGAATCCGAAACTCAGCCCCGACTTGGTCAGTGAATCCCTGAACCCGAGTTGAATGGGAGTGAGTACGGGAACACTTTAATAATTTAGTTTGTTTTATTTTATATATAATATATCGTAGAAATTCGTATATCAAACCTAACACATCATAACCTTTTACTAGAGGAAGGATTACATAATTATATTCGTAAATTTCAAACAACATACATGAGTGACCCTTTAGTATTTTAACATACTAATCCTAATAAAATAGATCTCTATATCTATCAATGTGTGTTATTATTAAAAAAACCAATTTGTTTTCTTGTTTTTTCGTTTACGTTCATTCATGTTAACCATAAAAAGTCTCAAGTTAATTTTTTTTTTTTTTGGTTTTGTGAAATTTGACTATTAAAACCCGGTTAGAATTAGTTAACCGGCTTTTTAAAAAATGAAAAATTGGACTTAATAGTCAAATTTCACTAAACCAAAAAGAAGAAATTAAATTAAGAACTTTTCTGGAAAAAAAAAACATGCATGAACAAAAATATAAAAACAATATAATTTTTTTCATAACAAACTCTTATTATAAATACATAAAAACCAATATTTTGATTATGAGACATTTATTGTGGCAAGTGAAGATATGTTACCTTGAATCAAATAATTTTAGTTAGTCTAAACTTGTTTTTGACAAAGTAGCAATTTGACATAATAAATTAATATCTATTGCAAGATTGCATCTTTCTAAAGTGGAACTTTTTCCTTTAACAGATGGATTAATTGATGCATAATACATTAAATACGACTAAAACAACTAAAATTAATTCATTCATTCATTAATCATTATAAAGGGAAAAAAAGGAAAAAGAATATATATAGAGAGAGATATTTAGGTACAAGTAGATATCACTTATTATGCATTGCACCATCTTTAAAAAAAAACTTTTAAATTTTTTTTCATAAACATATTTTAATTAACATTATAAATATGATATGTAAATTTCACATACATTCATATCTTTTAACTCCTTAAAAGAAATACAAACGTACACTTACATAATGTAATTAAACCTAAATTTATGTGATGCATAATTTCATCATGCACTTAGAACGTGGGAATGTGATTGAAATTTTTATATCATCTTTTTAATATTAATTAAAATAAGTTTATGAAAAAAAGTTTCAAAAAAATATTTTTTTAAGAGCGGCGCCTTCTAGTGAGCTGCATAATAAGTGGTGATCACTTGAACCTAAATCTAAGTAGAATATGGTTTGAGAGACTACGAATCATGATGAATCGCATAAGAAGGTACCACTGTTAAAATAAATTTTTTTAATTTTTTTTCTTAACATGTTTTAATTTGAATTAAAAAGATTATATGTAAATTTCACATATATTCACATCATCTAACTCGTTAAAAATTATGTGAACATACACTTACATAAATTTACATGTATGCGAATGTACGTTTATGTAATTAATTATTTCATGCACTTAAAATATGTGATTTTACATCCATCATAGTTTCACATACCATTCACTCTTCAAAGTCTGTGATTTTACTGCCTCTTTTTCTCTCCAAAACTTTTCAATTTTTTAATCTCTTTTCACTCAAAACTATGAATCGAAATACCGGGAAATAACCTGTCTTGAGCCGACGACTTAGTAATACCGAATCTCGAACAACTTATCTATTTCGTCCATTGCAACAACAAAATTATCAACCAAATTTTTGTCAATAATTTCCAAAATCATACCAATAATATTTTTCACCATATTTTCACAACCTTTTCATCACTCATTCCTCAATACTCACAAATTTCACAACAATTTCCTCAATGACAAAAATGAATTAAAGTAGGGTGTTTGGTTACAAAGTAGTGGTGTTTAGTTACGACTGACCTGCTATTGCATGTATATAGGCCAATTGTTGCTATAAACGTGCAAAATAAATAATGTGACTATAATCGGTAATAATACAAATAGATTGTTGCTATTTTTGACATATAACCCTAATCCAAAATTAAAAAGGTGTGTTATACCCACTATCCTTATAATTGCATAATTTAATCTTTTCAATAATTTTGAACCATCTAAAGACCCTTTGAATTAAATAATTTTGGTTGGTGTGAACTTGTTTTTTTGATACAAAGTAGCATTTAAGTATACAACGCATTAAATATCTATTACAAAATTCTATCTTTTTAAAGTGGAACCAATCTTTTTCCCTTAGAGTGATGGGTATACCCATCTTTCCCAAACCCACCTTTCTGTACACCTTAGCGCCACATCAGCTTTTCTCTCTTCACATTTTCCCACATTTCTAACTAGAAAATACCAATCTTTCTAAACAATTCCATCTTTCTTAATTTTTTTTAAAAATAAATTCATTTTAATTAACAAAACAATTATTTAAACTAAAATAATTAATTTCATAAATATTTATAAGCTTACATAATAAAATTACGAAACTAAAAAATAAAAACCTACCAAACTAAAAACTAAAAAAATTACGAAACTAAAAACTAAAAAATTACGAAACTATAGTTGTCATCCCCAACGCTCCGCAATTCTTTGTTTGCGTTGTAATACGGCTTGCAAAGCGTTACCTTCCAAATGATCGTGTGGCCGAATGAAAAACTCCAAGTCTCGTTCTTGTTGTTGTTCATACAGTGACGCTATGTACGCCTGATGTTTTTGTGACTGTTCATTCAGTGTCGCTATGTACGCCTGATATTTTTTCTCTTTCAAATCCTTTTCGTAGTCCATTTTTATTTGTCTCATTTCTTCAAGTCGTTTTCGATGACGTTTCTTATCGTCAATATCGTTTTCGATGACGTTTTTTATTTGTGTGCCCATCTCTGGGTCGACAGATGTTGGTGCTGGTTTTTTTCCCTTGCGGCGTGGTCGTTCAAGCTCCTCGTCGCCCTCGTCATCTTCCTCGTCGTGAACACCTAAAAATGCCGCATCCGAATACAGTGTTCCGATCGTGTTAGAATCGGAAGTTTTGGACCGCTTCCTTTGCGGCTCAACAAAATCATCCATTTGTGGAACGGGGTACCACTTTGGATGACCTCGAAGCACCTCCCAAGCCTATTGGTGTGGAAAAGGCTTATTTTTATTGAGGGCCTTGTATTGTTCTTGGGTGGTGTTGAAAACGTCGAAATCGTTTTCGCCGCTCCGTCGATTCGTCATATTGTTGTTAAACATGCCGCCAAATTTTGTGCAATTGCGGTTCATGTCTTTCCACTTTAAATTAAGTTGGTGGGTGGTGCGGCTAGTTCCACCAACTCGGCAATCAAAATTTTCAAGGATTCGTCCCAAAAAATTTGAACGTTTTTTATTGTTTTCGGTAGTTGGATCTTCGGAAATATCAATCAGGCTGCCGCCAAAGCCTTTTCTTCGATGGAGGTCCACATTTTTTGTTTCATTGGTCCTTTTCGTGTAGACCCGCTTGCCGCGGTGTTTACGGGAATCGTCTCGTCGTCGGGTTGAGTTTCGGGTATCGATTCAAGTTCGTCCTCGTCGACGAATGCGGGTTCCCGATAAGTAGAAAATGGTTCGAAACCCTCGTTAAATTTTTGCGAAAAATATTGTGGATTGGGTGGATTTTGCGAGAAATATTGTGGATTGGGTGGATTTTGCGACGAATATTGTGGATTGGGTGGTGATTGTTGGTAATATTGTTGTGGAATGAGTGATGATGGATATGGTGAAAAGTGTGGTACGTATGGTGCCGAATAATCCGTTAAATTCGGTGGATAATTTTGCGGTGGGCGGAAAGAAGGGTTTGATCGAGAAGCCGGTTGTTTACCGCATTGTCGACTTGCGGCGGGTTGTTTGCCGGTATTTCGATCCATAATTTTAGATAAAGTGTATAGAGATTGAGAGATTTTTATGGAGAAGATGAAAATGTATAGAGATAGAGAGATTTTTGTGTGAAGATGAATGAAAATGAAGATAGGTATTTATAGGAAAAAAAAATATTAATTTTTTTTTTAAAATTTCAACAGTCAAATGACCGTTTGGAGAGACTTGTTGGCGCGGGGTGGAGCGGGGATGGGAGGCCGGGCGGGACGAAATTGCGCGGGGTCGCAGAGGGGGGCGGTGTAGCCGCCGACTTCAATCCGAAGTGGCAAGGCCGCTGCCCAAGTGACCACACCCACCACTCTTAAAGAGATGGATTAATTGATGCAGATTACACTACGAAGAAAATTAATTAATTCATTTATTTAAGAAAAAGAAAACGAAAAAGAAAATTAAAATAATTAAATATATAAATAAATAAATTTAGCATGCGCGCCTTCATTAACTTCATAAACCCTCCCTCTTCAAGTCTTTTCTTCCGGGATATAAATACAAACTCTTTCCTTCACAGAAACCCTCTTTAATTTCTTCTGTGTTTCTGCATCCACCAAACCATCTTTTAACGGTTCAAGACTCGAACCTAACCCTGATCTTGGTCATGTTTGAGGCTCGAACCCGAACCCAATTAAGTATGCGGCTCGAACCATGGGTCAAAATGAGACCCTTTTGTTTGCTACTGTTATTCTTGTTTTTACAAGGAGCAAAATGTTCTCAAAAGCAACAGAAGCTTTATGACTTCAAAACAAAGCTTCACCAACATTTATCCCCTTCTCTTCAACTTTCTTCTCCTCCCAATCTTGTTAAGGTACACTTTTTAATGCGTGATGTACAACTTATTAAGAATTAATTTCTGAATTTTAATTTCTGAATTTTCTCGACAGAGTGCTGGTAGGGTGTTTTATCCGACCGGGTATGGAGCAGACCCGAGTGGTGCGCAGGATAGCGCAGAGGCGATTATGGCTGCGGTGATGGATGCTGCCCTAATTGGAAATGGGCAGCAATTGCTACCCGGAGTGGTGGATTTGGGTGGCGCCATTATTGACCTTCAAGGTGGCAGCTTTAACATCTCGAAGCCGATCACCGTTCCTCCTAATTCCGGCAACCTTGTGGTATTAATTTACTAAACTAACCCTTCCTTTTCTTTAAATGTGGTTTAAGTTTTATGTCTAATACACAGTCTCGTACAACCACAACCGTATGTATGCGTATCACGTGCAAAAAAGTTATTACATTTCTAATTATTTCATAAATCTCATGCTAAATAATTACCCGTCATCAAACTTAGGTCTTGTTTGATTTAATGTTTAATATTTTAATTGTCACTAATCTCTAATTTGGTCATAAAAAATTTAACATCATCTTTTTATTAAAAAGATGTAATAAGACATTATACATCTAATCGCTTAAAAAACAAACGAGCCCATAGATTTAAAAAAACTTGGTTATGTTGCGCCGTTAATTTGTAGTTTTGCTACAAGATATATAATTAATGAACCAGCTTATTATCGCTAAATATAGAATATGGTTTTTTCTTTTTTGGCATTTACCCTCAGGTAGAATCTATAAACAAATTTTATTTTATTCATCAATTTAATAAAAAAACATGAATTGTATTTGTGGTTTAACGATTGAAACAATTTTATTGTCGATTATAGTTAATTTTAAATGAAATGTATGCATGTATATACTGGTGTATATATATGAAAGGTAATCTATTGTAAATATCTGAATCTATAATTATAAATACTATCAAAAGAATAACTAAATTATCATTTGTCATCTTTAATGATGCTAAGAGACATCTTCTACTAATGACAAATGTTAATAGTATTTCAATGTTAAATTAAAAATTTTAGATTAATTTCTTTTAAGATTAGATTATGATTAGATACGTACATCCCACAAAATCACCACAACAATATTTAAAAGATTTTTTGATTAATAATAATAATTATGCTGATAATAAACTTATAAGTAATTAATGAATAGTTTTTTTTGTTTAAATTATACATAAATTAATTATAATAATATATATTAAATATTATTAGTATTAAAAGTTCGGATATTAATTAGATTTATTAAAGTTATCCGTGTAATTCACGAATTAATAAACCAGTGAAGTATTAAAATCCTTAATCATGAAGACTTTTAATAAACCCAATAAATTTTCAATAACATTAGAGAAGCATAATTAATATTCTATTGTTTAACCTTGGTGCTTCAAATGATACGGATGTGTACTTTAAAGTCTCTTGTATAAATATTATCGGTGATTCGGTGTCACGCGGTCGAACGAGATCACATGGCCCACATTAGGAAAAACTGTGTTTTTTAATGTTGATTTAAATGCATTTTACCTAAATTTATAGAGCATTTTCTAATTGTTAATATTAAAAATGGGGTTGTTTATGTAAAAATCTTGAAATTGTCTTATTTTGTTGATTAATTCTTCTAACCATTGTTTTACCTCATGAATCCTCAAACCAACTAACGCTGAAAGCCTGAAATCCTCAAACTAACTAACGCTCACTAAAATAATGTTTTCTAGTTAAAGTTTTATTGCCCTTTAAATGGTTTTAACCTGATGAAAATACTATCTGGCATTTATGTTAAACAAAATAAATGGTTAGAACTTAGAAGTCTTGACATCAATAGTAAACTTTGACACAACGTTTTCATCCTCTAAATCCAATGAAATGTTTAACGTAGATGTCATGTAGGAATTCTAGCCGGTTATTTGTTTAACATATATGTCATGTGGAACTTTTATCTAATTATGACCGGTTAAAGGTAAAGGATTTAAATAAAACATTATTTAATGATTTTAGTAGGTTGGGTTTGGGTATTTTTTATACAAAAAATGATTAAGATACTTAATCGAAGAAGAACACAAATTTTAAGGATTTTTATACAAAAATCCAAATACTTTAAAGTGATGTTAAAATGCTTACACTAAGGGGGTGTTTGGTTCACAGATTTTTTTCATGGGATTTGCATTTAATCAAAGGATATGCATTATGCAACACTTTCATTTCTCAGGATTTTGTCAAATGCTTTTAATTATCTTTTAAGAAAAAAATTGTTAATTTGAATAATGAAGGTAACTGAAATTTAAAATATTAAAGAGATGCTGAGTGTTTTTAATAATAAAGAAGGATGAGATTTAAGAAATTTTGAGATTTTAAATTTTTACTTAAATTTGTGAACCAAACACAAG
Source organism: Centrapalus pauciflorus (assembly GCA_020465985.1). Lineage (NCBI taxonomy): Eukaryota > Viridiplantae > Streptophyta > Magnoliopsida > Asterales > Asteraceae > Centrapalus > Centrapalus pauciflorus. The sequence continues at coordinate 70,139 of JAANYP010008099.1, forward strand.
ATTTTAAATACAAATTTTAATGAAACCCAGAAAAAATTCACGAACCAAATACCTCTAAAATAAATTTAATATGTATAATAGTTTATCTCAGTTAAATAATTTTTTAATAAAACTAAAATCTAAAAAGAATACATTTCAATCCTCATAAGAAGCTATATATAATAATTTTATTTGAAAAAATAAATAAAGATATTATATTACTACTACAAAAAGAATAATGGACCCCGGTCAAAAATGATAATAAACCCCGTGTAGCACCAGGGTTGATAAGGGGGGAGGTCTATTCCGAATGTAAAGGACCCCGGTCGTTCAACCGGGGTATATATGTATATAGACCCCTGTTTTATTCAAAATAACCGGGGTTCCAAGGCTTATATGGAACTAAAAAATACAAATAGACCCTGGTTGTTTTGTAAGGAACCGGGTTTCAAATGTTTTTTTTATTTTTATTTTTTTAACAATTTCCGACACCTATATATATTGTACTGCAGAACTCACACACTCATCTATTGTCCACAATGGGACTCGAACCCACAACCTTGGGGTCCCCTTTAACACATTGATACCACTAGGCCAAAGACTTTTTTTAATGAATTGATTAAGACAATAAGGTATAACTGTTTTAGTTAAAGTAAAGGACCCCGGTCATTTTGTTAAACAACCGGGTAAATGTTGGATTATATACCCCGGTTTTTTAAAAAACAACCGGAGTGTATAAGAAAAAGTAAAGGACCCCGGTCATTTTGTTAAACAATCGGGTAAATGGTTAATGATGCACCCCGGTTTTTTTAAAAACAACCGGGGTGTATAAGAAAAAGTAAAGGACCCCGGTCATTTTGTTAAACAACCGGGTAAATGGTTAATGATGCACCCCGGTTTTTTTAAAAACAACCGGGGTGTATAAGAAAAAGTAAAGGACCCCGGTCATTTTGTTAAACAACCGGGTAAATGTTGGATTATGTACACCGGTTTTTATAAAAACAACCGGGGTGTATAAGAAAAAGTAAAGAACCCCGGTCATTTTGTTAAACAACCGGGTAAATGTTGGATTATGTACCCCGGTTTTTATAAAAACAACCAGGGTGTATAAGAAAAAGTAAAGGACCCCGGTTACTTTGTTAAACAACCGGGGTGTATTAGCTAACACCCTAACGAACTTTAAAAGAACCCTGTTTTTTTAGCTTTTTTTTTATCAACCGGGGTGAATATAGGAGGTCCATTATGCTTTTTGTAGTAGTATATATCGTATACAAATATTGGTTCATTTTGAAGAGAAAAGATTTATAAATAATATAATGTTTATATTTCTTTTTCAAAAACAGTAATTGTAGAAAAATTATAACATGATGAAAATATAACAAAAACGTATGGATTTAAATGGTTAAATTGATACGTCAAAAGTTTTGAGTATAGAAAATAGTTTTGCAGTAGTTTTAGAGTTGGTATTATTTATGACATTAAAAATCCCATGGAGTTACATTGTCAACATTGGAGATTTGGAGGATATCTTGATGGTTTTTATATTAACTTTTATTGAAAAATGTGGATTTGGTATGAACATCAAAAAATAATTGAGATGTTTTTATAAACAAACATAATTATAATCAAACATTATTATAAATTGTACTGTTATAATATCACCTCAACAATAATACAACAGAGAACAGTAGAACACCACTCTGTCCCTCTCCGTCTTTCTTGAAATACCCATCATCGGGATCATGGAGTCGATTGCCAAGAGAAATATGGTTTCTCTCCCTCAGTCTCTTTCTCTCACTAACTTTTAAGGTTAATCGATATCTTGATATTAATATGATTATTACGGTAGTTTTAATTGGATAAAAAGATAAAAGTGACAGAGAAGAAAAAATTGATCTGATGTTAACGTAAACAGAGGGATGAGGAGACGGAAAGATAACCACTTCCCAACTTAAAAATCAAAATTTTATTGCAAAACCTATAAAGAGTTTTTAAAGGTGTTTGTTGTCTTCATTAATTTGGAATAAATGGGCTATTGGATGTTGTTGGATTTCAAAGAGGATTGATTTCTCTATGGCAATGGCGATTTTGGAAATGATGTTGTGCATGGAGTCCCATGTTAGTAAATGTGGGGCTCGCCTTTTTATGCTTCTAGCCTTTTAAATTTTTATACATTTACACTTATCAATTAATTTATCATGCGACATTTAAAAAAATAATAATAAGATAATTGTATATAAAAAAGGAAAAAAATTATGTAAAAAACCAACATGTAAACGTTTTCAAAAAAGTCGATCAACTTAAAAACATTTTCGTAAAAATCACTGCACATATAATGTCTCGTAAAAGTCTTTTAACTTAACGAAATTTAATGAAAAATATATAAAAAATCCAATAAAACAACACAATGTGTTTTTTACTTGAAGGATTTTTATGAAAACGTTTTTAGTAATAGGAATTAATCGAAATGCATTGGTTTTTTTTGTATATTTTTCCTTTTTTATAATGTCAATTTTAATATGATAAAAAACATGATAGATAGATAGTTTGATACAATTTTATGACGTAAACCTTAAATATGATAAAATTGTGCAACTTGCTTTGTAGATACAAGGCGGTACATTGCGAGCATCTAACGCGTTTCCACCCAACGGCTATCTTATCGAATTACGCTCGCCTAAGAAGTTCTCCAAAACCACACCCCGAAACACTTTCTCCGACACGAAAAACCGAAACGAACCCATCGATTACGAAGACATCACCTTTCGCGACATCCTTTTTGATTCAAGTAACATCGGCGGAGGCCTTCTCGTGATTGACTCGGCTCGAACTCGCATCGACAATTGCTTCTTCCTACATTTTGTCACCGAAGGAATCCTAGTCCAGAGTGGCCACGAAACCTTCATATCGAGCTCTTTTTTCGGCCAGATCCCCACTATTGGTGGCAACGAACACGAGAGGAGTTTCTTGGGAACCGGGATCGATCTTGCTAGCAATGATAATGCGGTTACGGATGTTGTTATTTTCTCGGCTGCTACGGGGATCGTGTTAAGAGGTCAGGCTAACATGATCACCGGGGTACATTGTTATAACAAGGCAACATTTTTCGGTGGGATTGGCATTTTGGTGAAAACAGGACAAAACCGGATCGATAATTGTTACATGGATTACAACTCGGTAGTTGTTCAAGATCCTTTGCAAGTTCATATCAGTAACGGGTTTTTCCTCGGTGATGGGAACGTTGTTTTGAAATCGGTTAACGGTCGTATATCGGGACTTAATATCGTTAACAATATGTTCACTGGGGACTCGAGAAGCATCGTGGAACTAGACGGGGAATTCACGAGCATCGATCAGGTTGTGATCGACCAAAATAATGCGAAAGGTGGGATGAGATTGAAAGCGACGGTGGGGAAGTTGGCGGTGGCCGGAAACGGGACGAGGTGGACGGCGGACTTTTCGCCGGTGTTGGTTTTTCCGAACAGAATAAGTAATGTACAATATTCGATTTACAATGGTGGAGGGAGGATCGAAGGGGTGGGAGGGCATGCGGTGACGAATATAAGTGGGAATGTTGTTGTAGTAGAAACCCAAAAACAAATGAATGGGATTGTTTGGTTTCAAGTTGACCAGAATTCATGAATTCTTTATCCTTTGACTTTTGAGCCCTTTGTATTTTTTATTTTTATTAATTATTGAAATTTTATAGTTAAGAAAAGAGAGTTCTGTTAAAGGTGTTTTGCAAGTTGCATAATGGCAGTTTGGCACCTGAAGATTGTCTATTGCTTTGGCATGGGTCATATTGACTTGTAAATGTTTAATCCAGATTTTCTTATAATTGTTTTAATTAATTTTTGTAATAACTAGATTCATCCCTAGGTATTTATATGGATTCATTTAAAAAGTATTTAAATGTAAATACTTATAAGAATATAATATATTTATAAGAAAAAGAGTTTATTAGATTTTAATTAATTAGTTATTAGATTATTTAGATTAAATTTGAAAAGAAATTTAAATTGAATTTGGTAAATGAAACAACAAAAAGATGACGACACATGTTAAATCAAAATAGAAATCGTGATTTATTATTTACTAGTTTATGAACCTACGTATTACGTGGATAATTTTTAATAAATAATTAGTTACATAAAATGTATTTAAATTTAAGATTAACCCATACATATATTAATTATTATATAAAAATACAAAAAAATATGATTATTAGTCACAAATATTATTCATCTATCATTTTAAAAAATATGTAAATAGTAGTACATTTCAAAATTTTATTTTAGAATTGTATATATACTCGATCGATATAATTTGAAAATTTAATTTTACATAAAATATAATGTTTATACATTTTATATGAAAATAGATAAAATTTTATGAAATATGATCTTGTTAGCACATGTTTACTTTTTAAAAACATAGTTTGGATGCAAATTTAAATTTTATATAGATTAGATTGATTTTAAAATATATTTTAGTTAGATATATAAGTAGATATTGATAATATAATATTCAAATTAATTTTATATAAACTTAATTAGATTAAAAGGATAACACTTATCTTTTATTTTATTTTATATCAAAAGTATTAATACCGTATTTGTCTTTTTATTAGAAAAAATTAATTGTATTTATATTTTATTTTAATTTATACAATAATAATGTTAAATGTATTTTTTTTGATGAAATGTGGTAAGTCATTTGATAAATTGTGTTCTCCTTGATCATACATATAGATTATTATTTATATATATCATAGATATTTTTTTTTAAGAATAATTATTAAATGTAACCGAAAATAACACAATTTATTTTTTTATTTATCTTTGACGAGAAAAATTGATTTGATAGAAAAAATAAAAATCATTGAGGAATATTTATTTTAACATAAGAGTTCGTTACATGTCATACACATTTGTCTACAATTTTATCTAAAATATATTCTACTTTAAAAAGATTTAATTAAGGGGGAAAAAAAAAAAAAGAAGAGAGAGAAAGCATACCCATAGATATAAACCCATGGATCCACCATGGACATAATGTTTTGTGTTTTGAGGAATTCGTAAAATTGAACCGCAGAAGTTGCAGGTTATTGAATTCCGTCGCAACATATATTGATTCCCCAAATCCGTCTGAAAACCGACAGGGAAGGCGATCCACTCAGTTAGCCAAACCTCACGGACGATTGCCATTGAATTTCTATCTCACAGAAAGGTAGAATGGAGGAGGAACAGAAGAAGGCGCATAAACAAACTATCTGGATGCTCGATCCCCCCACAGACAGGCCGGTTCGCGTCTACGCTGACGGGATATATGATCTCTTCCACTTCGGTCACGCTCGTTCCCTTGAACAAGCCAAGAAATCGTAAAGTTTCAGTTACCTCTTTTATGATTCTCATTCAATTTGTATGATTTCTTTTGTTTTTTCCATTGATCGTATGTTTTGAATGTTGATGAGAGGGATTAATTAGTTTTATTTTTATTTTTAATAATTAAAGTTTGATTTTATTCGTCCTGGATTCTAAGGTATTTCTCAATTGGATTATTTACTTTGATATGCCCTATTGAATTGTGGTTGTGTGGATAACAAGTCGTGGCTATTGGGGTATGATGAGAAATTTAGATCTTTTGATAAATTGGCATTAGCAGGTTAAGGCGGTTCAACATTTTAACAGATCAGAAAGTTTGCATCCACCAGTGGTTCTGAACGAGTTAACCAAAATCGATACACCGAATATACCACTTAATTTGACCTTCAGGTGCATATATCTCTATTAAGGGATTGTGTGATGTAGCATTGAACTAAATATAGGACTAATTCCATATGCCGAATCAATACCTTCATAGGAGTAAAATGGATTGTGCAGGCAACTTAGAATAGGAAGAGAAGTATCGAAAAAGTGATAATCTTGCTGTGGAACAGATGAAAATGATAAATACCTGAGGTAAGTCCTATGGGAGATGGAGTTTTTGGCCGATGGTGCAGAACTAGAAGTTTGTTAAGAAGCTTGGAAAACAATCACTTGGAACCTTAAACATCGAACTCCTAAAAGACTTTCATTACATCATACAAAAAGTTGTTAGTAAAATAATGTATTATATGTTATTAGTGAACTTATTTTATGATTTTAGGCTTTCAGCTAGTTGTATCATACAAAAAGTTATGTTAAACTATTATATGCAAGTGTACATTTTTTTTTCTAACTCACAAGTTCTGTAATGCCCGAAATAGGTTTCCAAATACTTATCTGTTGGTTGGATGCTGCAATGATGAGGTCACCCACAGCCTAAAGGGAAAAACAGTCATGACTGACAAGGAGCGCTATGAATCCCTCCGTCATTGCAAGTACGTTTGATGTCCTTGTTGAAAATTCTAATTTTTTGTAATAAATGTTATAATGATAGTTCCAACAAGGTGTAGTTTATTCGTTTCACAATAGTTCTTTTCCTTATTAGGGGCTTTGGTTTTTCACTTCTTTTCATTCACCTGTAAACCTATTCTAGTACCTTATCAAGTTATCATGGTACTTCATGCAACAAGGGCCCATATGAACTGAAGGAGGTCATTTGTGAAAGTATGAAGTATTTGTTATTTTCTAAAAGAAACTACAAATAAAATCATGGTGTTATATTTAGTCTAGTGGCTGCAAGTTTAGCTTTTGATATAAGTTAGTTTGTTACTCATGATGCATGCATGTTAACATGTGATTTTAAGTATTTCTTTAACTTTTAAATTTTACCTGGTTTGATAGTTTTCTACTTTATGCAGATGGGTTGATGAAGTTATTCCAGATGCCCCTTGGGTTCTTAACCAGGAATTTATAGATAAGCATCAAATTGACTATGTGGCTCATGACTCTCTACCGTAAGGTCAACTTACCCTAAACTATTTTCATTTTGTCCCCTGAAACATGATTGTGTGTTTGCATGATTGTATTCGTTCCTTTTTTGGACTCTTACATCCAGTAAAAGGTAAAACCTGTCCCCTGTTATTGTTACGGATGATTCCAAGGTGCCGCAGTGTTGTATTTGCTGAACATGTTGCTTATGAGTCTAGGAACCAAGGTGTTAATGCAAAGTTTGAGTGAAGGAAATCCTCTTAGATTCCAACGACATAAGATTAACTAACATGAAGTGAAATTGTGTTGCCATGGAAGTAGAAGATATGATACACATGTATCGATAATACAGTATGATGGAGAAATTGAGGAGGATGTGTTAGTGACATGTTGTGTAGTTAGAAAGCTTGGTTGGAGGTAAGTTTTATAGGTAGCAATTAGTCTTTCAAAGATAATTGAATGGTGATACATGTAGGAAGGCTATGCTCTTTGTCACAGTAGAGGGCAGATTAGATTTTTGGACTGTTGGACAATGTTGCATACACTGGAACTGTGACTGCTGAAACGGATATGTAGATTAACAAGGATGGGTAGGAGTATCAATAATGATATCCTGGGAAACTTTCGGGTGTCATAATTGAGGTTTGGTTCCATTGTCTCGTATCAATTTCATCAGGTGGACAGCATGTGACTGAGTGAAAATAAATACGGATTCATATATTGTTCAGTTATCCATCTTTTTTTCTTCAGATAGCTAGTTTGTTACCATATTATTCTTGTGTTTCTTTCTTGTTTTAGTTCCTTCAACTGTATCAAAGTCGCCATATAAGCTTGGATGAGTCGCCTGTTTACGTGGATGGCAATTTATTTTGTTTTAGATTTTTAGGGAATGGCCGAATGGGGTTGGGGACATTAGTGTATCTTGGCAATGAGGTTCAATTGACATGTTTGACATTCTCAAGGGATGTGATATAAGAACCACCAAGGCAATTTAATGTTGATTACTAACTGTTATGTGGTAAATATTTTTATTTGATGTCCATGAGTTTGATGCACTTCAGTGTTCACTGTATGTAATCTGTTAATGGCATTTGCTTTCATGAACTTTCAGTTATGCTGATGCAAGTGGAGCAGGAAAAGATGTCTACGAATTTGTAAGTTATATTATTCGATAGTAAAATGGCATGAACTGTAAATTCTGTCCAAAATCTAAATTATTAAACCAAACAAAACCAGTATACAGAAAATGCACTTCCAAAGCCAAATAAATACCCCTAGACGATGCCATATTATTACCCCTTGTAATCCTATGTGGAAAATTTAACATATTTATCTAAAGGGCGGCATAGTTAGATACACGTGTCATTGTTTAAGTGACCAGAATAAAAGCTAGAAGTTCAAAACATGAGGGGCTGCGATAAAAATTCAAAGATTGTGGAGCGGCCTCCTACATCCGTACCGACTATCCATTCCCCACCATTTCCTGGAATCAGCAAAATTTAAAACTGGACACTCTAGTGAGGACTTCAAGACGAAATGTGTAGGTTTTCATCAACGGTCAAGCATAAATATTCCATTATCACATTAGGGTTCATACTTTGTTGCCCTTTGAGATACATCTGGAGCTGGTTTATGTTTCTTCATTCATGGAATTTTGAAGCCACAGAAACAACATATAAAGCCTGTGTAGTGTTCTTTGCAGATGCAAAATTACTATGGATGAACTTGTGGAACATGAACAATCTTAATGGTCATAGATGTTACCTTTATATGAATCCCATCTTCAGAGCTCTTCATAGTTGAGAAGGAATTTCTTCAACTTTGATTATCTTAAACTCCTACACAATGGTAGTCCATTCCAACTTGGATATTTGATGTGTATTGAAATGTATGTCGTTTGGGTGTGTCAAGGCAATGACTGTAGACATAGGTGGGGCTGGAGTTAGTCTACGGCCTTCAGGCCTTGGTGGGGTAGTAATCTTGAAAATTTTGTCTTTGTCCTCTTAACTTTGAGTCTTTGACACATTTTTTTTTGTTTAGCAGAACTCACACAATCCTACTCCTAAATCTACACCTTTTGTCCACAATGAGACTCGAACCCACAACCTTGGGATCTCCTCTAACACCTTGGTACCGCTTGACACACATAATATCTACCTAAGCAAGTGTTAAACTAAGCTTCTACTTTTTGTTTGAAGTACGATTGTAGGGAGTAATTTGGTCTCACAAGGCATGTTCACTACATTATGGAAGTTCTTGTTTCATGATTATTTTTTGAAGTTCAAGGAATCAAGGGGAAGATTAGATTTGGGCCGTAAGTTTGATGGATTCATAATATCCATATGCCATTTTATTCTTAAAATACCCTGAAATGTAAGCTATTTTGAAAGCAATGTAGGCTAGGAATGGTTTTGCTGTCTAGCTCTTGCAAGCGAGGCGTGAAGCGAGTCTCTTGAGTCCTACATTTGTTTTCGAAACTAGACATGCATTTTGTCTCTTGCAGTAGAAGGGGTCGTTTCTAATACGACATTATATTATGGGTTTATTATGAACAAAAGCAACATGTTTTCACGTTTTTTGCGTTTTCGTTCCTCCATGTTATTTTTTTCCATAAATATCGACAAGTTAAATTTTTTTCTTTTTGGTTTAGTGAAATTTGGATATTAGAACCCGGTTTTCATTTTTTTAAAACCCGGTTTCCTAATCATAACCGGGCTCTAATAGTCAAATTTCACAAAACTAAAAAAAATAATTTAACATGAGGATTTTTCTAGGAGAAAAAACATGGAGGGACGAAAACACAAAAAACGTGAAAACATGTTGGTTTTTTTCATAACAAACCCTTATATTATATATGTTTTAGGACTAAAAACTTCAGTAATGATCCTTATTCAGTTTGACATGGTAAACCGTGTGTGATTTTTAGGTAGCCAAACTGATCTATGTAGCGGAAAATAATTTGTTTCTCTGGATTGATTTAGGTTTACAATTAGAGGCCAACAGTTACATGGAAAACCAAAATATGTGTTTAAAAAACTGTTTTTGATGCTTCTTAGGTTCATAGGTTTATCAAGTAACTTCTTAAGTTGCTTGATGGTTTGCTCTAATTTTGTACATGTACAAAATTTATAACGTAGATCAAAGGCAATTCTGGAAAGGGTAGAGGAGTTATCAATTTTATCTGTCCATTACATGACTCCAGATTCTGTGGGACCAGGTTAGGATATAAATTGATTGTAAATTCTGAAGTGTAAATTGAAGAATGCAAAGAGGAATCAATCAAAGCTTTGCTATGAGGGTTCTGTTTTGGAAAATAGTGAGGTATCCCGAAGACCCGAACTATGGCTCTAGAGGCCTCTCCCCTAAATGCTGTTCAAGGTGAGGATAGATAGTTGCAACCTTGTATACATGACCTCCCTAGATACCTTGTGGCAGCTGTAGGGGTTTGTGTAGAAGGGAATTCCTAGCAGTATAAACTGGGTAGATACCTCGAATTGTATTTTCGGCATGCATACATCAACAGTAAATGAAGTGCTATGAATTACATTATTCCCTCCTGAACTTGGGGATCTTCTGTTCCTCCTCGAACGTGTTTATTGGTTTGCCATCTTTTTCTGAGAATGATGCATTTTTTTTGTTTAATTTAATATATTTGAATTGATCTTGCTTAGGTCAAATCTATTGGTCGATTTAAGGAGACCAAACGGACAGAAGGCATCTCCACATCAGATATAATCATGAGAATCGTTAAAGATTACAATGATTATGTGATGCGCAATTTGGATCGAGGCTATTCAAGAAAGGACCTAGGCGTTAGCTATGTTAAGGTATGCCCTTTTTTGAAGTGACCATTGCATAAGTTATATTCCTATCGAGTATCTTGTATCCTATCTTGTATTTTTATGCTGTTTTAGGTTTGATATTCGAGTTTACATTTGTTGTAATGTACCAGGAAAAGAGATTGAGAGTGAACATGAGTTTAAGGAAGCTGCATGAAAAAGTAAAGAAGCAACAAGAAAAGGTGGAAGAGAAGGTGTGTCATCTAGATTTTTGCTTGCACCTGATGCTTTTTAGCTATTAGCCAACTCCCAAAAGAGCCTACATTCTATTTTAACCAGTTCTAGGTGATCCATGCTAGTTATAGCCATAAGGCCTGTTTTCTGTCTGTCCGGAGTTAGCTAAGATTCCAAATTAAACATACAATGAGCAAGGCACACCCCAGCCATATCTGTACCTGATAATCCAGTATTCGGTGCATCAATATTCTACATTTATTCCTGATCCACCATCATCGTCATCATCATGACCTTGCTTAGTTGCTTATTTCTTTCTTTTTGTATTTGTTACTATTTTGGTGCTGGCCACATGCGAGATGAAACTGCTCATGGTCGTGGTTGATGCTGAATTTGTTTCTATTATACATTGGTATTGCAGATCCATATAGTGGCGAAATCTGCAGGAATGAATCATAACCTCTGGGTTGAGAATGCTGATCGTTTGGTTGCTGGATTTCTTGAAATGTTTGAAGAAGGCTTCCATAAAATGGTGAGATGTTCATTCATACACATACATAGATGGAAAATATATGGATACGTGTCATTTCTAACAAGATATCTGTTGTGTTCTATCAGGGGACAGCAATCAGAGATCGGATTCAAGAACAGTTGAAAAACAAGGGAAACATGGGGGAACTCACATATGAGAAGGACGACACTGATGATGGTGATGAGAGCGAGTATTATTATGACTATAGCACCGATGAAGAAGAGTACTCTGATGGTGGAGAAGTTGAAGTAGAAGTTGAACCCGAAGCTGAAGTTAAAGCGGCATCAGATTGAAGTTTGTTGTTTAGTTCTCGATACAATATATGTAAAGTGTGGGTCTTGGTAGCTAATGACTTGTTATTTGATATGTAGGTTCAGAAATTTATGTAATAAATATGAATTATATACATCTCTATCTGTTTTAAAGTTCATCATGCAAGATATGGTAACATCAAAACTGTCTATTTGCATTACAACCTGCATATTGATATTCAGAAATCAAGCACTTGCACTAGAATTTTTTAGAGTTTTTCAATTGTTTTGTTGGTTGATCGTCTGCGTCTTCTCACGCTGAAAAGGTTCCTGTGGTGGTCCGGAGGTTTTCGGGTATGCACTCTGTCTGTCCTTTACAGGTTTTGCAAGTTCCACGGATATTACTCTGCCATCAAGATACTGCAAGAGAGTGGATGTGAGTTCCTGAGGCTAAACAATAACCTGAAATGGAAAAAACTTGAAGGGGAACCGAGAATAGACCTTGTCATCCATGCTCTCTAGGGCACTCATGGCATCGTCTTGATTTGTATACTGAACAAATGCATACCCTTTTGATTTCTTTGTGGTTTTATCCTTAACAAGCTTAACTACACAAAAGCCAAGAACAAGTTTGTCATTTATGAAGTTCAAGATAGCTTCATAGATGAAGAAATATACTTTTTTTGTGTAATCTCACGGAACTTGAAAAGCATACCTTCTGCTATTTGGCCGAAATTCGAAAATTCTTCCTGTAAACAGTTCTCATTGGTGGAGTATGATAAATCTACAATTCAAAGCAGCAGTTAGAATGTGTGTATAGTGTTATAAATGATTTGAACAATTTTCAAAGTTTGCAAAGAGTGTTTATGAGTCAAATCTGTGGCCTTCCTGTGACAAAGGAGCAAACATCACAGGCTGTGTAGAGGCTCTCCTCGCACAATCAAGGATGATTGCTCCTGTCACAAATTTGAACAGTGATATTTGTAAAATAGACTCTATAAATCTCCTCAAGGGTTGGTTACGTAAAAGTTAACAGTAGCAAATATCTGTCTCTCCGATAGTGGCTTGGCAGTAGGGGACATGAAGCATGCAAACGAAGGTCTTCGGTTTAAAGTTTAAATCCAGGGTCATTCCTTGTCACTTGTTTGCAGTTTAAGTTTGACTGTGTGAGACCTGTTAGTGGGTGGCCCGAAAAGGGTGGTGTTTACATTGCAAATTTGCAGCCATCCATCACATGATTTGAAATTCGGTTCAAATTTTGCAACAAAAGAATTTGAATTTATGAACCTAAAACATTCACGAGTTGAGTAAATACCAAACACAAACAAGTAAAACGATATTCACAGTGTTGCAACTTGCAAATCAAGTCAACCTATGGGCGCTATTTGGCGCCTGTTCCCTCACATGGAATCCGCACAAAACGAGCTAAGTAGAGACCCATCTAGGCCTCATTTAATTACAGTCAAACACTTCCATTAAATTATGTGTTCAATCAAGAATAGCAATTTTACATCTTATATTGGATATAAATCAATGATAACCAAGTAGCTGAATTAGTGGTAATATTTACAAGCGATTGGCTGGAATGTATATTCTTTGAACGGCATGCTAACCTACTCCTACTCCTAAACTACCTCTTTGCCCCAGGCGGGAACTTCAGAACTTCCTTTTCACCACCTAAATTCAAACTTACAACCGACGGGAGTCGAACCCGTGACCTCTCACTTGCATGTCACCCCTCATACCAGGCGGGAACTTCAGAACTTCATTTTCACCACCTAAATTCAAACTTACAACCGACGGGAGTCGAACCTGTGACCTCTCACTTGCATGTCACCCCTCATACCAGATGGGCTAAACCCAACCGGTGGCTGGAATGTATATGTTATATGAATTTATAAATAGGGTTGGGGACTTGGGGTCAATTAGCTTTCCCTAAAATGTCCCCCATTTACACCCTAATTCTGTCACTTTTTCCTTTTCTCATTTATTGAACAAAAACAGTTTCATCTCAGACTCATAATAATCATCAAGTTGACAACTTTCGTTTATGATTATATGGAAATTCAAACATGATTCAACCTCGATCATTCGAGATGTATGGTGACAAACAGGATGAATTTAATTAGAACCTATGGTAAATCACAAATTCACAATTCTAACCGTCCATCGTTATTTCAATAGTGAATCGACTTGTAGAACAATGGAGCTGTAAATGATCTGATGCAGAAGTTAATTTGAGCACCAAGATTGTAAATTTAATAAGATGGAGAGTTAATATTTGATATAGATACAGAGGTAGTGAATTTGTAGAAATTGGAAAGAGACGGTGACTTACTTCTGACGATGATTTTGGTAGCGAGAGGGTATTCGATGAAACAAGCACGTAGACGTGGGCGATTTGGAAGCGATGTTCTTCCGATTGTGGGTCTCAACCAACCACTCGTTGACATCGCCATGGCAGAACAGAAGGGTTTTACGAATATCGGGGTTTTGCGAATGAAATTTGGCAACAAAATGTCATTCATTTTTTTTTTTTTTTTTGGTTTATTACGAAGAAACAACGTATATTTTATGTTTTTTTACGTTTTCGTTTGTTCATGTTATTATTTTATAAAAAGCATCAAGTTAGTGTAATTTGGTTATCTGATATCGATTATAATTAGTAAACCGGCTTTTAAAAACTGAAAAAACCTACTCTAATGTCCAAATTTCATTAAACCAAAAATGAAAAATGAACTTGAGGACTTTTATAATTAAAAAAAATAATATGGAGAGACGAAAATACAAAAAACATAAAAACATGTTGGTTTTTTTCATAATAAACTTTTTTTCCCTGTCATTCATTTTTGGCCAAAAAAGAGTTTTATTAATATTCTAATGAGTAATGATGTTCGTTTATACGTCGTTGGTTCACTTCAATTAGTCATAAAAATATGAGGTTGGGCGCTATATACACCCCTTAGCCACCTATGTATAAAGCCAGCAGGAACACCGCCCCCACCCAAAAAATGCACCCCATCGGCTTCCTCACCCTTCATTGGCTTTTCATCTCTCTCTCTTCCTCCACACTCTCTCTCTAGATTTTTTTTAGTTAATGATATTGGGATAGAATGATGAGTATTTCCAACGTTTAAAAATGAAAATGACGGAAAGAGAAACTGATGTGGTGCTGATATGTCCAAAATGATGAATTTGGGAGGGGAACACACCACTCAACCAGAGTATTGTTTTCAGTTTTATGTGTATGAATACCCGTAAACAAACGATAAGTCATGGTTACCTGCTTAATAATATCAAAAGAAATAAAATATACTTATTTCAAATTTAAATTATCCATAAACATAAAATTATTTCATCAATCATAAATACTACTAAACGAGTAAATAATATGTCACATTTTATGCTCTTCTTTGATTTATCACATGTTATTTTCTTTTGTCACTTCATTTACTAAATTTATTTAAAATTAAAAAATTAATATATCTTTGAAGGATTTTAAAATTAATATATCCTTGTGCATCACATGTTGCATTTGTTGATGCAACATCTCGGATGTATCTGCAGAAAGATAGTTTTAGAAATATATATATATATATATATATATATATATATATATATATATATATATATATATATAGATTGATCAATTTTAATTTTATATTAATTGAATATTCCATCAAATAAATAAATAATAAATTCTAAAGAAATTTAATTAATACACTTCAAAATTTAACAAAAACAAAATACAAATTCAAAAATCGTTCATCAAAAATTCAAATATATACAAATTCAAAAAAGATGGTGAAAATGTCGATGCATCAGTCATTCAAAATTTCTAACAACATTAATGGATAACACGATGCATCATCGTCATGGTGTTCATCATCTTCATGGATAAAACATGAAGCACATCGTATATCATCATACTCGAATTATTTGTTCTTCATTATTTTCGTGTTCATCAAAAACACAAAGCACAACGTCTTCATCATCTTCGTGGCAGGCAAAGAGATGCATACGTGATGGTGGTGGGTCTAGCGGTGGCCGGCGAGATAGGTGGTAGTGGGTCGTATACAGCATATTTTCGCCCCTTGTAAAAACAAAATTTCTAATAGTCATCGAAACTATCAATGAGTATGTCGTATCTCAAAAGAAATAGACTACTCAGAAGTAGTCTAATATAATCAGTTTGACGTGATAGGTCTCTACTACTGTCACAGGTATCTCAGAGGCTTGAGTACCTGAAATTAGGGGTGAGCACGGGGTTCTGGAATTTGGAAAGCGTTCGTTTTTTCGAAACATTCGGTTTCTGGAATTTGGAAAGCGTTCGTTTTTTCGATTTTTCCGGATTCAGTTTTTCAGTTTGGGTTTCCGGATTTTCGGTTTGCATCCATGGGATTTCGGTTTCTTAAAACGGTTTGGATTTTGGGTTTAAAACCGGTTTGGGTTTCACAAAACCTAAAACTATAAAACGTAACTCACAAATTACTAGCCATTAACATATGAAACTCACAGTCTGTAAACCACAAAATCTTTAAATCACAAAATGTCAAAATCTGTAAAACTATAAAATGTAAATCACAACTATAAATCTTAAATAGGCTGTCACTGAAGGAGAAGGGAAACCGAAGTTTCGAACGGCGCTGAGGATGGCGAGTTGCTGAGTGGCCGGCGGCTGTGCTGCTGGACTGATGTGGTGATGATGCTGAGAGACTGAGCGGCCGGCAGCCGCCGATGTGTGACTGTGAGTACTGTGGACTTGTAGAGGTCTGGAGCTAGAGGATTTGGAGACGCAGGACAGAAGGCAGAGGCAATGAAGATTGAAGAAGATAAGAAGAGGGCAAGAGGCGGATGGCTTAAAACTTAAAAGTGTTAAACCTAGACGCAGATCAGCAGATGGGTAGATGTATTTTTATTTTTAAGATTAATATACTAAAAATATAAGAAAATTAAATTATATATTAACCGGTTCGGTTCCGGATTTTTCGGTTCGCTTATGAGGTGTAATCCGAAACCAAATCGTTTGAAACGGTTTTTCCGGTTTTCCGGTTTTTTCGGGTTCTGCTCACCCCTACCTTAAATGCACAATTTAAAAATAATAGTTAGCTTATAAAACTTGTTGAGTATACGAGAAAATAACTTTAGAACACTTTAAGAAATCTCCTGCGACTATGTTACCACATATATACAAGATGATAATAATATAATCAACTACGACCGGGAGTAAGAACTCAAACGCCTTATCTGGAGCGACCCTTTTTAAGCCTGAGTAGCACACTCCACAAAGTATTCACTAAGTCAGGACCTCTGGAGTTGGGAACAACCCAACAAGCCTATGCTTAACAACTACTGTACAATAATAAAACAGGTCATCATGCTCTACTATGTGGTAAGAAGTGCGCTCAACATATCAAAAGGATGCACGATGGATCTGTATACTATTCAAAACAATCTTCTTGAAACAATAGTATCAACGTGTGTGCATCTCATAGAAAAGTGTTTCTAGTAACTCATGTGCAGCGTTGCTACACTAACATAAACACTAATTATAACCGTAGAAAGTTTATAACTCAACACACTTCCTTAAAATAAATAATACAACCACGTTACAACTATGATACGATTATAGCTCAACTTTAAAATGTCTTGGCCTACTGATTGTAGGCCCTATGGTAGATACACTTATGCATCGTGGGCCATGGGAACTTGGCCGCGTTAGACATCTTCGGGCAATCCCATCGCAGGCATACTCCTCGGATCACAGCCATGATCCTTCCCAACTCGACCACAATTAGAACCGAGACCAATCGCAACCGCTGATGGCGCTCATGACAACAAATTTGTAGTTTACTTTTTTTCTGTTCAAGAGTTTATCAACTCCAATCGATTTCCAACCTTAATATATAACAACATACATTTGAAACAGTTCAAAGCTATCTTTATAACAATTGGTAACGTACACAAATTAACTAACCTTGGAGTAGTAATCCACAACAAAATTCAATTGAGAAAAATGAAGGTTGAGCTTGAATGAAGATATAACCTCAAATGTTTGATTATGGTTATGGTCCTTAATTCAATCTCTCATTCTCCCAACGCATCCACACACACCTTTGATGTTAGGTTTTGAAAATGACGAAGCAAGCAAGGAGCCAAGTATATATATGTTTCCAATTGGTTTCATTATAAAACTGGAAATTAATACCCAGCACCCACTAATTTAACAACTTTCCACCGTTAATTCTCAAATTAACAACTCAAGTCATCAACATGTTTAATTCATTAAAATAGTCTCCGACTCAACTTAGAGTCAACCCGACTACTTTCTCAAAAAATTGGTAGTTCAAGCATAATAGCAATTTGTCTAATTGGAATTATCTGACCAATCAGACTCAACCAACTAGTGTAATTGCCACATAATAACAAATAAATAAATATCATGTACCAACTGTTATTTTCAGGCTATTACACTTAACACATAAATATTTATTTTTCTTCGTTGTTTAATAAGATTGAAAAATTTTCTAATAATTGAAAAATCAAATTATACAAACACAACATATAGATTGTATATAGTTTGATATTATTTTTCTATGTTTACATAATTTAACTTTTTTTTTTCATACAACTTTCTATATAAATATTTGATAGAAGGTTATAAAACATCATTTTTGATAAATTCTTTAATAAAAAACTTTATGGAACCGATTTGTAACTTTAGACCGGTTAAACACAACCGATAAAGAACCAGATTCATAAATTCTTAAAACTGATAATCGTTGTACGTCTTGAAATTATCAAGAATTAAATATACACGTGACTTAATGCCAACTACTATACTGAATTTCATAAGTTCAAAAAAAAAAAAAAATCATAAGTTAATTATATCTATAGACTCATTCAACTCAAGGACGATACCATATGCATCAATGGGCCATGAATGTCAAATAAATGTCTTTGTCATTATCCTATGATGGTATCATCAACTTGGATTATGGTGTTTCATGATGGAATCACCTTTGATTGATGGCATTGTTCATATATTATTTCGACATCATCTACGTGTAAGGTGCATGATCGTCTATCGGGAATACTGGACAGCTTGTAACATCCCAATTTCACGTACGACACCTAGCAAAACAACACGAAGAGTAAGAGCGAGAGAACTAGTACCGACGATGACTTCAATCGACTAGTACGAATTCGAGAACATGTCTATGGGCTGTAATAACTAATTAGCCCACGATGAATCACATGTAGTAATGGCCCATGCCTGCTCTTTCAAATATTTGATGGGCCTACATGTGGGCTTATATGTACCCGGGTATGAAACAGTCGGGTCAACTTGAAACTAGAAACTGATCTTTTTCTTCAACTCATTTTCAAACACTTTTACTCTATTGTTCTTCACTTTTCTACATTTGATTGTTTATATTAGTCCAATGATCTCTTTCGTTGGAGGATGTAGAGGGTGTTTGGTTTTACGTTATGAACGAGATTATTAGTTTATTTCGTTCCAAATTTCATGTTCTATAGCATCAAGCATGTCTCGTCAATACCGCTTCAAGCTTAAAACTAAACCAAACTAATAAACAATAAAAATTAAAATTGGGAGCCAAATTGCATGGTATTAGTTTTGTTTGATTATGGTACAGTTCTGATTTTTTTATTGAGCTTTACAATTAAAAAAATATAAAAATCGGTCATGCCAAATCGAAACTGAAAAATGAAAACGAAAATAGTTATAGGTATGCTTTGCATATATTCATATCTCCATTCTACTTTGTAACTTATAATAAACATGTGCAATCTATTTTTAGAGTACAATATATTAGTTTTCTTTTCAATTTATTGGTTTTGTTCTTCATGGTATAAGAGAACATAAGAATATTTGCAATAATTTTCCCTTAAAAGTAGAGACTAGAGATTACAACAAATAAGAATAAACAATACGAAAAATTCAAGGATGAAAAACAAAAATAAAAAAAATAAAATAGATAGGTAAAATTCATAGACTTAGGGGGCGTTTGGTTCGCTGGAATCTGATGGAATGGAATGGAATCTGTCAAAGGAATGGAATTCTGGAATGAATGAAATCTGTCTGAATTTAAATACTATAGTTTGTGGCTGCTAGGGTTGAGGATGAGAAGAGCGGTTGTTAAAAGGAAAGGTTTGGAAATGGAATTTAAATTCCTTACATTTTGTCATGGAATGTTCATTCCTTCAAAAGGGGAGATTTTTTTTTATTTGGAATGGTTATTCCATTCCTTTGGACTACCAAACAACCCATCAGAATGGAAAATATATTCCTTTTCCGCCAGATTCCATCAGATTTCAGCGAAACAAACGCCCCCTTATAATACTCTTTCCAATAAAAAACAACTAAATGCATATTTGATGATTGGAGGTCTTTTGTCTGAAAATTAAATAAAAATTACAAAACAACAACAAAGGAAAACAACTATCACAATTAGAGGATTTTCTTTGGAATTTATTTCTTGAGAATGTGTTGGATTGGTTAGCAGTTTTCTTTAACAACTTATCTTTTTTTTAATGCTGTTTTCCATTTCCTATTTTCTGTAAATTTCATTTTCTTTTGTTGTCAATAATTATGTGGCGTTTAATTCACGGAATGGAAATCAAAGGAATTGGAATTTAAATTTTAGTTACAAAATCGATTGATGGTGAATGCAAAAAATGATTTTTAGTATTCGTTAGAGATGTAGGTTGGAATCTAATTCATGTATGGGTTAGAATTTAATTCATGTATAAATTGGAAAGAATGTCAAATTCTTATAAACAAGAAAATTTGATGGTAAATACATAAGATTTAAGGAGAATTTCATATATGTCCCTCTAAAACTGCATAATATCATATATACCCAAGCCAAAAAAAGAATTTCATATATATTCTTCTAAAACTTCATAATATCATATTTACCCAATTTAAAACTTTAATATCATATACACCCTTTCAAACTTTTAAATATATCAAATATATCCAAATTATTTATTTATTCTTTTTTATTACTTTAAAACTCATAATAAATATTCATTAATAAAGAAATGACCAATCAATCCTTTTTATTTCTTAAATTTCATAATATTATATTTACCCAATTGAAAACTTTAATATCATATATACCCTTTTAAACTTTTAAAAATATCATATATATCCAAATTATTTATATATGATATTTTATTACTGATATCAAATCTTTTATTTCTTGACGGAATTCGGTGATTCAAATTTCAATTTGTTCGTTAAGTCGAAGCCTACAAGAATTGAAGACTTAATCAAGGTAATTAACTTTTAAATCTCTTGATTTTACAGGTCCATGTGCTCGTGGTAGGCTTCAACTTAATGAACAAATGAAATTTGAATCGCCGAATTTCGTTAAGAAATAAAAGATTTGATATCTTAAAGTAATAAAAGATCATAAATAAATAATTTGGATATATTTGATATATTTAAGAGTTTAAAAGGGTATATATGATATTAAAGTTTTCAATTGGGTAAATATAATATTAAGAAGTTTAAAAAATAAAAAGGGTAGATTGGTCATTTCTTTATTAATGAATATTTATTATGAGTTTGAAAGTAATAAAAAAGAATAAATAAATAATTTGGATATATTTGATATATTTAAAAGTTTGAAAGTGTGTATATGATATTAAAGTTTTAAATTGGGTAAATATGATATTATGAAGTTTTAGAAGGATATATATGAAATTCTTTTTTTGGCTTGGGTATATATGATATTATGCAGTTTTAGAAGGACATATATGAAATTCTTTCTAAGATTTAACCCCTTACATTAGTTATCAAAAATGGTAAACAAACTAAATTCAGATTCTAATTCCATCGATTTCCATCACACGAACCAAAAGCCACCTTAGAGTTTGGTAGAAAGAAAATCAAGACATAAAGAACCACATGCAAGCTAGACTATAACATTTCATATTAGCAATGTTATTGACAAGTCTCTAAGAATAATTAGAGTATTCAACAACACATCATCACACACATTATTGTTATTTAGAGTATCTCAAAGTCAAGGAATAATATCACATTCACACCTTCCTGTTATTTGTTGAAAGTAGAATCTTTTTTTACCATAAAAGCCTAATTTATTTTATTGATCGGTAATAATGATGTCAGAAATTTAATTGTTCATACCTAAAAGGTATTGAAGGTGATACAATGAATGCATTTCACATAATTTGGATATGTCTCCTTTGTTTGAGGGAAATCAGAAATGTGAAATAAGATATTAAGTTTGTGACAATAGTCAATGGTCACTAAAACGACATTGGTGGTTGAAGGGGCCAAAGCTGTAGCTTAAAAGAGAAATCGTTTGGAATTTTGGATAAATCATTTCATCTCACTACCAACTGAACTGCATGACATTGGTAGAGTGTTTGGATACATGCAAATGATTGTTCCACTAGGGTTTACTCACACCGTAAGGTTAGACCAGTAAACCATACACTACAAAAAAAACCTCATTCAGCGACATGTTTAGTGATATGTATTTAAATGTCACAAATTAGTGTTAACATTAGAGACATGTTTTGGGACGAAGATGTCATCAACGTCGTTACCTATGTCGCTACTTTTAGTAACATCCATGCACAAGTCACTATACATGTCGTTGATTTTGTGACATAAAGTCACAAGTTGTTATATACGTTACTGATTTTGTGACATTCATATATAGGACACTATATGTGTCGCTGAATTTGCAACATACACACACATGTCACTAAGTGTGTCGCTTCTGTGACCTTTATATTCAAGTCACAATGTGTGTCTCTAAAGTTGTGACATATACACACATGTCGCTACATGTGTCGCTGATTTTGTGACATTTATATACAAGACACTGTATGTGTCGCTGAATTTGTGACATAAGCACGCTGGTCATTAACAGTGTCGCTCAATATGTCTAATGTTGTTTATTAATCTTAATTTTTTGGAAATTAAAGATAAAAATAAATATGTTTAAACACAAATTAAAGAAGCAATTAACTCTTTTTAACAAATAAAATTTAGATGGTAGAAATAAAAAAAGAAGTAGTATTATTAATTATTAGGGATTCCACAGGCCAGTTTGCGGCTTATTCCACAGTCTCTTTCTCTCTACTTTCGATCTCCCACTCCTTTGTCTTCACTCCGCCACCGCCTCAGTTTGCAACTCCGGCTCCGGCTCCGGCTCCGACTCCTACTCCAGCTACACACCTGTGCGCCCTCTGCTCGTTGCTCCACACATATTTACTAATCGAGCCCTAAGATTAGCGATTTTTGCTCCTCTGCGTTGTTTCAGCTCTCCTTCGCTCACGATGCTGGTTCTATGCTAATGGTCTCAATCTGTCAGGTACATTTGGTGTTTATTTGACAAGAATTATTGAAATTAATATGGATAGGCCTGAAGCTAATTGTATATTGAATCGCTTATTAATCTAGATGGATCTTAAATCCTGATAAAGTTTGGCTTAGATTGTTTGTATATTCTTTATTTTCCTGCTGATTGCATTGTTTTCCTGCTGATTCGTATGAAAGATGTATCTAAAAGATTAGAGTTTAAAATTATACACCTACAGAGAAATAAGATGTTGAACTTGGGATAATCATAGTGAAAGTAGTAAGCACTTGCTCATTGAATATACCTCCAACTCCAGATAAACCAAGAAGGACATGAGGCTTGACCTTCTTTACCTGCAATGAAATTAATTATGAAATTCTTTTTCGCTTTTTGCAGTCTGTGATTATGTAATATTCAATAATCACAAATTACGTGTACCTGATGCTTTTTCTTTTGTTCCACTATTTTACTCAAAGTTAAAGGATGCTACTGATGATTAGTTGAATATTTTTCTTAAACTACGTGGTAATTAAAAGGCTACGACACAATAAATTTGGATTTGCTTTGCTTAATTTTTGGCTTAAATGTTTCTGCAGGTTTTCCTGATGATTAGTTGAATATTTTTCTTAGCCTACTCTCCGGCTATGCCTCCGCCTCCTCTGTTTTTGCACCTCTACGCCGCCTTTGGCTTCACTCTGCCTTCCCTCTAGTTGCGCCTCCACACCGGTCTACTTTGATGAGCCCTAAATTTAGCAAATATTTTATATCAGATAACTATCTGCTATTTATAATTAGAATGTTCAGTATCTCCTTTTATTCTTCTAATTTGTTTTCATCGATGAATTCATTTTATTTTGTTGTGAACCAGAGCAATTCGTTTCTAAAGACACACCTTCTAAGCCTTTGTAGAAAAATCTCCATTAATGCAGGTAAATTTTCTCTGTTTTGAGCTCATATTGATTTCTTAGTGTATTATCAGAAGTCAATTCATAACTGATATATATGGATGTTATTTGTGTTAGAGTTTGCCTCTTACTCTCATAATGAACCTATGAACAAATAGTTTGATGTGATTTCATGTTAATGTCAATGGTTATATCAAGTATACTGATATAAACCAGTGTGGCTTGTGGAATGGTTCTTTCTCACTTACAAGATATAGGACCAGGAGGGTTCACTGAAATTTGTTTATTTCTCTAGAAATGGAGCAATTAGAAACTTGATTTGTTTCTTGATTTATTTCCACTTGCAAATTTGATTAATTAAGGTTTAAAGAAAATCAGATTTGGAGATTTAGTTAACACTTCAAATTAAAATCATATCATCATATATACACTTGTACCTTATTGTTTATTTAATGTAAATTTAACTTATATTCCTATGCTTGGCATATTTGGGGTGCCATAGATATAAGTATATAACAACTCCCATGTATACAACTAGACGATAACAAGACTTAATTGATTCATTATTGGATTTTAACATTCATGTATATTGTATATTACTGATTTACTTAGAAGTCTATTTAAATTATTTTTTATTATAACATTCAGTTTTATCATTTGGCCTCGGGTTCATCTGTGTGCAACTAGTAGATTTTATTTCTGAATTCATTGCTAAAGGAAAACCAAGTTATGCATTTTGTGGTTGTTAATTAATCGAATTAAATGTATTTTTATTTATAATTTTGATTCAGTAGTTTGTGCATTTTGTCCAAATAAAATAGTTCTTTAGCTCCATATTTATGCTTTTGACTTGTTTAATTGAAAATTTGGTTTCTGTTTTCTTATCATTGTAGTTAAGCAAAAATTTGTTGATGAATTAATTTGTACATTTGTTGAAATAAACAGATTTAGTTTATGCATTTTTTTATTTATTTGATTCTATAGCTTAGGGTGTTTATTTTTGCTGCATATAGTGTTGCTTTTGATTGCCGAAGTTAGGTAAGCTAGCAACAACATAGCCGAAGACATGTCATCGTCTTCAAAACAAGAGGTACTTCTCTTGAACATTGGGGCGTTAGAAAGACAATATTGTTTCATGGAGAGAAAATATGGTCAATGGTTCTTTTTGCTTATTTTTATACTTTACTTTCTTTTTAGGTGATGGATTACACTTTTTAGAATCGAGAAGTAGATCCACGTTTACAATAGTGCAACCACCCATTGAAGTCCAGCATCACATTGAAGTTCATGGGTCTAGTGAACAAAGACAAGGAAATGAGCAATCTTCTCAACAAGGTATTTCTATAATCTAATTCGATTGATGCTAATATCCAATAGATTTAGGTTACGTATTCTTTGTGTGCTAACATCTAACCGTTGACTCCTTGAATTAATAAGCAGTGTTCCCTATGAAACACGTCTTTGATTTCTATGGGATTTTACGAGACATTATATGAACCTCCGTTCTACAAAAAAAACAGGTAGATAATGAAGTGTAAATGAAAAGTTATAACGGTTGAATGCATCAATTAAATCATCTGCAGCTTCTTGATTAATTCCACTAGTTGAGTTCTTTTTCTTGTGATGTTTTGACAAGCAAAGGAAAAACCCATCTATAATATGTAGTAATTGTTAATACATTCTATGGTTTTTACCTGTCAAGTGTGAAAAGTGAAAAAGATAGGAAGACTAGGAACACACATACATATCGCACTTTGCAGTCACATCCTAACATGTTTCACATCCTCTCCGATGTAACTTAGATGTAGTCAATTAGATACATATTTAATATCTGATTTTATTATTAATGATTTTTTTGTTCCTCTTGTGGTTTTGTGATTATGCGTGTCTTTGCTTCAGCATTGCTCAACACCTCTGCAGTCCGTCCTGCTTCGACTCTGCAGATTCACCTTAATTTTCAGGTAAGAGTATTATTTGTTTGTTGATTAGGTTTTATATTAGTTTTTAAATACACTTGCAAGGTTCCTCTTGTGATTCTGTGTATGTGTCTGTGATTGAACTTCTTTTGAGAGGGAAAACTATGGTTTATAGTGCTCCATACAGAACCACAACAGAACTGTAAATATCTCAAACATGTGCCAATATACACAAATATATAGTAGGGTTAGCATATATATAAATTCTTCTCAGATTCCCTATCATTAATGATGGCAAACGAGTTGGCCAATAGATGCAAGTTTTTGGAATGGTATATTCATGTTTGCATTTTGATTTACCATTCGTAGCTTGTTTCCTTTGTGGCTTATCTCATGAAGTCTTATTGATGTTGTTATTTTGGAATGGGATAGTATACGAGATATGGTGCAACGACAACAGGAAGATCAAGAAATGAATAAAGCCACACAGTTAGAAGAAAGCACAAAGGATTGATGAGTTGGAGGAAAATCTACGACGCACGGTAACTGAAGAGATGCTAAGAGCCACTGAAAGACTTCTAACAGTATCGGCAAAGAAGAGCACAGATAGTTTAGTTGATGTAAAACAATATTGTTGTTTTGAGTACAAATAACCTAATTTTTTAGTGAAAAAATTATTGTTAATAATATAGTTTGATGGAATAAATAAATAAAAGATTTATCTCAGTTTTAGTTTTTGATAAAATATGAATGTTAATAATATAGTTATGATAATTTGATAGAAATTAGCAACAATATTAAAAGAATAGTATCGATGATGATGATGATAATAATAATAATAATAATAATAATAATAATAATAATAATAATAATAATAATAATAATAATAATAATAATAATAATAATAATAATAATAATAATAATAATAATAATAATAATAATAATTGCGACATAATTTAAAAACAGTGACTCAAATAGCAACACAAATAGTGACATAAACCAATTATAGCGACAAATATAGTAACATGAGTAGTGACATCACTCAAGAATAGCGACATTTTTTGCAACATTAATCAAGAATAGCGATTCAAACAATAACACAATTAGCGGCACACATAATGACATCCAACAACTCAACTAGCGACATCATATAAAATAGCAACATAAATAGTATTGTCATTAGCAACAATCTTCATTAATAGTGACACATATAGCTACATAAGTAGCGACATTATTGAAGAATAGTGACAGAAACAATAACTCAAGTAGCGACGTAATTCAAAAATAGCGACAAAAATCGTGATTCAACTAGTGACAATGTTCGATAGCAGTGACACAGATTACAACACAACTAGCGACATCATTCAAGAACAGCGACACAAACAATGACACCACTAGTAACATAACTCTAAATAGCGACACTTTTACTTGAAGTCGCTAAAGGTGTCAAAAATTTTAGCGACGTGCCTTTTGATGTCACAAAAATCTGCGACGCATTTATAGCGACACCTATTTTGATGTCACTAAAGATGCTACTGACATAAAAAACGTCGCTAAAAATGTCGCTGAGTGTGTCGCTAAAGACAATTTTTTTTGTAGTGATATATGTTAGACATATAGGCTTAGCTTTTGGGTCGAGGCATTTGAAAGAACGTGCTTCCAAGCATCAAAAAATGTTAAGTAGTTGTCCCAAACTTCATATCGTTACATGGTTTCTCTTGTAGGAGAATGTTAAAAATACTCGTTAACATCATGTGTTACTATCGGTCAGTTTTGTATACTTTGTTAATTATAACTAAACATTCCTGTCATGTTTCATCTTTTATGTGTAACTTATAATTGAGGGGTTTGCTAGCCTCAAACCTATTATAATAGATTTATTTATCTTTAAATCTATATTTCAAATAAATTAAAATATTGCTATTACTGCTATATAAATTATTATTACGTTATTACTATATATATTTGTGAAAAACTTGATATGATAAATACTGTTATCATATCAAGTTTTGTTAAAATGACACACATAATATCAATATGTTACTATTCATAAATACGTTATGCATTTGCGAGCTTTTTAATATTATTTTTTAAGTTGTAGCTTTTAATTAAAAACAGTTGATATATTATTTGGTTTGCCTAATTTAATTTTATATTCCAATTACTAAGTATGTTGTTTGATTATTTTTTTAAAATAAAGTATGATAGAAAATAGAAATGCCATTATTTTTTAGATATTACCGTTATGATTTATTATCTTTTTTCAAATTCATTATATTAAAGTTTATTATAACTTTTTATTGTTAAATTCTTTATATATGGCAATATTCTTATAACTTCTTAAGTTTTTTTTTTGTCACTTTTCATCAACAAACTAATAATTATATTAGTTTATTTAATTTAATATTTCATTAATCTAGCTAATCACAAATTTAAGTTTAAGTTTAATGAGGAAAAATGTATATTGTTAATTTAATTTAATTTTTAAAACATTAATTATGTTTCTAAATATTATCTTATTATGAATGAGTAAAAATAAATTTAATTTATACCTAATCATATCTAATTTAATTTTAAAACATTTTCAAACGTTGATGGAAAATTTTTACATGTATAAAGAAATCATCAAATTTGTTATTTTTTTCTAGATTAAATACTAGGATTGAATAATAATGTTTTACAATTAATTCTTATCTATAAGGATGTTTATATATAATTTTATGTGCTTTCAAAAGTGTTTCAATTTGGTAATTCGACTATTTGAAAACATGTTACTGCTAGTGGAAAATTAAGGTGTATTTTGTTGGTGTTTCAATTTAAGTTATACTTTTAAAAGTATACATTTAGTAATTATACTTTCAAAAGTGAAAATTCAAAAAACTGGAAACAGCTTACCTTTTATTTTTTTCGTACACAGTTAGTAATTATACTTTGAGAGTGTTCCAACTTAGTAATTGATCAATATGTCAACAGGTATCAACTTGTAATAATGTTTCATTATCGTCTCATTTGCTATTGCATTACCTTTTGAATGAGGAGGATAAGTTATTAACGATAACGATGCGATTATCATTTTTCTTTTCGATTGCTATTACTTCATTTTTCGAATGTAGAGGATGGGTTACTAAGGATAATGATATCATTGTGATTTTTAATGTTGAAGGGTGTTGATCGAGAAAGATGTGTTATAAAGACCTGATTGTTATAGTAAAAAAAATTCAAAGTTGATGTAAGTGTAATCGAAAAGGAAGGTGACAATAGATGAAATATTGTTACCAGTTATAAAATTGTTCAACTATTAATCTTTTAAAAAGTGATGTAAGAATTATTGGAAAAGAAAATAGTGATAAATGAAATATCACAAGTTTTAAAATGTAATTACTAATTATTTATGAAAAAAATATAGTTAACTTAAAACGAAACATACTAATATTTAAACCAATTAACCTATATTATTTTCAATGAAAAAAAAATCATACATCCAATCATAAACAACAATTTAGTTAAATTATATGTCAAAATTACAGGGCACACGATGTAATTTCTCTATAAATTAGGGAAACTATTTTTTTTTTCTTTTTAAATTTTAACTCAATCCCGAGCATGGATGCTTTGTAACGAGGCTATATCTATAGACCTATAGCTAGCTATAGGCTGGGGTCAAGGACCCCAATTGGTCAAACATTGATATTTGCCTTCTTTCACACTCTCATTTTGCGTTGGGTCCTACCTTTCCAACTTAAATTTATGTGATAAAAGACAAATATGATGAATAGTAAACAAAAATAGTAATCGAATTCTTAAAAAAAAAAAAAAAGAGAGACTTATTTAACTTAATATTTTGGAAGGCAATTTCCTTGCATAAAATCTTAATTTCTCATGCAGCATGTTCTATATTTTTTACTTATAATTTGAATAAATTATTGTTTATGATTGGACGTATGGTTCATTTTTTTCAAGTGATGTAAGCTAATTGACCTAATTACTAATTGTTGTAGGGCTTGTTTTTGAGTTTTTTCTAAATATAATGTCAATCGCTATTGATTTTGAAAGAATGAAAATACCAATTGTTTAGGGTTTATTATGAAATAAACCAAGTAACCAACATGTTTTCACGTTGTTTGCGTTTTCGTCACTCCATGTTTTTTATTTTTTTGATAAAAGCCATCAAGTTAATTTTTTTCTTTTTGGTTTAGTGAAAAATGAATATTAGAACCCGGTTTTTCAGTATCTAAAAACCCGGTTTAATAATTAAAATTGGGGTCTAATAGTCAAATTTCACAAAACTAAAAAAAGATAATATTAAGGGACGAAAACAAAATTTTTTAAGGTACCAAAAGTATCAAATTTGACTGTAGAATTAATTATAAATGGCTTAAAATTCATATGATTAAAAATAATTAATTTTAAAAAAGGTTATCTTAAATATTAAAATTAATTATTGATCTCATGACCAGGATAGATACTTTCGATACCTTGGATATTTGTAGTACTCATACGAACTCAGATCTATATAAAAATGAGTAGGTTTCTTCTGACGTTCCATTTTTCAATACCAACTGAATTAAAACTAAAAAAATTGGAATAAAAAACTAAACACAATGACATTGGTTTTTTAGTCAAGATTTACCACTAATGATTTCGTCTCAATATAATCACCCCCAGCGCTCTAAAATATTCGAACATTAAATATTTATAGATTGTGATTTATTATGAATGCTTCACATACGACTGAATAGATTTAGAGGGTCAAGGTTTTACTTATACTATAGATTAAATTTTAAAACTAATACATTATAACATTTATAATGCATATAATAGATACATTATATAAAATGTGTTACACTTAATATCACAAAAATTACATAGCATCCTAAAGTATTGTTTGTTTACTTTTTATTGAGATTATTAAAATATTATCTTATTTTTTAATAAAATTTTAAAAATATATTAATAACTAAACAAACAACCTTTATTTGTATCAAAAAATAGATATAAAAAGAAGATAAGAACAATTAGTTTTGAAGCAAAATTTTGGAAGATTGAAAGATGCAATTATTTAGATAGTGACAATCAATGAGTGTCTTTTCTTGAAAGAGTGGTGAGTTGTTCATTAGAACGGTAGGGTTCGTTTGATTCTCCAACATTCGTGACTTTCTCATTTATTTGTTTCTTTTAAATTAATTAATACAATGTTTAGTTAAATGTTATTTAGAGGGTGTTTGGATTTGCGTTTGAAAAAGTTCTGTAGAGTTTTGGAAACTAATAATCAGATAATAGTTGTAACAAAAAGTGATGCCGGAATTGTAGTGTTTGGTTTAGATTCTGCTGTTTAACTTGTAAAATAACCAAATAATCACTTATTAAGCAAATAAGCTACATTTTTTAACTTATGACAAAGTGTGGTAGAAATAACTCTAAACGCAAATAATCACTTATTAAAGTATGTCATCCAAATACTCTAAACTAATTATTTGCGTTATTGTAACGTAATAAGGTAATAATATCATGTATAACGCAAAACCAAACATATAAGAAAAGCTTTTTTTATAATAACTTACAATAATTTATCTGAATACTCCTAAAAAGGAGACAAAAAAAAAACAGAAAGATTGTTGAACAGGTATAAGAAATCGAAATAAATTATATTAAATTTAAAATTAATGATTTTTTAGATAATAAAATTTTAAAATCAATAATCATATAATTATTATAATTTTTTTTACATTTTTGGTTCTTACTTAATTTTTTATCATTGTTAGAAAAACAAGAAAATGAATTTTATTCCATATATTGACACAACTTGAGAACCAATAAAAAATTTATATAAACGATCCAACTTTTCCAACAATTAATTTCTCTTCAATTACGTTATCTTCAATTACATCTACCAAAGAGCCCCCAAAATGTGTTTTGTATAAATAAATGAAACTAAAATATTTTTTCTTGTGTAATTGGATTTGAGAACAAAATGGGAATAAAAAAAATTATTTTTTCTTAGTTGTAATTCTTTACTATGAATGAAAACAATAATAAATATTAAACAAAATTCTGAGTCAAAAAAAGATAATGATAACCAGGGGTGTGCAAAATAACCGAACCCGAATAACCCATCCGAACCGAACCCGAATAACCCATCCGAACCAAACATTAATCGGGTTAAATGGGTCGGGTTATTCGGTTTTCGAGTTCCTTATTCGGATTAAATGGTACCCGAATAAGTAATTTGGTTCGGCTTACGGGTAGGATTCATGCTTATTTGGGTACCCAAATAACCCGAATAACCCGTTTAATATATAATTTTCATTTATTAATTTGTTTATAATTATAACTAGTATTGTTTATATATAGAATGTAAATATGTAAATACCCATTTTTGATATTCAAACCATTTAACCCGTTTTACCCAACTCATTTAACCATTTTAAACTACTTTGTTGATGATTTCATTTTTTATATCAAAACCGAATAACCCATTTAACACAAACCGAATAACCTGATACCCATTTAACCTGAAACCGATTAACCCGTTCCCTTATATTGGTTCGGGTTCGGTTAGCTAACCCACACACTCAAACCCGAATAACATGATACCCAATTAACCCGCCCGAATAACACCCCCACATATACCATCCTATCCAACCCCATCTTAGTTTACATTATCCTAGGGGTGAGCGACGGGTACCATTTCCCGAACCGAACCGATACCGAATTAATATATTCGGTTCGGTATTCGGTTTTTAAATTAGCTAAAATTCGGTATTCAGTAGTCTCGGTTCGGTATTCGTTTTTAAATTAGCTAAAATTCGGTATTCGGAACCGAACCGGCACCATATAAAATTATACGTTTCGGTATTCGGTTCTTTCAAAACTAATAATTCGATTTTGGTATTTTCGGGATCGGTACCGGTTCGGTTTGGTCCAGTACCGTGCTCACCCCTAATTATCCCTACTTAATCCCTTTCACCTTATATTA
This sequence comes from Centrapalus pauciflorus, assembly GCA_020465985.1. Classification (NCBI taxonomy): domain Eukaryota; kingdom Viridiplantae; phylum Streptophyta; class Magnoliopsida; order Asterales; family Asteraceae; genus Centrapalus; species Centrapalus pauciflorus. The sequence continues at coordinate 102,934 of JAANYP010008099.1, forward strand.
TCTCATCCTACATTACAACTACCCATTCTCTGTAGCTATCTCCACTATGGGTGTGCGAAAAACCCAAAATAAAAAAATTGAACCGTACTTGAAAACGTCAAATTCTTCCTTCAATTTGTAGGCTTTACTTGATTCTTCACGTATCGGTAGAAATTTGAGAATACAATATTGATTAGAAAATAGAATTAAATCAATTTTTTGTTAGTGTATCATGACTAAAAACATAATGTAAACATCTTCATTTTCATTCCTTTCCATTACACTGTACCAAACGCACCCCTAGCGTTTCTCCATAACCACCCGCCAGTCACTACTTCGCTCTCGATTTGTACTTAAAGATTAGGGTTTTGTGTGTGTTTTTTTTGGGTGTATGTATATCAACATCTATTGTGCGTGTTTATTGATTTTTCTTGTTTGTGTGTCTTTCAAAACAATTGTATCCAAATAGTTACAAATCACTCTTGCTTTAAAGATTGTTTGTTTCATATTTAGGATTCAAACCTTGAAGAAATTTAATCACATTGATTTCGATTTCAAGATTTGTAGTTGATATATGAGTTATGATTTTGTTTTCTAATATTTGAATTGATTTGTTATTGTGTGTGTTTTTGACTATTTTCAAATGACTTCATATGCTTTAAATCCATCTAGTCTTTTATGTTATGATTGTGATTTCAAAAGCTTGAATTCATCATTTTGAGTTTCAAAATCATTTCAAATCACATCGATTTCACCATGTGATTCTTTTGTATATTCATCATCATCCATTGCTCCTTGTGAGTGTAAATGCTCTTCATTATCGGTTATTCCTCGAGTTCATCGTCATCATCTATCCATAATCATTGTAATCTTTTATCAAGGATTGAGTTTCAAAAAATTTTATTTCTATTTGTTTTTTTTTTCTTTCATTTTTTGGTCTCATATTTTAATTTTCATATAACAAGAACAACAGTTGGTAAAAATTGAAAGAAACTAAGGAAGTGATGAAATCATTGTGTTCTCAAAACATTTTTAAGGAATGAGTTAAAAAAAAAAAAGATGGAAATAACGCCCAATTTGTTTTGTTTTTTTTTTTTTGTTTTTTTTCTTTTTCCTTTTAAAATGTACAAGAACATAACATGCTGGATTTAAACATTTAAAAAAGAGTTTACTAAATTAATCAATAAAATGGTAAAAACATATTGGATTTTTCTAAAAGGATATTTGTGCAAAAAATAAAAACCTTGAGTTAGATCATTTTTGCTATTAAAACCTTCAACATTTTTGTTGTCGTAAAAAACCAACAAATGGTAATATCTCATGAATTTAGTGTGTAACCTGGTACAATGAGTTACCTTTCTTACATGACATCAATGTGGCATCTACATGACAAAACGATATGAGGTGGCACACATGTGTCATTAATGTGTCTAAAAGTTTATGTATTAAAAGGGTTTATTGTGAAAAAAACCAACATGTTTTCATGTTTTTTGCGTTTTCGTTCCTTCATGTTATCTTTTTCCATAAAAGTCCTCAAGCTTTTTTTTTTGGTTTAGTGAAATTTGGACATTTTAACCCGGTTTTTCAAGTTTTTAAAACCTGGTTCACAAATTATAACTGGGGTCTAATGTCTAAAATTTCACTAAACCAATAAGAAAAAAATAACTTGAGGTTTTTTATGGAAAGAAATAACATGGAGGGACGAAAACGCAAAAAACGTGAAAACATGTCGTTTTTTCATAATAAACCCTATTTAAAATTTAAAGATAATATGATTATCTATAAATATGAATTCAACTAAAATGATTAAATAAAAAAGATAAATGTGTTTCATCAAGCTCCGTTGAAGCCTCAAACGAGAACCATCACCACCTACGAAGCCTCCGACGAGAACCTCGAAGCTCATCCTTCTCGCGTGTTCATCATTTGTGGTCCGGTGAAGGTTGATCCTTCATCATTTGAAGCCTTCGAAGTTTGAAAGTCATCAAAATTTGGATTCGCTATTTCAGGGTTTGAAAACCATCGAAGCTTGATCTCAAAGTTAGATCTAAAAGCCATCAAACCATCGAAGCTTGTTTCTAGTTCTTCTTTGTTTAAGCTCTTTGTTTCGGTATCAAAATCACACTAATATGAAATCAAAATCAAAAGGGTTGTATGTGTTTGATTCTTTTTTTTTTTTCAAAATAAAAGTTCGTGTGTTTTGGCATTGTTCCAGATTTATTCTAGGTTTGTAAGAGTGTGGGGAGTACCCAAGCCGAAGGCTGGCCGGCTTCGCCACATCAGCCTAGGCCGGCGGCTACACCACCCCCACCCCCCGGCCCCGCGCAAAGCGAACCCCGGCCCGGCTCCAGGTCCCCGCTGCACCCCGCTCCCTTTTCTTGTCTTTTACCTCCAACGGTCTTGTGACCGTTTAAAATAAAAAAAAAAAATTTTATTAAATATTTTTCACTATAAATATATCTTCATAACAGATACATTTTCACAACTTTCATCATTTTCATCATCTCTTCCACACTCTTTCCCATTTCTCTCAATCTCTATATTTTTTAAAGTCATGGATCGAAACACCGGCAAACAACCCGCCGCAAGTCGAAAACGCGGCAAACAACCGGCTTCTCAATCAAACCCTTCTTTCCGCCCACCGCAAAATTTTACGGATAACTCGGCACCATACGTGCCACACTTTTCACCCCCAATCCACAATATTACCAACCATCCCCACCCAATCCACAATATTACCAACCATCCCCACCCAATCCACAATATTTCCAACCATCCCCACCCAATCCACAATATTACAAACCATCCCCACCCAATCCACAATATTACCAACCATCCCCACCCAATCCGCAACATTCCCCACCCAATCCGCAATATTCCTCGCGAGAATTTCACGAGGGTTTCGAACCATTTGCTTATCGGGACACCGCATCTAGAGACGAGGACGACGAGGAGACGGTACCCGAAACTCAACCCGTCGATTCCGACGATTCCGGTAAACACCGCGGCAACCGGGTCTACACGAAAGGGTCCAATGAAAGCGAAAATGTGGACCTCCATGGAAGAAAAGGCTTTGGCGGAAGCCTGGATCGATATTTCCGAAGATCCAACTACCGGAAATAATAAAAAACGTTCAAATTTTTGGGGACGAATCCTCCAAAATTTTGATAACCGAGTTGGTGGAACTAGCCACACCACCCACCAACTTAATTCAAAGTGGAAAGACATGAACCGCAATTGTACAAAATTTGGCGGCATGTTTAACAACAATGCGATGCAGCGACGGAGTGGGGAAAACGATTACGACGTTTTCACCAACACCCAAGAACAATACAAGGCCCTTAATAAAGGTAAGCCGTTTCCACACCAATCGGCTTGGGAGGTGCTTCGACGTCATCCAAAGTGGAACCCCGTTCCACAAATGGATGATTTTGTTGAGCCGCAAAGAAAGCGGTCCAAAACTTCCGAATCTAACACGATCGGAACACCGTCTTCTGATGCGGCATTTTTAGGTCTTGACATTGACGGAGATGACGAGGGCGACGCGGATCTTGAGCAGCTTGAACGACCACGCCGCAAGGGGAAAAAACCAGCATCAACATCAGTCGACCCAGAGATGCAATCAAAATTCGAAAGGATTTCATCATGTCACGAGCAAGATCTTGAAGATAAAAGACGTCACCGAGCACGACTTGAAGAATTAAAAAAAATCAAAACAAGAAAAAGAATTGGAGTTGAAAGAGAAAAGATATAATGCGTACATTGCGGCACTGAATCAAAAACAACACGATCGTGACTTGGAATTTTTCCTTCGGCCACACGACCATCTACAATGTGCTGCTTTGGAAACCGCCTTGGTCCACAAAAAAAGCGTTGCGGAGCGTTGGGGATGGCGACTATAATTTTTTTAGATTATGTACTTTTTTTAATTTTTAGTTTCGTAAGTTTTTATTTTTTAGTTTCGTAATTTTATTATGTAATAGTTTTTAAATATTAAAATTAAAATGTTAAAAAAATTAAGAAAGATGGAAAGGTTAAGAAAGGTGGGTATTTCCTAGTTAGAAAGGTGGGGAAAGATGGAGAGAGAAAAGCTGATGTGGCGCTGACGTGTACAGAAAGATGGGATTGGGAGAGGTGGGTACTCCCCACACTCTAAGGGTTTGAATCATGTTTTTGAAATTGATTAGGGTTTCCGTCTTGTTCATCAAGCTTCAACTGTGATTTGTACAACTGGAGCTGAGAGATTTTATCAAGATTCAATTTGTTTTTCATATTTTCTTTAGGCATCATAGAGAGGGGAATGAATATAAAACACATTTGGGTTCTTGTGAGTTCCAAGTGGCCAGAGGTGATGGCCGGAAAAGGTTGTTAGTGATACAGTAAGTGATTAGAGATCTTAATAATAATAATAATAATAATAATAATAATAATAATAATAATAATAATAATACAGAAAAGAATGTTAGAATTTAAAAAATAACATCTCAACAGGTTGCAACATGTTTAGCCAGTTGCAAGTTATTTGTATTTATAAAAAGCAATATTCAGTGAGATTTAGTTGTTTGCTGGTTTTTGACGACAACAAAACTAGTTTAAGAGTTTTAATTGTAAAAATGATCAAACTTGAGAGCTTTTTTTTTTTTTTTTTCCCATAAAATTTTCAAAATATCTAAATATAGATTGAATTTATATTTGGCATACTCATGTTGTGATAAGTTAGAAATCCCTCATGTTTATTTATTGAATTGCTTTTTTTTTTAGCATTCAAAACGAAAGTTCACAACAACATAATTTACGAGTAAATTATGTAGATGGTCCCCTGTGGTTCATAACAAATTTCAAGTTTCGTCTTTAACTTTGAAAAATTATACTGGTAGTTTAAAATTTTAGAACATTGTCACGCTTTGAGCCTCTAAGCAACTCAATTTTTTAATAATACCGATTTTACCCTTACAAATGAATTTTACATATAGCCCCTAATCAATCAATCTAGTTCTTGTTGTATATTTAATTATTTATATATTTATAATTGCTTAATTAATTATTGATATTTATAATTGTTATAAGAATTTAATTACATTTTTTTCTCTCTAACGTGCCACCGTTGTTGCATCACACTAAAGTCCGAACCCTCTCAACGCTCTCTTCTCTCTACACCGGTTTCACAGATTCAGACATTTAAGCTTAAGCAAAGTGTCATTAATGCTTGATTCCAGAAAGTCGGGAAGGATCAATGACTACCTTTGCCTTTGAGGTTTGATTTTCGAAATTTTAGTTCATTACTACATTGTTGAGTGTTGACCGGGCAGTAGTCTATTGTACCATCTTAGTATGTATTTTTGTGGCAATGTGTGATTGTGTGACTTGTAAGATAATGTTGATAGTTCATTGTTGATTGAGCGCTAGTCATTCCATCTTAACGTGTTAATAACTTATTAGTTTCTGAATGTATAATTACTTAGTGATTTTTTTTTTTTTAAGTTTTTGATTCATTTTCATTTAACATTTAACTTCATTTATATTTGTGGAAGAGTAGAATTTCAAAATGGTCTCTATTGTTGTCAAAGCTTACGTAACAGTCCTTCAGCTTTCAAAGTTGCATCGACAATCACTCAACCCATTGTTTACTTGTATGTTTGGTCACTGCTCCGTTAGTTGGGTATTACTTTTTAATATTGACAATTATGCTCTCTTATTTCTAATTCTTCAACATTAATTTTATTTTCACTGTTGGTCCTTTTACTAACTTTTATTCATTTTGGATCTAATTTATTTTAAACGTTTTACAATTTTTTATTTGTTGTTGACATTAGTTAGATATTAAAATGATTTTGAGTTGATTAAATACAACTAAAACCAAATTTTATTAATTTATTATCTTCAATTATTTTCTCTCTCCCTCTCTCTGTGTATATATATATATATACTTTAATTATTCTTTTTTATTTATATATTTATTTAAATATTTATTTTGATTTTGATGATTCAATATATAATTTTTAGCTTTTATATATAAACACATCTATTCAATTTAACATTCACATAGTTACAAAATTTTGTTTTATTAATTATAACCAACTTCAATCTTTATTATAACTAACATTATTAATTACATAATACATCAATCTTTAACATTATAACCAACATTATTAATTATATAATACATTAATCTTTAACATTATAACCAACATCAATCGGGTCTATGAAACAACAATCAAAATCTAATTTGAAATCAAAATTACATGTGTTTAAGAAACACAATATGAAATAATTTTACCCAAAATCAATTTCTAAACACAATTGAAATCTAATATGAAAAAAAAGACCACTCAGATATATATTGTCATATAGACATGCTTGCTAAGTTGCTAACGCTAAATGCTAATTGAATGACTTATTTAATAAAATCAAAGTCTGGGTTTAATAAATTAAAGTATCACACTAACTGAATAGTAACTACGACCCAATTAAAGTACAAGTTTAGTAAAAGAATTCAATTTTAGTAAAAACTATACCTAAGATATTTCGGGTTTAAACCTAAAAATTTAACCATATGCAAAAACCAAAAGCCAAAAACTCATGAATATAAAACGCCAAACTAATAATTTAAACTGGAAAACCAAACTGAGAAAACTGAAAGCCGAATGGTTTTTTCCGAAAATTTTTGTTTGAATTCCATTTGAAACAGAATTCGAATCGAAACGACCCACGCTCACCTAGAAAATAAAAAATAATTCTATTATTGAGAAAAAATTTGAAGTGATTGACATTTTAATTTGACGGTGGACTCCAAATTTGACCACTTTACAATCACACACCAGTTGTATTTTGTGACTGTGTGTCAATGATTAAAAAAGAGTACACCCTCTCTCCTGCCATTTCTTTTATTTATTAATAAAAAAACACATATAAACTAAAAAATTAAAATATATAAAAATATTATTATTTATCGTAACTTGTAAGATAACTTGATAATAATATGTAACGGGTAATTTAATTTTGAATTTTTCAGATTTTAATTTATTCTACTTCTTAAGTAAGTAAGAAGTATGCAATCGTATGTATATATCATGATCAAAATCATACAT
>JAANYP010008099.1:112500-230947 GCA_020465985.1 Centrapalus pauciflorus
GTCGGATGCATGAGCGCCTTCAACGTCATCGTCTTTGTCTTTATCATTATCGTTGGATTCATTGTTTTTCATCGCTGTCGAATGCATGAACGTGATGCATCTCTAATTTATGTTAACCGTCATCATCATTCGCATGATGCATCATCGTCACTATATAAATGGATGGTGGTGGCGGCATTGGTAGCGGAGGGGTGGGTGGTGGCAACGTTGGCGGCAGAAAAGTGGTGAGGGGAGATGGTGTGATGGAGGATGAAGTGAGAGAGTGAGATGCTTGGATATAGATAGATAAAATGAGAAAATCAAGGGATTTGAATTAAGGAAAGTATTGATGACAAATTTTTTAATTAAAATTTCTGAGTTATTTAAAATGAATTTAACATTCCAATAATATCCTTTATGCACCCTTAATGTAAATAAAGATGCACAAAAGTTCTTTAAGGTTCCTTTATGCATATAAGTTCTCAATTGAATCTCTATCTCTCTCTCTCTCTCTCTCTCTCTATATATATATATATATATATATATATATATATATATATATATATATATATATATATATATATATATATATATATATATATATATATATATATATATATATATATATATATATATATATTGAGGTTCTATGGGGCACCATATGCATCGGGAACCAAATGGGAACCAAAAATGCATTGCTTGTTTACAAAGGGTGCATTAAGGGCATTTTGGGAATATTTAATAATATATTGTTAAATTATAAGATTTAGTTTAATATTTATCATTTATTTAGGAAACTAAATAAAATATTGGTTGTTTCAAACATGATGCACAACAGCAATGCATCACGACAATGATGAACACGTTTAAATTTCAGAGATGCATCACGAAATTAACACGTTTAAATGTCGAAATGCATCACGATTTTGGTGATGCATAATGATGAAACAAAGACGAGGATGAATATGGCCGAAATGCATCACGATTTTGGTGATGCATAATGATGGAACAAAGACGAGGATGAATATGGTCGAAATGCATCATGTTTGAAATTGAATCGGATGAAGATGCATCGTGTTTGAAGACGAATCCAATAAATTGGATGAAGATGCATCATCTTTGTTTAGATTCGGATAGAATATTTTCTGAATTCAAGCATCTTCCGATTTTGCCCTTCCGTGCGCGAGAATTTATGCACCCGTGCACCCATTTTCAAGTTAATTACCCTTTTGCCACTGCAATCTGAACCATTAAAATTCAAGATCTAACGGTGCATACAGGTTTTCAAAGTACACAATGCATACAGGTGCCCCATAGAACCTGACCATATATATATATATATATATATATATATATATATATATATATATATATATATATATATATATATATATATATATATATATATATATCAATAGAAAACCTATATGCATCGGAAAACCCGGGAACCAATTTATAGCAATTGGATCAGGTGATGCATCACGCAGAAAGTCGATGCATCACGCGGAAATTTGGTGCATCACGCGAGAATTTGGTGCATCAAGCGGGGAATTTGATGCATCACGCGGAAATTGTGATGCATTTGTGGTGGTACGTGGTGGTTTTCCAAAGTTTTCCGATGCATGTTGGTTTTCCATTGAACCTCCCTCTCTTTCTCTCTCTCTCTCTCTCTCTCTCTCTCTCTCTCTATATATATATATATATATATATATATATATATATATATATATATATATATATATATATATATATATATATATATAGGATTATTGTAGAACCTAAATTTAGTGTAAAACTGTAGAACCATTATCGTCCATTGATTAAATTAATCTAATTGTCTTGATTTGAAATAGTCAAGTTTGAAACTAGTGAAAAAAAATATTTGTATTAGTTATAGTTTAATTCTTTTAAGGGTAAAAAAAGGAAAAGATTGAAAATAACAAAAAGATTTACATTAGCAAAATAAATATCTTTTAAATTAAATTAACATTAAAATGATTAATTTTTAAATCAAAAAATTATACCATTAAAACGAGATTTTATACTCTTTAAAACGAGATTTTATACTTTTTAAAACGAGATCGGTCATGATATATTTTTTCAAAAAAATTTTACGTGTTTATTTTTCGTAAAAAAAATTTTTACCCAGACCACGATGCAATATAGCATGGCGAAATCATTCAATGTCGAATGAACACTTGATATCGTATATTCAACGCCGATGCAACACTTCATATACATTCAATATTAACAAAGTCAAAATAATGGTCAAAAATAGTAGTCAAAGTTGGTGGATTTAACGAGAACGGTCATTATATATTTTTTAGAAAAAATTTTACGTGTTTATTTTTCGTAAATTTTTTTACACAGACGACCATTCAATATATTATATAAAGATTATTCAATGTCGAAGTAAAGTTTATCAACGTCGAAGTGATACTATATCACACATATACAACACTGCATGTACATTCGATATTAAAAGAGTAAAAAATTGTCAAAGTGGGCAATCAAACTTGGTGGACTACTTTTAATTCAATGTTAATAGCATAATTACCATCTTATCCCTAGTGTTATATTATAATCCATAGGTTTAGATTGTATCTATAGTTCTGCACTAAATTAAGGTTATGCAATGATCCCAACCCTATATATACATATATAGGCCATTGTGAACAAGTTGTCGTTGTGAACATTATGAACAAATAAAAAAATACATATAACCATTCATATATATCAACAGGTGTTTTTAACATGATTCAAACGGTTCATAGAATTGTCTACAATAAGATTCAGAACATTCAAAAGGTTCATAGTAGTTTTTATAATAAAATTCATAGGATTCAACAATATTCATAAGATTCGACAAATTCATAAGATTCAATAAAATTCATAGTACCCAATAAGATTAATAGGTTAATAGATGGGTTTGGTAGTGTTTTCAACAAGATTCATATGATTCAAAGCTATTTTTTGGTTGTTCACAATGTTCCCAACGAATAAAGTGTTCACAAAAGATCTTTAATGTGTGTGTGTGTGTATAATGTGTGTGTGTCTGTGTTTGTGTGTGTATGTATGTACACACACATATACATACACACACACACACCTCTATACACACACAGATTTATATATCTATGTGTGTATAGAAGTGTGTGTGTGTAGATGTGTGTGTGTGTCTATATATATATATATATATATATATATATATATATATATATATATATATATATGTATGTATGTATGTATGTATGTATGTATGTATGTATGTATGTATGTATGTATGTATGTATGTATGTATGTATGTATGTATGTATGTATGTATGTATGTATGTATGTATGTATGTATGTATGTATGTATGTATGTATGTATGTATGTGGTAACATTATATCGTTGCTTTCTTCCCAATATGTAGGGATCGATAAGTTCTTCTCGATAACCAGGACATCTGAAATCTAAGTCAAATCTATTGAGTCGTAATCTTACCCATGAAACTTCCTTGGATCCATAAAATTTGTTGAACCAATTAACCATATAATATATGTTTTTCTTATTGAAGCCTTTGAATGTGTTAAGTCCATTTACAAAGAATGTGTATATATGTGTTTGAATATTTTTAATGGGTTGAACCAATGCAAAGGATTCACATGCCAGAAGAATCATTCAAGCATCGTTCAACCCATTAAACTAATTCAAACACAGAAATATACCTCCTTACACCCTTTGAATTTGTTGAACCCATTAACCTAATAACATGCATTTCTCTTGTTGAACCCGTTTACAATGAATGCATGTTTCTCATGGGCGGACCTAGGAGTATTGAATGGATAGCATGGGCGACGGTTTAACCTCACTAATAATCTTGTTTTGTAGTGTTAATATTTTTAAATTTTAATTTATACGATATCGGTGAAGTTTTGAGTGTGCAACCAACAACCGTTGGCGTTGTTGATCTTCAAACACTGACAAATTTGTTAAAATAGTTTGATTAAAAACTTTATAACCACATATCAAAATAAACCCAAATCAAACAAATAAAGTTTGACAAAGATGAAACATCAAAAAAAGCAATTACTTGCTAAACCTATTTAACAATCGTAATTTAGAGGTGTTGGTTAATTAGGTTAGTTTTTTTTTTAAACACCGATTGTTGATGGTTAGTTGTGAGCATCATTATTAGACATTTGAGGGTGAGGACCAAACCATACACCTCCACCTATGGAGAAACGTCCTTGGCAAGGCTTGAACCCGAGACTTCAACCAAGGGGAACCCTCCCACCTTTGGTACATGGTGGTCTCTTGATCTAAGTCAGGTGGTTGTTAATTAGGTTAGTTTTATTTAACACCAGTTGTTAATGGTTAGTTGTTAGCACCATTATTAGACACCTAGAGGGTGAAGACCAAACCTTACACCTCCACATAAGGGGAAACGCCATTGGCAAGGCTTGAACCCGAGACCTCAACCAAGGGGAACCTCTCCACCTTTGGTGGTGGTTGTTAATTAGGTTAGTGTTAAGAATGTGAAAGATTACTATACATTGAAAATTGGAATAAGAAGGAGGCCGGGGAACAAAGACCATAGGCATATATTATGGACTTCACGAGGTTCCCATGCAAGAGTTGCAGAAGGGGTCATACTGATCGATAGATACTATAAGGAAGGAATCTTCTACTACTGGAAACCACTCTTTCTCTTTCTTTTTTTTTCTTTTTCAGGTCTCTCTCTAATCATATTAATTTCATTCATCTGCATGTATTCACTATTTATTTTTGAATATTTGTTCCAATTTAATTAATGTTTATAATGAGTTGGTAATATAGATAGTTATGATTCAATTCCAGTTCAATTGTCTTATATATTCTTATCATTTGTTGGAGAAATTGAATAACAGGGATTGAATCTTGGAATCAAATCTTGGATGTTCTTGAGATCTTGTTGACATACTTCTTGATAAAAACAATTTGTACTTACAAGTTTTTAAATTTTGTTAAGGGATAATAGAAAACAAATTGTACTAATCACAAATTGATTGAATTCGTATTTGTATATATAAGTTTCCATACGAATTTTAATATATGTAAATAAGATCGACATTAACTTTCAAAATAACCGTTAATTAGCCACCATTAGCAGTGGCTTAACATCAGCAACGACAACAACAAAAGTTGCACATCAGCAGCAGAAGCAATATCAACACTAGTAAATGCAGCATCTAAAGATTAATGTATTGAGAAATTTTCCCACAGAAAACCAAAGTCAGGGGCTCTGTCCCTTAAACCCAGCTAGGGGACGCAGTCTCCTTGACCGCTACATAAAATTCAAGTTTTGACTTCGACAAAACCTATAGGAGAGTAAATTCTGCATTTTCATAGTTGTTGTAGTTCCAACCAAAATCAATCAATAGATCAGTGAATTACATTAAAATAACAACATCATTTTCACAGTAAACGTTGGTGAGGACTAGACACCAAACTAATATAATCTGATGCCACCCAATTTAACCAACGATTAGATTATTGATGTGAGTATACTATCAATAATAAGTATGTATAAACAAGAAAACATGGAGATATGGGTAAAGTATTCTACAAGAATTTAGCAGACAAATCAAATAGGTATATGTATATTATTTTTTGACACCACACCCTATAATTTTGACCAATAATTTAACTAAATTAGAGTTTATGATTGGTTGTATGTTCCTCATTTCCATTGAATAAAGAATTTATTAGTCATGATTATGTCATGATTATAAATAGAGGTGGTGTATGAAGTATAACCCTTATTTTTTATATATTTTTGGGTGGAATAGAATAGAATAAAAAAGAAAAAAAAAAGGTTGGGAAGAGAGAGAGAGAGAGATTGAACAAAAAAAGGTGGTTGTCAAATCAAACTGCATCCATACATACCATTAGCATGTGGTTTCTAAATACTTAAAAAGGTTTCATTCTAATTGGGCCCCAACGCATGACATTTTCTCATGGTTGGGGCAGGCAGATACCCCCTTGCTTATTAGCCCAGCCTTCTATGCTAATGCTCTCCTTCCTCTTCCTGCAACCCTTCTTTTCCTTCCCGTTGGGTTAGTCTATTTACACCCAATCATAGGGATAGAAAAAAGGGTTACGTTAACTTTAAAAAGTGAAATGGTAAAATCTGTTATTTTTCTATTGCCTAATTAATTATTAAAAAATTAATTTTTAATAATATAGTAATAATGATGCGATAGAAATAGACATTTATGGGGTGAGAATAATATCACCCTTCCTATTTTATGTTTTATATATAATTTTTTTTTGTCAAATACACCATCATAATTAATCACATGACCCCATCTATGTAACACTTTAATAAATTTTACTTTTTTTAATATATATTTTTAAGGGTTTATTATGAAAAAAAAAAACAATATGTTTTCATATTTTTTGCGTTTTCGTTCATCCATGTTATTTTTTTCCATAAAAGTCCTCAAGTTTTTTTTTCTTTTTGGTTTAGTGAAATTTGAAACCTGTTTCACTAATTATAACCGGGGTCTAATGTCCAAATTTCACTAACAAAAAAAATTAACTTGAGTACTTTTATGGAAAAAAAAAAATGGAGGGACGAAAACGTAAAAAATATGAAAACGTGTTTGTTTTTTTTTCATGATAAACCTATATTTTTAATTATGTAAGTGCATTTAATATGATTATTATATGTTTTATAATTTTTACTGTGTATGTTTTTTATTTGCAATACAGAAAGTAATTTTATTTATAATAACTTATACCTAAACATTATATTGGATTTTTTAGCTTGTTTAAAATTTAAAAAAAAATGACATTTATTAAATCTCATTATTCTTAAAATGTGAATAACAACACATAAATGTATGAAAAGGGGTACACACACTCATAATTACTTCCATTTTATTTCAACTTTGTTTGACAATTCATGTATGTTGGTTTTATTTTCAAACCAAGGAAAATAATAACTTCTGACATTTATTTGACATTATATCAATTACAAACCAAACAATTGAACATCATGTCTTATATACTATAAAAATAAAAATAAAAATAAAAATATATTTATTAAGCAACATATTCATTTATATATATATATATATATATATATAGTTTTTTTTTTCATATGTGCAAATTCCATTACACTTAAACAAAATTGGCAGAGTCGAGTCGAGTCGAGTGTGGAGATTAACCACCTAAAGTTAACACCTCGAACTATCTATCTACCGATGGTTTGTAACGGAATTGCTATGTAGTACATACCGCGATCCTATTAACATAGCTACTAAACAAGGTAACATCATCTGTAAAACGAGAGACAGACATAGACATTACCTCTTTATTACGAGACGGTAATAACATAGCTAACAGTAATAATAATAAATAAAATACAAGATACGTAAAACAAGCTTAAGAAAGTGGAGACCTTTGTGGTGCTCCCTTTCTTCTGTTACCAAAGGAAAAGAATTTAGGAAGAAAGTCATTGGCTTTCTTCTTCCTTCTCTCGACCTCCGGTTTATATGAAACAGGCATGCCGGTATCGGATCCCGACGAGTCTTTAAACTGCAACGTGTCGTCGAGGATGGAGTTGGGGGTAACCTGGCCATCGTCGTCATCGGGGAACTCAGAAGCATCCATTTGAAGTCCTTCAAATTGGGAAAATGCAAAATCTGTCGCATCAAACCTGCATAAAACGGTAGACAAATCTTCTTCTTGATACATCATGTGATCAACCTGCAATTAATTAATTAATTAATTAATGGGGTTACTGGGACCCACCCAGGAATTGAAGAAAATGAAAATTAAAAAAGAAAAAAAGAAAAAAGAAAATTGGATTATAGGATGAAACCTTGCAAGAAAGAGAACAGAAATGGAATGGGTGTTGTAGGATCCGATCACAGGTGAAGCATGAATTGGCAGGGCCCTTGCAAGACCTGCTTTGTGCCCTCTGGTTCAAGAATATCACTTTTGCACTGTTTATTGTATACGGCTGTAACAACGACAACAGTAACTATATTTATTATTTATTACGTACTCCGAAATTATATTTTTTAAAAATAGGTACAATTTATTCATGGGGAGTCTAAATGGACCCCATATTTTCTTTTTTAAACATAATTATTACACAATAATTCTATGTTTTTTTCTAATGATGCATTATTTTTTTAATGATGAATACTATTTTTATATTTATGTCTACACAAATACGAACCGCACAACCTAACCTAACCTATACTCCAAACGTATTTTTTCGGCTTTTCTTTTGTAATTATAATTCAAATGAAGTTGATATTTGTTAATAATCATTTATAGAATCTATATATCTATCAATAAAACAAAGTTATTCATGTCACGTGTCTCTTCCTCATAGTATCTCAATTTCATTTTTCCATCTATTTCTTTTTTTTAGTTACTTAGAAAAACTATAAAATTAATTATAATTATGTCTTGTGATTTCATTTTTAAATTTTATCTTATTAATCAAAACCTCTGATTATTACATTGAAATTTCTTAATAATTATTCACCAATAAAAGATATCATTGTCAATTTCATCAAATAAAAATTTTCTATATTTATCTAATTATCAACAATAACATACTTTTTTATTTTTTATAAGAATATATAAAGTAATTCATAATAACATACTTTTTTATTTTATATATGTTATTATTATTATTATTATTACCATCTATTATTATAAGCTTAATAATTTAAATAAAAATAATATTGATTATTAATTTTAAATAAAAAAAAAAAAGTCTAACACATGGGTAATAGAGTAGTAAATACATCAAGTACAGTATTCGCTCGCGTTCACAGTTCATTAAAAAAATAATAAAATAAAATAAAAGTAAAGATTTAGAAAGAAGACAAAAAAAATTACCTGAACAAAGGAACAGTCAATGAGCTTTTCGAGGTCGTCTAATCTAACAACATCCTGATAAACATATCTTCTCACCTATCACATGCAAACCCTGTTACGTTAATTAACCACACCCACTTTATCTTAAACCTGTTTAATCCCTACGACGATAACATAAAATTCAAAATTTAACAATAATAGTATCATATATATAATCATAAAATCGTCAAAAAAAATGCAATTCAATATTTAGATCATGAAATGTTAGTTTTTTTAATGAGAAGGAAGCATAAAATTCAATTTTTACCTTATTTATTCATCACTGATAATCTTTTAGTCAAAATTGAATTTTACAATCGTTTCTTGATCTAGAAAAGTTCACTTTGCTTGTATTGTTAAATTTCAACTTTTATGTCACTTTTGTTGGTAATTTGTCCTGTATAAGAATAAAGCATGGATAATCAGTCCTAGTTTTGATGTTTCATTTTTAAGATTAGGAATTTGATTTGGAGCTATGTTGAGATGTTAAAAATAAACACTTTATTAAAATTTTTAATATCTAAAGTTTAATGTAAATCTTTAATATTCAATACTTAAAGAAAACTTTCGGGGTCACTTGGATCGTTGAATGAAATTCAAAGGAAGTGATTTAATAGTTATTAGTGTCTTTGGTAGGAAGTGATAGAAAAATATTTCTAGTGTTTGGTTAAAGGTTTAGGTTATGAATATAGTTAGAATCCAAATTCATAGTAGAAATGTTAAATGCGTATAAACATTGAATTTGATGGAATATAAACAAATTTTAACTTTTTATCTTTATAATCCAAAGTTTCAAACAAGCTAATTTAAGTTCCGACAACTTAAATGATATGTGAAATTGACAACGTAATTCTCTTTATTAGGTTAATTTTGCAAGTAAAATAAGGTTGAAGAGTAGTGTTTGGTCGTTTTCACATCGTCGAGCTCGTAAATGATATGGTAGTATAGTACAAGTTGTTAATACATTAATACACTAAAGAGGCGTTTGGTTCGCAGTTTTTTTTCTATGGAATTTGCATTTTCAAAGGATTTGCATGATGCAGCATTTGCATTTGTCATGATTTTGTCAAAGAATCTGCATTATCTTTTAGGAAAAAATTGTTTATCTGAAAAATTCAAGGTACTTGGGATTTAAAATCCTAGGGGGAAGGCTGGGATTTTAAATAACAAAGAAGGAAGAAATTTACGAAATCTTGGGATTATATATCCTTACTAAAATCTGCGAACCAATCACAGGATTTTAAATGCAAATCCCAGGAAATCCACGAACCAAACGCCCCGTAAGTAACATTAAAGATGTGAAATTTATTTACAACCCTATTGAATTTGTAAGGTGATAGGCAGGGCCGTCCCATGGATTTTAGAGGCCCTGTGCATATGCCTACGATATAGGCCCTTAGTTATGAAAAATTTAAATAGTTGATTATTCATTTTGCAATTGAGTTTTGATATATAAATTAGATGTCGCGAATGACAAATTTTATGTGTTTGTATATTCAATGAGAATTCTAAAATGGTATATAATATGCTTAAATTATACGAATTAATGATCAATGAGAAATTAATATTCAAAGTACTTCGTTTGATACTTCGATCATTTTTACGATTGTGAGGCCCTACAAAATCGGAGGCCCTGTGCGGTCGACCTTCTCGCACGCCCTAAAAGACGGGCCTGGTGATAGGATGAGTTAATGCACCTAATGGGCAATAAGTTGAGTAAATTATAGTGGTGTGTATGCTATGTGACACAAAGCACGTTGTTAATTGATGTGTATAAATACAGACAGAAACTTATTTATTATTATACGTGAAAATTGATTGCATAAACCTGCAAATTGTCGGATAACAAGTGACATTAATATAGAATCTTGGAGAAATAGATTTTGTTTTGAATTTATAAATCGTCATGTTAGTTAGTAGTAATTAAAGGGTCGTGAAGTAATGGAATAGTTAGAAAGGATAGAGAAATTGTTTTTATTTTATAATAATTAATAATTTTGTGGGGGTTTAATAAAAATGAATGAATAAAAAGAGATGGATGGATGGATGGATTAAATAAATGATATATAGAGAAAGGAGAGATAAAAAGGGAGATGTTGTGAAAAAGATGGGTCTGATATGTAAAAAAACAAAATTGACCAGAATGGAGGGAGGGAGTATTTGGTCAAACTTCTACTTTCCTTGAAAGCTACAGCTGAGAGAACCTCTGCAGTTGAAAGCTATACCAGTTTTGTATCATTGTTCCATTTAACCCATTTATTTATTTATTTATTATTCTAGATTTAATTAAATTAAATACAAGGAATTTAAACATTCAAAAATAAATTTCACACTGAATTGAAGGGATTTATTAAAACTAATAACGTATTTCGTGTATTAAATTAAGGGCATTGTTATATGTACACCGTTCTTCTTAATTTTAACTACTCATGATTTTGTTAATGACGTGAGAATCAATGATTGAAACTTAATTTCCTTTCACACTAAGAATGAGGTGTGTGATTAGCAATTGAGATGTGTGCATATAGAAGATTAGCAACTGAGGGGTGTGCATGTAGAATTACCAGGTAATTGTTTAATTTATTTTGGGAAAGTAAAATTAAATTAATTGAAGCCATGAATCCGTCCTTTACTACTTACTACTGTTATCTATAATTGTTGAATTCGTATAATTTGTCTTTGGCGAAGGTTAATTTCGACATTTTTATAAATGTCATTTAAATTCAATTATCATGTACGTCTTACTTACATATATAAGATAATATAACTTCTATATATATGTGCCAATTGTCATGTATGCTATTATTTATTTTCTTCTTCCTTTGGTATTTGAGAAATAATTGAAAATTTTAAATTGATACCTCAATTGAATAATGATTTAAAAATGAAAGAAAGAAACAGAATTATGGAAAGAAAATGGGAAATTACTACACGTCTCTCTGACTCTCTTTTCCTGTTTTTTTTACATAAATAAACGCGGAAGGTAAAAGAAAAATTGGATTAAAGTCAATAGCTTTTGCAGAAAAGTTGAAAAAGTAACCAAATTTCAGCTTGAAGGAAATAGGTAGGTATAATTGATTAATAGGAAATTAATTAAAGATAATAAGAAGAAATAGAAATTATGAAGAAAGAAGAAGAAGAAATGAGAAAGATGGATAACCTGAAGAAGAGGATGGTGGCGATGAGAAGGGAGGCAGTGAGGGCAAAAGCTTTGACAGCAATCCAAGCAGAAGATGTTCTTGTCATTCTTTCTTTTATTCTCATGGACCCCACAAATCCCAAAGAAACTCTCCCCCATTAATCCTTCTAACCATGCAGGAGGACACTTCTTCTTCATCATTCTTTTCTTTCTTTCTTTCTTTCTTTCTTTCTTTCTTACACACTCTTCACCTGCTACCTCACCTCACTTCATACATACATACATATATATATATATATGTATATATACAATAAATATATATATATATATATATAATTATATATGTATTATAGGTGGGTAGATGATGGATGGATTGATAGATGTCCAGAGATAGGTTGGGTGTGGATGAGTGTAGGTGATAAAAACCCTATCTAATAAATGAATGCCAGGGGGAGAAGTGGAGAAACTAGATACAAATCCAAATGCATAATTATAAATATATATATATATATATATATAATGCATGCCTCGTCTCGTGAGTGTAGTAGTGCATTTATATATACTCGAGAAAAAATAAAACTACTGTATAAACAAACATTAGATATATATTATCTATCTATCTAGCTTTGCATTTACCCCCCTTCTTCTTTCCATTATTTACGCAATATATAACCAATGATGTTTTTATTTACTAGTATTTTTTTTAATTCAGGTATATGTTTTACCAATGGGGTTTAGCCCATTTGGTATGAGGGTGATATGTAACTGTGAGATCACGGGTTCGACTCCCGTCGGAGGCAAGTTTGAATTTAGTTGGTGAAAATAAGTCTGAAAGGCTCCACTTGGAGAAAAGGAGTTTAGGTGGTGAAAGCAATAGTTTAGTCTGAATGTCTCCACTTGACCCCCATTCTCTTGCCATGAATCCGCCCCTGGGTGAAAGTAAGTCTGAAAGTCTCCACTTGGGGGAAAGGAGTAGTTTAGGAGTAGGAATAGGTTAGTTTGTTGTTAAAAAAAATAAATTTTCAGGTATTTGTTTTCATACATGACAAACAAGCCTTTTAGACGCTCTATCCGCTACATAATATATATATATATACACACACACACACACATGCTAGAAATAACTGACCATTTTGTAATAGGTAATAACTACTTGTTACAATTAATCACTCGCTATGTAATACTAGGGATGGCAATTTGAGCACATTCAAGCAAACGGGTTAAACGGGTTAATGACCAAAAATCATAAATTTTATATAATTTTAAATCTTTTCCAAAGAACAATTTTTTTAGTACACCGTTTTAGATATTTTCTTTTTTTAGAAAAAAGTTATGTTCTATCATAGTTTTTTACGATAGGTCCATTTAACTGTTTGGTCCGTTGGGTCAAGGTTGTCACCCTATGTAATACCATACTTTTTATTTACCTATTGCACATACCAAAAGAATTGAAAGAAGACAAACAGTTGGAGAAGACATATATTTAGATTATAATTGTCTTTCAAACTCTGATTTTTTTTTTCTTTTTTTAAGATTGTAAATTGCATTGATTGATTATATATGTTATAGTTTTTAATTTATTAGTGGAATTATATATAAGATTGTTAGTGGTGATTTGAAAGGACTGACATATTCCTCTCACCCATGAGATCATCACAGCCTTTTAACTATGGACATGTTAACTCAAGTATTATTTTCCTATATAAAATTGCAAGCATTTTATATAAGCTGAAAAGAGTTCAACTAGTTACCCAACTACCCATTACACTACCTAATAAACCATCCACCATCTCATTTTTGGTTCAATTAGAATGAAAATGCATCCTTTTATCTGCCAATTTACACCAATGCACAGGTAGTATGCTGGTTCACTTTGATTACTTAATTACTCTTGCAAATTACCAATATTAGATATATATTTAATTTAAACCAACGATAATTAACGGGTATTAGTGTTGTTATCAAAACTCAACCTACAAAATTTAGATTGTTACATAGAGAATATAAGTGACCACATCCAGAAAACCTTACCTTATCCTGATGAAGATGTGTCTGATGAAAATCTAAATTGAATTAATTCTTTTTTAAAAACAAACAGGTTTGTTGATTGTTTCAAACAAGAAAAAAAAAATATTGATAATTGTTTTGTTTTTGGGCTTGGTCTTGTGATTAGGGGTATAGGTACATTCATGGCCCATCTAAAATATTTTACATGATATGTATTTTAATACAATTGAGTGATTGACCCATCTAAATATAAGTCATCCCATTCGATTCAACTATTTTGATACTTGTTGAGTTGCTGGTATTTATAATAAGTTATATGATCCACTACTTGCACTTGTATGGATGTTTCGGTTCTAATCCTTAAAGAAAAGGGTCCAATTCAAAAGGACACCTTAATCTTACATTCTTACATATCCTTAAATCATCTTAATGCAGATTAAAGGTTAAACTATTCATTTAAAATATATAAAATATTATTATGTAAAGAAATAAATTAAAATTTCAATACTAACACTATTTTGATACGATAACTTTCTTACATGACTAATATTATACAATTACTCAAAAAGGTGATCGATCGCCTTTATGAAGTTCTCATTTGTCTGCAACATTTGGGAGGAGATCATGCAACATATCACCTGGCCCATTTTAAAGCTTATCAATACTACCTTTTGGAGACAATTACAGCTAGGCTGGTGATCAAGACTCTTGAAACATGAATTCTAGGCCGAGGATCCTACACATGGACATGGTTATTAATGCTACTTTGTCTTCATCTAGGCTAGAGTAACATCACCAGGAGAATTCAATTCTAGTTTGCACCATACGACTACTTTTGCAAAAGGACCATAGCTTGAATACGTCGCTGAGTGAAAGCCAGCTTCCGTTTGATCTGGTTTCTTGGAATCAAGTTATTTTTTATTACATATATAATGATGAGTCTCTGTGAAAATGGAATCTGGAGAACCTGAATTGACTTGTTAGAGTGTCATAAGACATCCTTTCCTGAATTGTTCTAAGCTTGTATAATATACATGATTTCAGCTTGAACTTTACAAGTATAATTGTGATGATAACTTTTTTATGAAGATCTTATTTATCATATGAAGAACATGCATACAATAATTGGGTTCGATATAATTTGTAATGTTGAGGTTTATGTCTTAAAGTGCATACATCCTAAGCTACTTTAAATCCACTATAATTAGGTAACTTTCGTATCTAAGCATCCTTAAAGACAAAATGGCAAACTATTTGGATGTCTGCACATGTACACTGATTAGAGAGAAAAAAATCCAGGTCCATCCATGTGTAGGAAACAGGCTTCCATGACCAACACTAAGACTGCAAATTGAAATGATGCTAGACCCAATATGTATCCAATATCATTTATTATTTTTCTTTTGTAAAACCTTATCATGGGCACCTCTGAGATGCTACAGTAGTATATGTATGGTGTAAAGTTAAAGGGGCTGTGGAGCAGGTGGGTAGTCAGTCAACTCCAACTAGGCATTTAGATGCACAATTAAACAAGGGATTTGTACCAACGGGGACTTCATTAGAGGATATAGACATAAAGGTTGACGAAGATTGGCATAGACATGAGGTGGCTCGAATATACTTAAAGTTGTCCTTCGATAGGAGCGTTTATGGTCGAGCAACAGCTGGCTGGGCCGTGGTAGCCACACACCCGTGTTTACATATATGGTGTTGAAAACTGTAACTTCTACTACCTTGAGAGCAAAAGAAAACATCAAGAAGAGAACAGAGTTTGTCGGCATTTTACTGACATTCGTAACTTCATATCATTTTCAATCCTTGGCTTGAAATACCACTAATTCATTTG
Organism: Centrapalus pauciflorus; assembly: GCA_020465985.1. Lineage (NCBI taxonomy): Eukaryota > Viridiplantae > Streptophyta > Magnoliopsida > Asterales > Asteraceae > Centrapalus > Centrapalus pauciflorus. Next base: position 128,380 of record JAANYP010008099.1, read on the forward strand.
TCACTACTAACTTGATGCAATATTCAAGAAAATAATTTGCATAAATGCATACTAAAACATCATCTGAAGTTACAATGAAGGAGGTTTAATGGATGCATAAATTTCATGAAGCAAAGTGGCTTCTAAACTAAAAGAAAACAACCATACTTATCAAACAAAAAAAAATCCAAAATCATATCGTTCTTACACAAGGATGCTTGGTTAAGAAATGCTAACTTTTATATGTGATCATAATCATTGGCTAGATAGAGGCATAGAGCCATGCTAAACCACATAGATACCAAACTCCGTTTTTTTGTTCTTGTTTGTTTGCATAGAGCCATAGACCAAAAGGTTGGGCACTTGGGCTTACAAAATATGTAATAGTGAATTGTATGGCCAGTATCTGTCCACAAAATATTTCTCATCATATGTAGCCATCAGAAGCCAACAAGTAACTTTAGTAGTCAACCAAATTTAAGAAGACCCATCTCAAATACTCCATTGCATATTATGCAAGTTTTGTGGGGGTATACATGAAATTGGCCCTATACTTAATGACAGGCAGAACCAGGACTAGTGGATTAGTGGGGCATAGTGGCCCTTTGATAAACTAATATAGTAATATGCAATAAAATAAGATTACTACATCTTGACTGAACTGAGTGCATGAAAATAACAAGAATTGCATCAAATCACTATTGCGAGAGTCTCGGTTTGTACAACAAAATCGTGTTGTACACGATCTGTTCAATTTAACATCAAACTCAGAACAATCGATTTTAGTTTTTATAACAAACAACAATGATAGAAGGAAGAATTAATAGTAAACGATTAATAAGTTTCAGTTTTACTCTATTCTGATTTGTGAAATAAAAGTCTTGCTCTCACATTGTCTTTCACCCCTTTTAGTGCTAAACCATATCAACATAACTAACTCAGATTTATGCATAATGCATCTCAATAAATGTGATGAAATCTATATTCTGCGTCACTGCCTTAATCTAGAAAAACCCTGTTAACTATTCAAGGTGCTTACCTACATTTGAACTGAGCAAAAATTTCTTCCTTGAGTCAATTTGTTGTATAGCGTCATGAAAGTGTATCTGCACATATTATTGTTACTTTGTAGGGTAAATTAGTTGATAGATCATGCCCACATACTGTAGATGGAATTAGTTTGCATTATCGTAGATCAAATGTGTAGCTTACTAGCTTAGCATAATGTTGTGAATTACTGAATAAAAATAATATAAAGAAATCATAAGCAAACAATAGTATATCAATTAGGGTTTAATAAAGGGATCCTATTCATATATGAGCTGGTAATTCAATGGAGAATGAGGTGTAGAAGGTACTTACATACCAATGGCGTTGATGAAATCGGTAGTTAAATTGGATTGACGTGAATATTGGTAAACAAAATATGATTGATCTTGGTGACAAAAGATTCATGATTTTGTTGGCAGCTCGACTCGACTGCTTGAAATGAGGTTCCGTCAATGGCACAAAGGTTCGACAGCCTCTCAGCCTCTGACTCCGGCGACCATACAACGTTGCTATGCATATTTGAAATGTGAAAGAGAGCTCGCCGCCGCTGGCAGTCTGAGCAAAACTGCCAAAGCCCATTCAATTTTTTACAGGTTCATATATTGGTTTCCTTCCGGCGACCTCCCAATTATAGTATTTTTGCATTTTAAAATGAGTTTATTATTTAAAAAAAACCAAAATATTTTCAATTTTTTTAATATTATTTCATCCATTCATTTTTTTTTTTCATAAAAGTTATCAAAGTTAATATTTTTTGTTAAGTGAAACTTGGACATTGAAACTCGATTTTTAAGAAAAACTCGGTTTACTAATTATAGTCGGGTTTCAATGTCAAAATTTCATTAAACCAAAAGAAAAAAATTTAATTTGAAAACTTTGATGAAAAAAATAATATAAAGAGACGAAAACGTAAAAAACGTGAAACATGTTGTTTTTTTCATAATAAACTCTTTTAAAATCTAGCAAAAATGGAGTTCATACCATAAACTTACCCAACCGATGTCATTCGGTTCCATTTTTTTGTTCTCATATTTTTTTTATTTGGTTCGGTTCCAGCCAATCCTATCGAAATTTGAGTCATTACACACCGTAACGATGTGTGTCATAAACTCGATAACTTTTGAAATAAAAAAGCAAATCATTCTTTTAAGTCTTAAATCACATAACTTCTATATTGGACATAGATAAAGGCTAACCGATAACAACATTTTATTCGTACTTATACAGAATATTACATACTAAAAATTATTTACACTAAAATACTTTAAAAAACACGACTTGTTTTTGGAATCAAATATTATCTTTTATATTAAAACATAGCTAAAAAAGATTAAGTCATAATACTTATTACAAAAATCAAAATATAATATTCATTTTCGGTCTCCAACAAAATATAAAAATAAATTGATCACAACAAAATACTCTAGGAAAAATGGAGTGAAATAGTTGTGTACCTTCAAGTTTGTTTCAATGTCGGATGTCTAATTTTTAGTGAGGTTTTATAGTATCAAAAGTGTTTTAATTTGGTAGTTTGATTACTTAGAAACGATACTAACAATCATTGTTGACGTGTACTTTGAATATCTTGATTTAGGTTTTGTATTTAAGAGTGTTTTGATCTAGAGTGTATTCTTTTAAAAGTTTTTTCAACATAAAATGTGTATTTGTAAAGTATTTTTATTTAATAGTTAAATAACATAATAACTTGTGTCAACATGTATTAATGTTTCTACTTTCCTTCGTATTCATTCTTACATCAATTTTCAAATATATTGGTAGTTAAGTAACCTCAAAACCTATAACAATGTCTCTTTAATCGTTATCTTTGTTATCTTCATTTCGGCTCATTTTTGTATCACTTTTGATTAATAAGTAACTCAAATTAAGTAAAATGGATGTGAGTGGAAAGAAACCGATCAAGTAACTCAATCGAGTTATTATTCAGAAAGTGGTATAAACGTGAGTAGAAATGAGAGAAATATTGTTATAAGTTATGAAGTTGCTTAGCTGTAAATCGTTTTGGAAAGGGATTGAGAAATGACATGGGAAACATCAAAAAGGAAAATGGCTATGATTTAAACATTATACAATTTGATAATAGTTATTAAGTTGTTTAATTACTGAATCAAAACACATTGAAGTAAACTACTGAAACCTTTTTTAAAGTAAAATTGAAATGTTTTTAAAGTAATTGAAAGTGTTTTTAAAGTATACAATATAAATCAAAACATTTTTAAAACTGTGACGCCCTTGTTGGATTAATGATATAATTGTAATCTCCAGGATCGACTAACAACCCAATGAGTAATACGATAATTGAAATTGAATACTTAAATTAGAGTTAAGCAAATCCACACTAAAGCAAAGTAAAGTACATGACTACAGTGATTAAATCTAGCTATTACATCATCAATAATGTTTTAACAGTAAAGTAATCCCAGCCCCAAAGCTACATTGTCCATGTACCAATTAGCTTCTAAGGTCACCGAGATAAGAATTTGATTGCTTAAGATGAAGGTCCCACAACACTCTTGCCTTTGCCTGAAAACAATGTGAGTCAACAGTAAGCTAAATGCTTAGTGAGATAACAGATTATGCATACAACAAATATTTCTTTACATGCAATGCTTAACCATGGGCAGTGTAAGCCCCATGTATGTGAAAACGGCAGTGAAAGCCTCAATGTGTGAGTAAACCATGCAGTGCTAGCATGGGGTGGCAGTTCAATATGCTGATCGGGGATGTGCCGAACCTGATGGGATACGAGTGGGATGATCAGTCCCCGACAGTGGCCTGCTGTCAGCCCCAGTCCAGGTCGCATCAGATTATGAAGTAATGATCATGCAGTGCAAGCATGATGTAAATAGATGCACTTTCAAATGAACGCTGGCTACATGTGTGTTACATGTCAAGTACGAGTGTGCATCATAACAACAAAGTAATCTTGAGTGCCAAATGATGTATATGAACAATGTGAACATGCCATTGAATGTATAAACACATATGTAAAAACAATAAATGTTCGAATGATAATCTGCAACTCACAGTGATTGGTTTTGTGACTTGATTCTGAATCAATGTGTGTTTTGATAACACCACAATGATCTGTAAAGTAGGTGTAATAGTGATGTAATGTCAGTAATTGCTTAAAAATTGTATTCTTGAAATTTAAATGAAATTCTAACTGAATTCGGACCACATCCGAATTCGGATGGTCCGAAATCCGGATGGTCCGAATTGGGTGAGGTCCGAAGTAGAGTGTGTCCGAATTGGGGTGAAGTCCGAAATGGGTGTGGTCCGAAATTGGTCCTTGGTCCGGATTGGGACATGTCCGAAACTAGGGTGATGATCCGAATTGGTATGGACCCGAAATGGGGAGGGTCCGAAGTCACTGTAAGCCCGAAATGACTTCTGGTCCGAACTCGGATGTACAGGACCGAATTTGGTGTTGGTCCGAAATTGGACAGGTCCGAGTTCATACTTAGAAGTTTTTCCAACATTTTCCAGAAATTATGTTTGGTCCATTTTTGCATGTTTCAGTAACTAAAATAGTAAATATGAACTTATATGCTAATATTTAACTTAAAACATCACACTTATGTATCGAAATAACCCATTTATGTCTAATTTTCAGCATGTCTCGATGAACACACACACTAAAAACACACACTTAATTTCAGAAATCATACTTAAACTTCGAATCTGATTCTGAATTTTTGTATACAACAACATACATGCTCGAATTCAACACATCATCAATAAAATCCAACATGCATTAACATTTGTTATCCAAAACCTATGATTCGGTTTCTATAAAAACCGAACCAAAAACCTCAAATTTTGCAAGTTTGAGCGAATCTTACCTCAAATCGTTTGTTGTTGTAGTTACAGTTCCTTCCAAATCACTTGTTTCCAGATTTTGCACTTGAAAATTTGATGATTCTTGGGTTCTTGAGTTGAAATCCGAGAGAGAGAGAGAGAGTTGAGAGAGAATACGGTAGAGAGAGAGAGTAGTGAGAGAGTGTGTTGGTGGAAATGAAAGGGTTTTCCCCTTTTTATTTTCAATTTTGCCTCATTTGCAAATTATACCCCTCAACTTCGTATTTTCTTATTTAACTGATAATATGATCAAAATTAACTTAAATTGATATAATATTCCATTAACATAATAATTAAGTCCTTAAAATTGCAAATTACATATAATTGAAAAATAGGGATGTTACAAAAAGTACCCAATATAAATTAAAACGTTAACAAAGTACAGCATAGTATGTATTTTCATGTTTTAATTTGAGTTTAGCATTTAAAAAATCAACATGCTTTTCATATTTTAGTGGTTTAGTCTATCCGTGTTATATTTTAACAATAAAATCCTCATATTTGTTTGTAATTTCCTTTTTTTTTTAAAAAAAAATAGTTTTCAAGTTTCAGGACTTTTCGAGAGAAAAAAGTCAAAAGATGTTGGTTTTTTATGAAAAAACATAGGGTTATTATGAAAACAACAAAACTTTTTCAAAAATCAGAATGGAAGCATTTACATGAGGACTTTTTTAGAAAAAAATAACATGAAGAGATGAAACCGCAAAAAACTTAAAAACATGTTTTGGTTTTTTTCATAGTTAAACCCTTTAATTTATTATGTGTATTTTGTTTTTTTAATGTTTTTGGCGATTCCATTACAAGGTGGTGATGATGCAAATTTTGCAGAAGTAGGGTATAAACTTAGTTTAATCATAACCACAACACCAACCGAATACCAACAAAAATACCGACAAGCAAATGTCGCTGAAAACCCTTAATGTCAAAACTGCAAAACCGAATACCAACAAGCAAAGCCGCAACAAGCTAATAGAACATGTGAATAGTACGAATACAATAAACCCTAATGCGAAATCAGACAACGACAACACAACAAGGAACGGTCATAGCGTAAACAAAGAAAAACATAGCGATCAAGTTTCAATTTCAACAGAAACGGCTCCACGCGACTTCCACAAATTTGGCCAAATAATCGAACCGAACACCACTTCGACACGCCACTTACGAACCGAACATAGATTGATAGCTCTGATACCATGATGAAATGGATATGACCAAATGATTAGGGTTTTATTACAATACAAACTTGAGAAAATAATACAATGAGATGAAAAATATAACAGTAACAATAGCCCTATTTATAGAACACAAAATCCTAAAAAGGGCTAAACTCTAAAACCCAATGGGCCGAACATTGTACTAATAACACATATGTATGTTTATTTTAGTTTTTTTTTTTAATATTTTTATGATAATATTGGTGTTTTTATTTTATTGTAATCCATATGGGTGACAATTGATTGTAGAGCAAATTGGTTTTGCGTGTGATGATGAATCAAAATATTAATAAATCATCAACCAATGGGTAATGCAGAGGGTTCCTCAGTGACTTTTAATTTAATATGTGAATATGTGATCTTACAGTTGCTTTGTTACTTTAATATGTGTATGGTTTGGTTCCAAACTCACTTACTCCACCTAAATATCAATTTGTCCCCGACGGGGATTGAACCCGTGACCTCTCGCTTACAACTCCCCACTCTTATCGCCAGGCCAAAGGCCTTTTGGTGATGGCTAGCTCTTTTTGGTCTAGTTTTGATGTATAATGAATTAATGCTTTTGTTAATTTGCTTAGATGTCTGCCTCTTGCAATTATATAAAATCAATATTTTAAATCCTATCACATATAGTTTTTATAAAATAATTTAACAATAATTAATACACTTCAAACAATAATTAATACCCTTCAAACATTTAGTAATAACCATCATCATGTCATTTTACCATTTTATAAATTGTTGGTTTTAAATAACCAAACTAAATTTACTGCTTTTGATCTACGCGGATTTAGTAATAAAAAATGAAGAAATGAAGAAAGACTAAGTTATCCAAAATACCACTGGTAGTGTGCATAGTTTGAAACTGACATCGAGAATTATTGAACACATGGAATGACAATAGAAAACGAGATATTGATACTAAAATGTTTGCTAATATCTAGCCACTTAGAAGGTTAAAGTTTAGATTATATACAATTACAGTAAACTAAACTACGAAATGCAAGAATGCACATAAGATAGAAATTAAACTAAAACGCTTAAACTAAAATAAGAGACGAAGAAAGATTATAATGCACTAAATTAGCGGTACCAATGTGTTATTGTAAGTGAGAGGTCACGGTTCGACTCCCGTCGGAGGCAAGTTGAAATTTAAGTGGAGAAAACAAGTCTTGGGGTAAATGAGTAGTTTAGGAATAGGATAGTTTGTTGTTAAAAAAAAACTAAACTAGCAAAAGCAAATAAACACAGATAAAGATCACATAATAAAAGCAACACTCACTTGGAATTGTTCCTTAGGATTTATGAAAAGCAACTAAGTGAGTAAACACTTATGATGTTTTAGTTGAAAACAGAATACAAGTTAGAACTAAATTCAACCATTTTAACACTTAAAGCACAAATGTATATCAATCAATTGCATACAAGTCAATTTATGAACACACCCCACTAATTTTAGGAATCAAGTATGGAGTTCCCCACTATTCCCCAATTCTATAAACTAACAAAAACATGTATTTTACCAAAGAATCAATCAACTAAAACTAGCTTTTAAAACCAAAACTTTTTACACGCCGAGCTCGAAATCGGTTTCAAACATTCATTTTAATCATACAAAACACAAATCATATTTATGGAATTTAAAGATCAAACTAACCCTATGATCACAATAATGCTAAGGATCAATTTCATGCAATAAATTCACAATTTATCAACTAGTTACCGTTTCATAATCACAATAATACTAGAAATAACAACCAACTAATAAATCACACAAATATGATAAAGTATGGAACAATTAGCATTTAATTTCACTTCTCATGATCACAAAAATGCTAGAAAATTAAACTTAACGCCGATTTTGTTAATTACAGCGCATCAATTAAAGCATATACAATTGAGACATACAATTTTCCAACTAAAATATCAAAAATCTCTTCATAATTCAGTCAAGAAACAAACTCCAAGTGAGTGCTTACAAAACTACTTACTAATCATAATAATAACAATAAAATAAATGAAATTTAGACTAAACAAAAACATAACCAAAACCGTAGCTAACATGAAGAATTTGAAGAAGAAATCGCAACCAAATGCATGAATCTCTACCAATAACCGAATGTTTTGGCTAATATAACCCTAATTGATGCTAAAAAACGTAAACCCTACTTACATCTACTAATCGCACCTTAATGTGTGTAAAAAAGACAACTACACTAAATAAAATAAGACGTAACCCTAAAATGACTCGTTGCTATCTTTTTAATCAGATCTGACATGTCATGATCACGACAAAAGTCGTGATCACGAGCTGAGTCGTGGTCACGAGCTGCCTGAATTAGGTAAACTCATTCCGGCTTCAGTTGAGATCGATTAAGTCCGTGAATTAATTGTTTTCGCTTCATTTTTCATCCTTTTGGCAACATAGCGGCTTCAAACCCACGAAATTTAAATATGAAGCAAATCAATACCATTTTCATATATATCAAAGCTAAAACCGTCAAAATGTAAGATAAAATGAAGTTTAGTATTTCCATATCACATAAAGATTAGCATATATGTTGCCCCAAAACCAAAGATGATACCAACATGAGCCCATTACAATTATAATAAAGGGAGTCTTTTGTGGTAAGATTTGTATATTTCTTTGTATACACTTTTACAATTTGTATACTGGATTTTTCTTTTGTTTTTGTTTTAACCCGCATTCTACCTTATATTAATTGGCAAGCAAAAAACATTATTTACTTCAAATTTTCATAAATTATTATCAATATGCATTGTATTTTTCATGATTTTTCTCATTAACTAGCTTTATATTTTTTAATGGGATTTTAACAAACTTATTATGATATTATCATCATTTTTAATAACAAAAAATCCATTATTATTTAGATAAACCCAAAATATTATACTTTCCTGAAGTTACAAATACCAAGTTGTATTTTATATATTTAAAAGGTTGTTTATACAGTTGATTAAAATATATTTTAATTTTACTTTTGTGTAATAATATATATCAATATCTCGTATATTTTTTAGTTTAAACAAATATATAATATTTGACTTTAAAATAGTAAATAAATAATTTTTTATGGATTAAGGTGTTGTTTTAGATAGAGTTAATTACGTCGAAAGGTAATTTATTGTCACTATTTATACAATTTGGATAACGTACTAAAATATTTTCTATTTGAGGTAACATACTTTCCAAATCAAGTCAATCAAGGTAATCGTATCGGATTGAAAGGTAAAAAAATACTGACATTATAGTTTTTGTATCCAGTTATCAGTTTTTTTAATTAATAATATTGCTTAACTATTTCTAAATTTGCTCAAAATAGCATGGTATTATCAAAAAGTACTTTTAAAAATTGCACAAAATAGTGCACATCATATAACAATTAAACTGTCATTTCTGTAAAAAAATGCTGACTGGACAAAGAAACTATCACGTCAGTAATTTTTACCTTTCAATCCGATATGATTATCTTGATTGACATGATTTGGTAAGTATATTACCTTAATTTAAAAAATAGTATGTTACCCAAAATGAAAAAAACTGTGATAGTATGTTACATTTTGATGCAATTAACCCTTTTAGATATGTTATTAGTATCGTGTGCTAATTTACAAAATTACCGAAGCAAATTAAAAAATTATTTCTAAAGGTAAGTATTCCAAAAAGTTGAAACCTGATGGAGTTAAATTTAATATCTCATTTGAAGAATCCTATTCCTGAGTCCTGACCACTAAATCATTTCCTACCAGACCTTAACCAAATTAGAATTTTAGAACGTCAACAAAAAAATTATTAGATTATGCTATAAACCTAAATCAAATTTGAAAAAAAGTTTAAGAAATGTTTGATTCAGTTATCCGATTAATTAATTAACCTTTTCTAATTATAACTAATATTTAAACTAAAATCTTTAATATTTAGTGTGAAAATTTAACTAGAACAAAAACAAATCAAAAAACCACGTAACATTTTTATACCATGATAAAATATCATCAAAGCTTGAAATAATGTTTTTAAAAAGGCTAATTGCATAATGCACTTATTGATTTCTAATTCAGGTAATTAATTAAAATTTACATATAAATTACTAAAGTTGTTTTTCTATATATGAAAAATCATATAAAAAACCAAAAGTAATATTATTTTAATACTACTTGTTTTGGTTAAGGACAATGAGTCATCCTGTCATTTAATGTTTTCTAGACAACCAACCAGAGTGCGACAACACCAAAATATGGTTGAGAGCATTAAATGCACAACTGCCTATATAAGCACAAGCTCGAATCATTGTCCATCACTTTGGATACTCGCATTATCAAAACTTTGATGAGCAATATATTTTCTCACCAAGCACCTTTCAATGAGCTATTAAAAATAGAGTTGGGTACCATTTGTCTTCAAACAAACTATTTAGAATAGGTTGTAATTTGTTCTTTCTTTCGCAAATACTTTGTAATTCGTTTTATACGATCAATAAACAAATTAATCTTTGAAAAATTTGTGTTCAAGTTTGTAGATTACATTAAACCCACCCGTTCCGTAATCCTTTGAATAACTTAACTACTGTTCTTGTGACACTTAACAGACTAACAACATCAACAAGCCTTTTATTTTTAAACAAATTCTTATATCACACATATATGTTTAAATTAACAATTATTTTTCATGGGTTTTAAATATTCGGGTTTATTATATTGTATTGTCTAGAAGTTCGGTTTTGAACATATATTTAATAAGAAAACCACTTGGAGTTTCTGAACCTTTAGATGGAAAGAAATCAATGGTCCAGATTAATGACAACTCATAATTATTTATGAAATGTCTCTTATACCCTTAATTAAAATCAATAATTATATCTATGTCATTTTTTAATTCATTTTCCATATTTACAACCTTAACTTAATTACATTAAATTTTGATTTTAGTTTTTTCATTAATGAATTAATATTAAAGTAATATTTACCTAAAATAAATATGTGTCATTATTATCCTTAATGATCATAGTTAAATTCAAATGTAAAAATTTGGATTTAAATATAGAAGTGTAGTAAATAAAGTTAAAAAATTGTGTTAATTATTTTGCTAACAAGATTTAAAATTTAATTGATAAAACTTCAATTGTGAATATGATAAATTTTGATTGTTCATTTTCAGATATTTCATTTTTATATTTTATCATTTTCAAAATATATACACATTCACATTGTTAGGAATTCATATGGTTTTTCGTAAAAACAAAAACATTAATCATATTAACGCACAGCGGAAGCTTTTTAAAATCACGAATTCCGTACACGGATCATCAAGTAAAACATAAGATAAGTAAATAATAAAGCAGTAATAATCCGTACCTTTGTATCCTATGACAAGAATACATGAATGAGACGCTTTCGGTATCCACCGGTGATGACACGATCGAGCAGCGCCAGGTATGCAATTAAACACACGAGGAACGGAAAAACCAAACACCTAATTGCGTATTTGGTTCGTACGGCCGTTGAACACCACACACACAAACACCTTCCAATGTGTGTGTGCGGCGCTCCTCAAAATAAACCACACAAACCCATTTGTGTAATCTATTATGTATCTCCATATATGGGCCGTGTATATCTATATCTATCTATCTATATCTATCTATATATATATATATATATATATATATATATATATATATATATATATATATATATATATTATCATTAAGAGTTTTAGTTTTAATCAAACTCTAATATAATAATATAATATATATCTTAATAATTATCATTATCATTTAAACATTATATAATTATCTCTATAATTATATACCCTTTAAATAATAATAATCTTTTATACATTATCTAATAATATATAAATGACTAGATAATTATTTATAATTATCTCTATTTATTTGTTTATAATTATCCATCTAGTTATCCAATAATTAGATGATAATACCAATTCAAATAAATACGTCTTTCATTTAATATCTAATAATAAATAAAAGACTAGATAACTATTATTTAATTATCATCCAATGACAATTAAATCACTTACAATATCTTATATTGTACTTTTAGTCCCCGTACTTTGAGATATAATTAATCACACATTAATTTAATCTTAATGATCATTTCGTGTCATAAACAATATCCAATATTATTTATTCAATAGTAAAATTGCATCTGCTCAGTTGTGCTCATCGGTGTGACCCTCAAGTGTTTTATGAAATCAGCCATGATGCAGTAGTATTGTCATCTTTACACACCATATACTAACATACTCCCACTTGTGTAAGACGGCATAATGTCCTGCAGCATGCGCCTAAAGGAGGTCATGGCTAGACACTTTTGGCAACCAAGGTCATAAAAACTCTGATTCCCATTCGGGCATTCTTGTTGAAACAGCCTTCCAAAAAGAAACTTAGGTTATATCTCATGCATCGCGATATTTCAATGTGAAAGCTACGCATGGATTAGATCAACCGTAGCAAACACGATTATGTTTCTCGACTCCCTGATCTCATACTGAACTGTAACAGACAGAGTAGAACACATCAGTTCTGTCCGAGCATGGCCATGCATTTCTGTCAGTATCGATCGCCGAGGGGCCCAGAAATATCTCTTCTTAGTTAAAAGAAGGTGCAAATCCCATATTGACTATCTAGGCCTCTAGCACGACTCCCACTGCAACCAGCCTCGAACCGTTATGATCACCCAGTTACGGATGACGTTAGGTTAGGCCAAATGTACAGCAGCACTCGCACTAAAGTACGTAGACATCTCAAGTACTAAGGATTACCTTTTTGAGACGACTCATGACTATGATCCACAAAGTGGTCTCAATCGGTGGGTCAATCCAATATTTGTTCGCAACAAATACCTGTGAATTTGGTCCAACCTTTGCTATATTCATCACCCATGAATATCAACCAAACACCACAGTAGCCTTTTAATTCTCGTTGTGGTTCCCACGACAACAAGCAGCTATGGAATAGTTTTAGAATAACTTCAAATTTATTCTTGGATTTCTAAAACATGCAAAATAGAACGACATTAAAGATATCATGTTGATATCCTTTATCTCAATAAACACAACATGACTTCCATCAATTTAATGCTACTGTTCCTTTATCAAATGTAACGGTAACACGATCTATCGAAAAATTAATTTCAGACATGATCTTAGTGGGAGTGTTCTCTAGTTAACTGACTTAACTTCCATTACCGTTTATCTTTGAAAAATTACACTAGTTCTTTTATTACAACTTCTTGTAATATTATTCAGACTCATTCTGAATTTCCTTACAAATTTATATCCATTATCTTTAGAGGAACTGGTAAATCACTCATAAGGACAACAGGATTAAAAATTAGGAGCTCTAGCAATTCAGATTAATTGCTACTAGTGATACGTTTAGATGTTTAGACAGTATGCGGTTTATCTATATCTTAACAAGATATCTTTAATAACATTGTGTTCAAAATTTGTGATATGTATCCATAACCACCAGAACCTGGTTATCTACAACATTTTGTTGTGGTATTCCGTCAAGCTTGCCGACGAGTGTTTAAACAAGTCAAAGGCTACTACTTGACTAACCATCACACAAGTTGTATACATTTCACATGTAATTTTATAAAATGCGATTACTTCTTGTCTAAACAATTCTGACTTCTCAAGTCTAATTATTTTTGACAAGTGAAGTGAATTAACCTCCATGTAACTCCTTTACATTTAATTCTGCATTTTATTAGTTTCTATATAATCACAGATGACTATCCAACTCATATAATCTCTTGAACTAACTTTCAAGAATTAACAAGTTTAATGAAACTGCTTTTGAACACTTGAACAATTTACACAACAACATGGTAACCCTTTTTATCTGAATATGACTACTAGCTTGTCCAATCTCCATTGACAAGTTACTATTCAAATTCTACTTGAATCAATAGTCTATAATCATGGTTTAGTAATCTTAAACAATAGGAATTTAATGCAACAAATTTTAAACTCCAAAAATTCTTTATTTATCCCAAAAATACTTGCAAGAAATTCAATCAATTGTATACTACACCATGATAAACTATTGATGACATGAAAATAGTATCCAGCAGAGTATTCTCTAAGATGTCTCTATGCTCCCACTGAATCTGTCATCTTTTTTCACTTTATTTTAGTCATTGCAGACATTATGCATGAAACTTTGTTCAATTGGGTATCACATATCCAAGAACAATAGAAGTGACTGATTCAGATACTCGAAGTCTGAATGCGGTCAACCTTGACCGTTTCCAAGTACTTGAGACAATTCATTTCCCAGTGCCCAGTTTCCTAGCACTCAAAGAATTTATTATCCTTGGATTTGACTTCTCTGGTTCTAGGTTTTAGCTACTTGTTAGATTTAACCTCCGGCTTGGAAACTTACTTTCCCTTCCGTCTCTTTCCCTATCTTCTCTCCTCAATCACTCCCTCAGCAGTCTATAGCATCCGATGCAGCCCACTGATCATCTTCTCCGTGCATATTGTAACAAATTACAAATTGTTAAAATTCCTTCAATAAGGAATTGAGAATTAGATTCGTGGTCATGTCCTGTGTCACGGGTAACTTAATTCTGCTAAGATGATCCAGATAACCTTTCACCTTCAGCGCATGGGATCTAAAAGTTGTTCCTTCTACCATTCTACAGGAGCTCAGAGACCTTGTCGTATATCTTTCTCAGTCCGAGCCTGAGTCTGGAACATATCCTTTAGCTGGCGATACATCTTGCAAGCTGAGACGTCCATAAGGCTAGTCCGCAGCTCAGATGTCATGGTCGCTAGCATTAGACATGCAACATTGACCGAATCCTCAGAGTGCTTATTGTGGAGATTTCTCTCCTCAATTGTAGCAGTCTCTGCAGGAGCAGGTTCTGGTGCCCTTTCCAGAATATACGACTTTCACATTGTACTCAGAACATTTGTCAGATTTTACACCCAGTTCAGGAAGTTGCCTCTTTTGAGTTCTCCATATGCCGAATGGACCTCAAAGTAGCAACATGTGCTATTTGGGGAGGATTTTCAAGTGGGAAAAGGATATTTGACGTTATGATTGTTGTTATTACTGTTATTGTCATTGTTATTATTAAACCGCTTCTACCTCTGTATTTTTCAACCATCTTAAACAATTTTTCAAAAATCAGTATTTGATTAACCATTAATAAATCAATAACCCAAAATTTAGAAAATGATTTATTAATCCTAAGAACCATTTTACTTATTCATGCACCCAACGGAGGCTGAACCTACATGAATAAGCTACTCAGGCAGGCAACTTATTACCAATTACAACCCCTTTGCAACTCTTAGATCTTATGAGATTTTCAATTTCTTAAATTGATCATGTTTAATCTCATCCACACCTTGGGCAACAGTCTTACTGAGGAACCACCACTGACACACACCATATAACAACTGCAAGTCACTGGCCCAAGTCTCACTTAGGATCCGCAGTGCTTACCTCACAGCTCTCCGAGTTTGCGGCGTAAGCACCCAACGAAGGCTGAACCTACTTACGACGACCGGTCACCGTGAGTGCCACTATATGGACGGTGTGTTGTGTCAGATTTTTAATTTGGGTTTATAATCAGTCTCTTACCAAGAACTAGTGGCCAGTCAGGCTAGTCTGCGGGCAGGATCCTTTAGGTTCTAAACCTTTCGGCAATTCCACAGCCCGAGCAAGACTGTCCTAGACACCACCTATTCTGGTAAACAATCCAGTTAATGTACCAGTTTTAAGAATTTCAACTCTTTGATCATATGACATTTTAAAAATAAATCTCCTTTTATTTGAAAAACTAATTTCATAAAAATGTCATATCTAACACCTGACAAAATAATTAAAGTTTCCAATTTAAACTTCCTTTTAAATACTTTAATTTTTCATCAAAAATGATTGTAGTTTTAATTTCTTTTATTTATCTACTTTGTCGCCACAACCACACAGATAAAATAATGCATAAAGAAATAAAACATACAACCACACGGTGACATAGCCTTGCCGAAACTAAATTGGTTTCCGAGAGCCATACGGACAAACCAATTAGGTCCAAACCTAAGGGACAAAATTAACATACAAGGCAAGAAGGTTGAACTCTTTCAGCTCCCACTAGCCTCAGCATCCGATGATGTCTCCGAGCGTCCTTGATGGATGACCTTCTTCTTGATGGACATCTTCGCCAAGATTTTTTACATAATTTTAATCTAAATACATTTGCCTATTTTCTAATCTATTACAGATTACATCATAATACCCGGGATTCCAATGGCACGCAGGCCTTCCCAAAAATATAACCAATAATAAAAATAGCAAACATCACGATTAAATAAACAACCATCTAAGCAAAAGGGGTCTCAAGGCTCGGCTATGTCACAAACATAACTAAAGCAGTAAAGCTTGTAAATAATCTAGAATTCACTTTCATCTTGACATGAAAATAATTCTAAAACCAATTAATCCACCATTAATTGAAGTAAATATGTCCAATATCGTTCTTAAATTAAACACGGTTCGTAAACTCGAAATTCAGGAACACTTTCCATAATTAGAAACTTTTTCCCGAAAAATTTCAAATTTAATTCCATCTTTGCATTATCTTTGGATTCATAACTATACTTTTCTTAAAATATACAATTAACAATTCAAACACCTTTGAAACTTAAACTTACTATTTTAAGAAACTTTTTATTAAACAACCTTTAATAAATATAGTTTTATTTTCAAATAATATTGATAAATAATTTAAACTTCCTTTAAATAATTATCAGTTAACTATTATTTAATTGAAACACTTTTCAAAATAAATAACTAAACTTTATTTAAAACGTCAATTTGTCTAGATAAACAATTTTACCAATAAAAAATTTCTTTTAAAATATTTAAAGAAAATTGACCATCTTTAAATAACACCAAAAACTTTTCTTTATGGTTTTAAATGATTTCTACCAAAAACGTTAATGTCGAGATCAAATCTCAAAAACATTAAACCATGATCGAGCATGAAACTCAAAGTCACGATTTCATCAATTTGAAAAAAAATCCTTAAATTAAACTCTCTTTAATTTAATAATGCATTTATGGAACTAAATATTAAATGCATAAATTAAATCTAGTTTATAAATTAAAATTACCATTAATTTTAATTTCAACATTAAAGCTTAATTTTTAATTAATACCGATTTAATTTAAACGACGAATTACTGGAAAACGGAAACGAACCAATTTAGTTAACCGAATCATACTCGGGTTCAATAACCCATATGAACCGAAAATAAGTAGGGTATCAAACCATTTGACGGCTGAAATTAATCGAAGCCATTAATCAACTCACCTTGATTATTTCGATTTTCATATTCCAATTAATCGTTTGACTATCGAATCAAATAATATTTAAACCGATTTGTGAATTTTATAAAACTAATAAAGTCTCCCACTTTAATTTTATAAAACCAAAACATATATTTTGTCACAAATTTTAAATATTAATAACCAAATAATTTTGATTTATTAATTCGATTTTAAAGCATTTAATTTAATCGTTCGAGTTTAACCGTGAATTAAACGACATGACGGAAACAAATAATCCATCACCTCGGTTACCACATCACAACCGAGAGGTCATGGGTCTCAACCCATGGCCGAAATCTCTAGGTTTGATTTCGTGAACCGAAACGTTTAATTTTCGACTTTAATCAATTAAACACTTTTAAACAATCAAACATCAACTAAATAAAACGAACTAAGGTTTCAAAATCCCGAGTTCCGATGTAACATCCCAATTTTCAATTATGTGTAATTTACAATTATTAAGACTCAATTATTTGTATTAATGAAATGTTATGTCAATTTAAGTTATTTTGATCATTATCAGTTAAATAAGAAAATACGAAGTTGAGGGGTATAATGTGCAATTGGGACAAAATAGAAATAAAAAGGGAAAAACCCTTTCATTTCCACCAACTCACTCTCTCACTACTCTCTCTCTCTACCGTATTCTCTCTCAACTCTCTCACTCTCTCGGATTTCAACTCAAGAACCCAAGAATCATCAAATTTTCAAGTGCAAAATCTGGATTCAAGTAGCAATTAAGGAACTATAACAGTTGCAACAAACGTTTTAAGGTAACAATCTCCTTATATCACGAATTTTTGAAGTTTTTGGTTCGGGTTTTATAGAAACCGAATCCTAAGATTTTGATTTAAGATTTTAATGCATGTAGTATATTATTGTTGAAATGTTTAAATCTAGTATTGATGATGCAACATACAAAATTTCAGAATCAGATTCGAACTATAAGTGTGATTTCAAGATATGTGTGTGTTTTAGTGTGTGTGTTCATCGTGACTCATAAGAAAAATGGACACAAATCGGATATTTTGGTACATAAGCGTAGGGTTCTAAGTTGGAATAGTTTATTTAAGTACATATCTGCAATTTTATATACAAAAACATGTAAAATGGTCAAAAACGTAAATCTGGAAAATCTGGAAAATTTTATTAAGTATGAACTCGGTTCGGACCTATATCCGAATTCGGACCACTCCCCAATTCGGATCGATAGTGATTTCGGACCATAGGAACTTCGGACCTTTACCAAATTCGGACCACACTTAATCTCGGACACATAGTAATTTCGGACCAAATACAATCCGGACCCTAACCTAATTCGGACCTAGAGTGATTTCGGATCACACTCACTTCGGACCCCCCCCCCTTTTTCGGATCAAACCCAATTCGGACCAAGGACCAATTTCGGACCATCCGAATTCGGATGTGGTCCGAAATCAGGACTCAATTACACTTAATTTTCAGAATACAATATTTAAGCAATTACTGACACATGTTTACTATTACACTTACATTACAGATCATTGTGGTGTTATCAAAACACACATTGATTCAGGATCAAGTCACAAAACCAATCACTGTGAGTTGCAGATTATCATTCGAACATTTATTGTTTTTACATTCATGTTTATACATTCACTGGCATGTTCACGTTGTTCATATACTTCATTTGGCACTCATGAAATGATTTGTTGTTATGATGCACACTCGTACTTGACATGTAACACACATGTAGCCAGCGTTCATTTGAAAGTGCATCTATTTACATCATGCTTGCACTGCATGATCATTACTTCACACTCTGATGCGACCTGGCTGGGGCTGACAGCAGGCCACTGTCGGGACTGATCATCCCACTCGTATCCCATCAGGTTCGGCACATCCCCGATCAGCATATTGAACTGCCACCCCATGCTAGCACTGCATGGTTTACTCACACATTGAGGCTTTCACTGCCGTTTTCACATACATGGGGCTTACACTGCCCATGGTTAAGCATTGCATGTAAAGAAATATTTGTTGTATGCATAATCTGTTATCTCACTAAGCATTTAGCTTACTGTTGACTCACATTGTTTACAGGCAAAGGCAAGAGTGTAGCTGGACCATCTACTTAAGCATATCAAATCAATATCCTGGAGACCTTAGTAGCTATTGGTACTTGAATGTAATAGCTTTGGGCTGGGATTTCTACTTCTAAAACAATTATGTTGATGTAATAGTTAGACTTTTATCACTGTAGACATGTATTCTATTGCTTTAGTGTGGATTTGCTTAATTCTAATTTAAGTATTCAATTTCAATAATCATGATTATTCATTGGGTTGTTTGTCGATCCTGGTGATTGCTCCAATTATATCATTAATTAACAAGGACGTCACATACAATAGAAAAAGGTGGAGAGAGAAAGATAATATTTTTTATTTCAAAAATACCCTTTTGATCCAAGGGCTCTAAAAGGTTCTTAGGTTCTCACCATCTTTAAGGTTCTTAAAAGAACCTCTCCCTATATATATATATATATATATATATATATATATATATATATATATATATATATATATATATATATATATATATATATATACTGTTGGGAATTCGTATGGTTTTTCATAAAAACATAAACATTAATCATATTAACGCACAGCGGAAGCTTTTAAAAATTACGAATTCCGTACACGGATCATCAAGTATACATAAGATAAGTAAATGAGAAAAGCAATAAAAATCCGTACCTTTGTATCCTATGACAAGAATACACGAATGAGACGCTTTCGGTATCCACCGGTGATGACACGATCGAGCGGCGCCAGGTATGCAATCAAACACACGAAGAACGGAAAACCAAAACCCTTTTGGTTTTATTTTCTTGCGGCCGCACCCACCAAAACCCTCAAATGATTTCACCACACACACAACTCAAAAAACCGTAGGTCATATATATATATATATATATATATATATATATATATATATATATATATATATATATATATATATATATATATATATATATATATATATATTGTTATAAAAGGACAATTATGGATGCATAATTTTTGGTCTTTTACCAAGTTGAGAAGCAATTGAAAATAGTAGGAGTGAGTGATGTGCATAGTAATTCTTGTCTCCAAGTTTGTATCTATAAAAGGGCATGCATGGTTGTATTGTCAAGAGGTAGAGAAAGAAGGTGAACACACATATATATCAAATTTGCAAGTGTTGTTGATTTCTTGATATCTGAATTCTGTTAAATTATAACACGTTATCAGCACGAGGAGCTCAATATCTCAACCAAATCAAGAATCACCATTCACTCAAGGTATGAAATAAATTGAAAACAAAATATATGGTTAAAGACCATAATTAACAACTAAATGACTACATATTGGATACAAGGACTACTAACGTTTACTAAACTTTTATTTATATATACTAACATTTATTCTTATTCTTATTACTAACATTAATGGAAGGCTAAGCCTCCTACTTATTTATGTTAACTAACATCCATCTAATTTTTACTAACATTTACTTTCCGCAACTAACATTTATTTATGCAATCTAACATTTATTTATGTATACTAACTTTTATTTATGCAATCTAACATTCTAATATTTATGCTTACTAGCATTAATTCTGTTACTAACATTTATTTATGCATTGGTTTATTAATGTGTACTAACATCTATTTATGTTTATTAATTTTTTTTTTTCTGATTCATATTTTATAAATTGTTTTATGCACAAACAATATTAACAATTTATACTCTAATAATTATTTTACACTAAATTTATCTTTTAATCTTTTTATAATTTTTCTTTACAACGGCTACATAACCGTTACAACGGTCAAAAATTCGACCGTTTCGATGGCTTGGTTTTTCCCTATAAATACCACAACACTAAACCTCATTATTTCACAAAATCGTTCTTCTTCTTGTTTGAAAATTTTTTTTCTTAACTGATTGAAGAATGAAGATGCATCTCTCGTTTTTAATTTTCCTTATTGTAATACTCTCAATACTTTTATACTCTTTGCTACAACTTTCATTCGATGAGATGTACCCTTTTCTAATTATATTTTCATTTACGATTCTTCCATTGTTATGTGTTGCGATATTGATTGAAATAAATTAATGCTAATTTATGTTGTTAAATATTTTTGTTGATAGTTATAAAATGGCAAACCTTGTAAAGCTTGAATTTGCTGCACTAGACGTTAACGGGAAGAACTACATGTCATGGACAATTGATGTAAAAATGCATCTTGAATCCATGGGAATCTTGGAAACTATAAGTGAGAAAAATAATTGTTCCTCACAAGAAAATGCAAAATCAAATGTGTTTCTACGTAAGCATATTGATGATATGCTAAAATTTGAATATTTGAACACAAATGATCCAAGCATTCTATGGAAAGATTTGAAAGAAAGGTTTGATCATCAAAGGGAAGTTTTACTTCCAGCTGCCAGAGATGAGTGGAGAAATTTAAGGTTCCAAGACTTTAAAAAGGTTAATGAGTATACCTCAGCTTTGTTCAGGATATGTTCAAAGTTAAGATTTTGTGGACAAACTGTTACTGATGCAGACATGTTGGAGAAAACTTACTCCACGTTTCATGCGTCAAACATTACTCTGCAACAACAATATCGCATGCAGAAATTTACAAGATATTCTGAACTCAATTCAGTCCTTCTTGTTGCTGAACAAAATAATGAGCTTCTGATGAAAAATCATCAGTCTCGTCCTACAGGATCAGTAGCGTTTCCTGAAGCAAATGCTACGAATAAAAGTGATCCTAAAAATAATACACATGGACAAGGACGAGGGCGAAGATTTGGCCGTGGACGAGGCCGTGGTCGTGGCTATAATAAAAACCATAATTATAAGAATAATCATGGCTATGGTTACAACTATAAATATGGAAAAAGTCATTCTCGGGGCCGTGGACGTGGACATGGACATGGTTATAACAATGCTCCACGAGATAATAAATCTCAATCACATGGAAAACCCAAGAACAATGAAGCAAAAACTAATACTTCTCAGGGTCCTGAAGATCCTTGCTTCAGATGCGGAATGATAGGCCACTGGTCAAGAACTTGTCGAACAGCACCACATCTTTGTCAGCTGTATCAAGATTCTCTTAAAGGAAAAGAGAAAGAAGTAAATTTTAATGATCTCCCTAATGATTCGGTACCTGAACTAAATGCTTCAGATTTCTTTGATGATTTAGATATATAATAGTGTGACTATGTTTCATTTTCTAGATATGTATTATTTCATCTTATCATGTAATGCACTTCCTAATCTTATAATAATATAACATATTTCTACTTAACAATTTTTATCTTACATAATCATTAATTTATTATTTTTCTTATTTTTTTTTTTTTTAAGTTTAAAATGAATTTCATCGAAGAACTGCATGAAGCAAACTTTGGAGATATCTGTATACCAGACAGTGGTGCCACACACACAATTCTTAAAACGAAGAAATATTTTTCTGAACTAAAGCCAACTAAAGCAACCATACATACCATTTCAGGTCCTGTAGATCTAATTGAAGGAACCGGAAAGGCTCATTTTATATTACCAATGTAACATCCTCGGATTTATTTTGATGTATTTTGGTTAATTAAGTGGAAAACGTATTTATATTTAAGTTGAATTTGGGTGATTATTATGTATTTGGATATTTAGCAAAGTTTGTTGCTATTTTAGAGAAAATTTAACTCAGAATCAATTTTGTGGATTATTATGAATTTAAAAGTTATTTATGATATATCTAAGATTAAATCAGTGTTTTATGAAACCGGTTAAGTCGAGTGGTGAAATGTGCAAAATGACGAAAGTAGTATATAAAGGGCAATAGGCTTCATTTTCTAGTTTACACTCTCTCTCTACTCTATCTCTCTAGAAATTTTCTCTCTACATCTCTCTAAGATATATTACAAACCGACCGTCGGATTTTCGAGAATTATACGTCATCGGAAAGGTATCGAGGAGTACAACAGTAATCTACAAACGGATTTCAGATTTCGTGCGAATTGAGGTAAGAATCGAACCTTTTTAGTTTATGGTTTCGGTTTTAAAGTAACTAAGAATTCGAATCTATCATTTTATGCAAATTTAAGTTTGTTTTGCTTGAAATGTTGCTGGATTATGATACTATATGCATAGTAGAATCGAATATATGCATCATACATGATATAACACTGATTTTAGGCCTTAGAAATGAAGGATTTAAGTTGAAATGATGAACAGACTCGAATATGTCAAGAACAGAGTCGAAATGTAAGAACAGACTCGAGTTTGGTGCTAGATTCGAAGGTGTACCATCAGATTCTAAGGGAGGGGTTCGAATCTGATGATAGACTCGAAGGACTAGTTCGAATCTGATGATAGATTCGAAGTATGGTTCGAATCTGACCATGGGGTTCGAATCTGATGATTAATTTCGAATCTAACCCATTAAATTCGAGTTTAATGCCTAAAATTGAGAAATATACTCTCTAAACTTGTATAATTTGAATGGAACTTATAAACAACACATAAAATGGCAAGAATTATTCAAAGGACAAGTTGTGAACTTGAAATAGGTTTCAAATTTAGTTATGGGTTAAATTTGAATGTAGACCCGAAATGGGGGAAAACGTTGCAAAACTTACGAGACTTGATTTTTATGAATTAAACGGATAATGATATGAGGAATTTGTTGTAATTGATATAACAGGTCCCTTGTGGTGTTGTTTAACCCACAGTGGGGTACTTGGTGGAATCCGGTTGAAAGCCCGAAGAGAAATAATATCGGTTTAAAGATAATACGCACCCACTGTGAGTACAGTAGATTTCGCATGATTATATCTGATTTATGTTAAGCTTTGCCTGCTGAGACCTGTTGTTTCACTTGTTTGGTTGGATTTCTACTAACTTGCGTAGATTTAGATGCACATTCTTACTTGTTGCATGTCCGTTCGATTGTTGTGCATCTAGTGATGGACCGGTGGGTCGCATCGTTAACTCTGATGTTACTGTGCTATATGACGCTGGAGCTGATCCCTCCAGGTCCGGTAGGCAGTATGTCATCCCCGATCGTTCGTTTGTCTCAGATGGTATGTGTAAATGCCGAGCTTTGGGCTCGAAGGGGCTGCGGCTCTGGTCCGTACTTGGTGTACGAAGAGAGTATACGACGTTTGTCGTCGGGGTTACTCTTGGGCTTCATAAATATTTATAATATGCGCAATCTTTGTATTCACTAAGCATCCGCTTACGTTTTAGTTGTTGATTTTTATTTTACAGGAAAAGGGAAGTCTACCGCCGGACCTTCTAGTTAGGTCATTTGGAAGATTTGGAAGATATCTGCTATTTAATTGGTAATTATGTTGTGGGACAATGTTGTATTATATTCTGGATGATTGTAATAAATGTATGGGTGTGTAGACTTAGACTTGGTACCTTATAGCACCGTAGGGTGTTTAACACTTGTTGCACTACTTATTTATGTTTTTAATGCTTCCGCACTTAATTTAGGTTATCAGATCATTATGTTATTGTATGTTGGTGATTAATCCTGGGTGTATTGTAATTGGTGGTTGTTGTGGCAAGGGTGCCACACGAGATGGTATCAAAGCAGTTGTTTGAGATTCAAGTGTCCGTGAGGTCTTGATCTCAAACATTAGGTGATGATATGTAGTGATGCTAAGTAATGATCTGAACTAAGATAGGTTATGATCTAGTAATTATAGGGATTGACTATTATACGGGACAAATGAATGGTGTCTTTAAATTTATGACATGTTGCTAAATAAGTTATATGTTTCGTATTTCAGAACATGTCTGGAGGAGGAATGACACCTGAAGAGACGAGAGAAATGATGCTAGCCATGATGGCTGAGCAAAGAGAGATGATTCAAGAGCAGTTTCGGGCTCGAGATGAGGCCGAAACTAAGCGAAGGGAAGATAAAAGGAAGAACAAAGAAAAAGAAAGAGAAGGAATTAATGAGGAACAAGATGACAACACTGGGTCATCTAATAAGCCCAGGGGTTGTCGGTTTAAGGATTTTAAAGGAAATGGAGCTGTAGAGTTTAACGGTTTAGGGGATGCTGTTGCTGCACTGGAATGGATAACAGCAACTGAGCGAACATTCCGAATCAGCGACTGTGCTGAGAAGGATATGGTTCGTTATGCAACTGCTATGTTCACGAATGATGCAATCATGTGGTGGAATGCCATGGTGAACGCTTTGACATTGGAGAAGGTTTCGGTTATGAAATGGGCTGAGTTCACGGACTTATTCACTCAGCAATACTGTCCGATTGATGAGCGTCGGAGAGTAGAGGCAAGGTTTATGGCGCTGGTACAGGGGACGAAGACGGTGTCCCAATATGCTGTGGAGTTCACGAGGTTAAGTCTGTTCGCACCTCATCAGGTGGACACTGAAGAGAGGAAAGTGACCAGGTTCGAGGCTGGTCTTGACATTGAAATAAGGAGGGTTATGAGCAACGTCCGCTACCCTACATTTGCTGGCTTACTTGAGGCTGCCAGAAATGTAGAGCAGATTCTGATCATGTCGGGCTACTCTGTTGGGTCTGCTGCTGCTTCCACCAATCCGACACAGCCGTCACCGCCGAAGCGCCAAAGGGAGGGAGGATACTCGGGATCTTCCCGGTCTTCACAATACTCACCTCAACAGTCGTATCGCCGACAATCTGGTTCATCTGATCGCGGTCGTGCGCGTGCATACTCCATCAACACTGAGCCGCAGTATTGCAATAAATGTCACTTGGAACATTTTGGCAAGTGCCCTAACGGACGTGCTTGCTTTTGCTGTGGAGAACTGGGACATTTTCAGAATGATTGCCCAAGGAAGGGTGATGCTTGCTATAAGTGTGGGGTGTGGGGTCACTATAGCAGGAATTGTAGAAAGAATGCTCCAACGGCTGCTGTCCCATCATCAACACGCTCGTCTGGAGGTTCGAGTGGTGGTTCAGTTAACCGCCGGGGTCAGTCACAGAGGGCACCTGCTCGTGCTTTTCAGATAACTGCAGAGGAAGCAAGGGAAAATCCGGAGGTCGTCACGGGTACGTTCATAGTTAATTCTATGCCTGCACGAGTTTTATTTGATTCGGGTGCCAATAGGTCGTTTGTTTCTACTATGTTTGCACAAAGAATTGCCATGCCACTATCTAGATTATCTGCTGTTCTTGATATAGAAACTGCTAGCAACACTCTAGTAAAAGTAGATCATGTCTACCGTAACTGCACGTTAGTAATTGAAGATGTAGTCTTCAATTTGGACTTGATACCGATAGAATTCAGTGAGTTTGATGTCATAGTCGGGATGGACTGGTTGATCGAGAATGAAGCCCACATAGTGTGTAAGAGCCGAATGATAAAGATAACTACCCCGGAGGGGCGTGAGATATGTATATATGGGGATAGGAGAAGCGGGGATCTGTGTTTGCTTACTATTGCAAAAGCTCGAAAGCTTGTTGCAAAGGGGTGTGACGCGTACTTAGCATATGCGATTGATGCTAAGGCTGAGAAGAGATCTTTGGCCGATGTGCCGGTTGTTTCACAATTCCCGGATGTGTTTCCGGAAGACTTGTCTGGCGTGCCGCCTGAGAGACAAGTTGAGTTTCGAATTGATCTGATCCCCGGAGCTGCACCGGTAGCTCGTTCTCCTTATCGTCTTGCCCCAACCGAGATGAAAGAAATGATGACACAACTTCAGGAGTTGTTGGACAAGGGCTTCATTCGGCCGAGTTCATCGTCGTGGGGAGCCCCGGTGCTATTTGTGAAGAAGAAAGATGGCACGATGAGGATGTGCATAGATTACCGGGAGCTGAATAAATTGACGATTAAGAACAAGTATCCTCTGCCGAGGATAGACGACTTGTTTGATCAGTTACATGGCGCTTGTGTATTTTCTAAGATTGATCTGAGATCGGGGTACCATCAACTGAAAGTTCGAGAAGAGGATGTGCCTAAGACAGCATTTAGGACACGTTATGGGCATTACGAGTTCTTGGTTATGCCTTTTGGGTTAACCAATGCCCCGGCTGTCTTTATGGACTTGATGAATAGGGTTTGTAGACCGATGTTGGATAAGTCGGTGATAGTGTTTATTGATGATATACTGGTATATTCTAAGTCTGAAGCAGAACATGCTGAACATCTGAGAGAACTGTTGGAGTTGTTAAGAAAAGAAAGGTTGTACGCCAAGTTCTCAAAGTGCGAGTTTTGGCTACAACAGATACAGTTTCTAGGACATGTTATATCTGGAGCTGGGATTTCGGTTGATCCAGCTAAAGTTGAGGCTATAAGAAATTGGGAACCGCCACAATCAGCTACGGAAATCAGGAGTTTTCTTGGGTTGGCGGGATATTATAGGAGGTTTATAAAGGACTTTTCAAAGATTGCAGTTCCGCTGACGGCATTAACGAAGAAGAATGCGCCTTTTGTTTGGGAGACCGTGCAGCAAGAGGCGTTTGATGTTTTGAAGAAAACTTTGAGTGAAGCGCCGATACTTGCCTTACCTGAGGGCAATGATGACTTTGTGGTGTATACCGATGCTTCGAGGTTAGGGTTAGGCGCTGTACTGATGCAGCGCGGGAAAGTAATTGCATATGCTTCAAGGCAGTTGAAGCAGCATGAGAAGAATTATTCGACTCATGATCTCGAGTTGACTGCAGTAACATTCGCGTTAAAGTTATGGAGGCATTATCTTTACGGGACTAAGTGCCAATTATACACGGACCATAAGAGTTTAAAGTACATTTTTAGCCAGAAGGAACTCAATATGAGGCAGAGACGATCAATGGAGCTAATAAAGGATTACGATTGTGAAATCCTTTATCACCCCGGAAAGGCTAATGTAGTAGCTGATGCCTTGAGCCGGAAAGCGTATGCTAAGGATTGCTGCTATATGATGACTTCTACCATGTTAACGTCTACTATTATAGATGATGTCAAGGCCGCTCAAGAGGAAGCCTTGAAAGACGAGAATGTTGGTGCTGAGGATATAAGGGCGCAAATTAAAAATATGGAAACTAGTGAATCGGGATTAAAAGGTGTGTACGGAAGAATATGGGTGCCGAAATATGGTGGAATGAGACAAATAATTATCGAAGAAGCACACCAGTCTAGGTTTTCTGTACATCCTGGAAGTACAAAGATGTACAATGACTTAAAGGCAGATTTTTGGTGGCCAGGATTGAAGAGGGACATAGGGCAATATGTAGAAAGATGCCGAACTTGTCGGTTGGTAAAGGCCGAGCATCAGCAACCGTATGGCAGTCTGCAACCGCTTCCTATTCCGGAATGGAAGTGGGAGCACATTACTATGGATTTTGTTACAAAACTGCCGAAGACTAGGCGTCAACATGATGCAGTTTGGGTGATAGTCGATAGATTAACTAAGTCCGCACATTTTATACCGATAAGAGAAAGTTACTCTTTAGAAAAGTTGGCTAAAATATATATGGACGAGATTGTTTCTAGGCATGGAGTGCCTAAGTCCATAGTATCGGACCGGGACAGCCGGTTTACTTCAAATTTTTGGTCGGCTTTGCAAGAAGGGTTAGGGACAAGGATTGCAATGAGTACAGCTTACCGCCCGCAAACTGATGGTCAGAGTGAGCGGACCATCTTAACGCTTGAAGACATGATGAGATCGTGTGTGTTAGATCTCGGTGGCAATTGGGACGATCATCTGCCACTCATAGAATTTTCGTATAACAACAGTTACCACGCTACGATCAAGAAAGCTCCGTTCGAGGCTTTGTATGGAAGGAAATGTAGGACTCCTACATGTTGGAGAGAAACGGGTGAAACACCAATCGCTGGGCCGGCCTTGCTTCAGGAAACAAACGAGAAGATACAGTTGATTAGGCAGAACATGAAGGCGGCCCAGGATCGTCAGAAAAGCTACTATGATCGGAGGCACAAGCCGATCAATTTTGAATTGAACGACTGGGTCTACTTGAAAGTATCACCCATGAGGGGTGTTACTCGTTTTGTTAAAAGGGGAAAGTTGGCTCCGAGATTCGTCGGACCATTTAAGATAATCGAAAAAGTGGGGAATCAGTCATACCGTTTGGAATTGCCTGAAGAGATGTCGGGCATACATCCGGTATTTCACGTTGGGAATCTTCGAAAATCGTTTAACACTGGAAACGAGGATTGGGCCGACCATACTGAACTGCAAGTTGATGAAAGGCTCCGGTATGTTGAAGAGCCGGAGTGTGTGTTAGATACTAAGATGAAGAAATTGAGAAGCAAGGAGATAGAAATGGTGCTTGTACGTTGGAAGCATCATAAAGGAGCAAATCATACATGGGAAACTAAGTCAGAAATGTTAAGAAAATATCCGAAACTGTTCGAGACCGAGTAACTTCGAGGACGAAGTTGAGCGTGGTGGAGCCCATGCTGTAACATCCTCGGATTTATTTTGATGTATTTTGGTTAATTAAGTGGAAAACGTATTTATATTTAAGTTGAATTTGGGTGATTATTATGTATTTGGATATTTAGCAAAGTTTGTTGCTATTTTTAGAAAATTTAACTCAGAATCAATTTTGTGGATTATTATGAATTTAAAAGTTATTTATGATATATCTAAGATTAAATCAGTATTTTATGGAACCGGTTAAGTCGAGTAGTGAAATGTGCAAAATGACGAAAGTAGTATATAAAGGGCAATAGGCTTCATTTTCTAGTTTACACTCTCTCTCTACTCTATCTCTCTAGAAATTTTCTCTCTACATCTCTCTAAGATATATCACAAACCGACCGTCGGATTTTCGAGAATTATACGTCATCGGAAAGATATCGAGGAGTACAACAGCAATCTACAAACGGATTTCAGATTTCGTGCGAATTGAGGTAAGAATCGAACCTTTTTAGTTTATGGTTTCGGTTTTAAAGTAACTAAGAATTCGAATCTATCATTTTATGCAAATTTAAGTTTGTTTTGCTTGAAATGTTGCTGGATTATGATACTATATGCATAGTAGAATCGAATATATGCATCATACATGATATAACACTGATTTTAGGCCTTAGAAATGAAGGATTTAAGTTAAAATGATGAACAGACTCGAATATGTCAAGAACAGAGTCGAAATGTAAGAACAGACTCGAGTTTGGTGCTAGATTCGAAGGTGTACCATCAGATTCTAAGGGAGGGGTTCGAATCTGATGATAGACTCGAAGGACTAGTTCGAATCTGATGATAGATTCGAAGTATGGTTCGAATCTGACCATGGGGTTCGAATCTGATGATTAATTTCGAATCTAACCCATTAAATTCGAGTTTAATGCCTAAAATTGAGAAATATACTCTCTAAACTTGTATAATTTGAATGGAACTTATAAACAACACATAAAATGGCAAGAATTATTCAAAGGACAAGTTGTGAACTTGAAATGGGTTTCAAATTTAGTTATGGTTAAATTTGAATGTAGACCCGAAATGGGGGAAAACGTTGCAAAACTTACGAGACTTGATTTTTATGAATTAAACGGATAATGATATGAGGAATTTGTTGTAATTGATATAACAGGTCCCTTGTGGTGTTGTTTAACCCATAGTGGGGTACTTGGTGGAATCCGGTTGAAAGCCCGAAGAGAAATAATATCGGTTTAAAGATAATACGCACCCACTGTGAGTACAGTAGATTTCGCATGATTATATCTGATTTATGTTAAGCTTTGCCTGCTGAGACCTGTTGTTTCACTTGTTTGGTTGGATTTCTACTAACTTGCGTAGATATAGATGCACATTCTTACTTGTTGCATGTCCGTTCGATTGTTGTGCATCTAGTGATGGACCGGTGGGTCGCATCGTTAACTCTGATGTTACTGTGCTATATGACGCTGGAGCTGATCCCTCCAGGTCCGGTAGGCAGTATGTCATCCCCGATCGTTCGTTTGTCTCAGATGGTATGTGTAAATGCCGAGCTTTGGGCTCGAAGGGGCTGCGGCTCTGGTCCGTACTTGGTGTACGAAGAGAGTATACGACGTTTGTCGTCGGGGTTACTCTTGGGCTTCATAAATATTTATAATATGCGCAATCTTTGTATTCACTAAGCATCCGCTTACGTTTTAGTTGTTGATTTTTATTTTACAGGAAAAGGGAAGTCTACCGCCGGACCTTCTAGTTAGGTCATTTGGAAGATTTGGAAGATATCTGCTATTTAATTGGTAATTATGTTGTGGGACAATGTTGTATTATATTCTGGATGATTGTAATAAATGTATGGGTGTGTAGACTTAGACATGGTACCTTATAGCACCGTAGGGTGTTTAACACTTGTTGCACTACTTATTTATGTTTTTAATGCTTCCGCACTTAATTTAGGTTATCAGATCATTATGTTATTGTATGTTGGTGATTAATCCTGGGTGTATTGTAATTGGTGGTTGTTGTGGCAAGGGTGCCACAACCAAATGGTACAAAGTTTTTAATAAATAATGCTCTATTTTCTCCAAAATCTAAAAGAAATTTGCTGAGTTTCAATGACATACACCGAAATGGATACGGTACTCAGACTGTGACAATAGAGAATAAGAAATTTATGCATATTACCGATAAAAACCATGTACTGGAAAAACTGCCAACACTCAATTCTGGTTTGCATTATACATATATAAGTATGGTTGAATCCAACATGGTAGTAAAAGAAAAATATTGTGATCCTGGAGTTTTAAGTTTGTGGCATGACAGATTAGGCCATCCAGGAACAACCATGATGCAAAGAATAATTGAAGGTACCAATGGACATCCACTAAAAAGCCTGAAGATCTCTCAAACAGGTAACTTGGCTCCATGTACATCTTGTTCTCTTGGAAAACTTATTGTGAAACATTCACCAAAAAAAATTGAAAAGGAAAATCCTATGTTTCTTGAAAGAATTCAAGGTGATATATGTGGACCAATTCATCCACCATGTGGACCTTTCAGATACTTCATGGTATTAATAGATGCATCAAGTCGATGGTCTCACGTTTGTTTATTATCGACTCGTAATGTGGCATTGCAAAATTTCTGGCTCAGATCATTAAATTAAGGGCGCATTTTCCTGATTATACCATTAAAAGGGTGAGACTTGATAATGCTGGTGAATTTACGTCTCAAGCTTTTAATGACTATTGCATGTCTGTTGGAATTAGTGTTGAACATCCAGTTGTTCATGTTCATACACAAAATGGTTTAGCTGAATCATTAATTAAACGTCTTCAGCTAATAGCTAGACCATTAATAATGAAAACAAAACTCCCTCTTTCTGTCTGGGGACATGCAATTTTACATGCTGCATCACTGATTCGTCTAAGACCAAGTGCATATCATAAATTTTCTCCTCTACAACTTGCTTTTGGTCAAGAACCAAACATTTCCCATCTTCGAATTTTTGGGTGCGCAGTATATGTTCCTATTGCACCACCACAACGTACAAAATGGGTCCTCAAAGAAGATTGGGTATATATGTAGGGTATGAAACACCCTCTATAATAAGATATCTTGAACCACTGACAGATGATGTTTTCACAGCAAGGTTTGCTGATTGTCATTTCAATGAGACAATTTTCCCAGCATTAGGGGGAGAAAAGAAAAACAAAGAAAAAGATGTTTCATGGTGTGAACCATCATTGATTCATCTTGATCCTCGGACAAAACAATGTGAACTAGAAGTTCAGAAAATAATGCATTTGCAAGAAATTGCAAATCAACTGCCTGATGCATTTACTGATTCTAAAAGAGTGACTAAATCATATATGCCAGCAGCTAATGCACCTGCTCGAATTGAAATTCCAAGCGAGCAAATTGATGACAAAGTCATTCAAGAATCAAAGGCACGCCTGAAGCGTGGAAGACCGTTTGGTTCCAAGGATAAGAATCCTAGAAAAAGAAAGAGCTCTGAAAATACAATTGATAATGAGAAAGGTGTTCCTGGAGAAACACAAAATAATAATATCTCCAAAGAAGGAGAAATTGATGATACTAATACAGAGATTGCAATCAATTATGTCCATACAAATATTATATGGAATAGATCTGAAATGAAAGATATTGATGAAAGGTTTTCTTTTGCTATTGCATATGATATTATTAATGGAAGTGATGATCCAGAACCAAAGTCTGTTATTGAATGTCAAAATAGACATGATTGGGATAAATGGAAAGAAGCTATGCAAGCTGAATTAGATTATTTAAACAAACGAAAGGTTTTTGGATCCATTATCCTCACGCCTGAAGCCGTGAAACCTGTAGGATACAAATGGGTATTCATACGAAAGAGAAATGAGAAGAATGAGATTATAAATAACAAAGCTAGACTTGTGGCTCAAGGTTTTTCTCAACGGCCTGGAATTGATTATGATCAAACGTATTCTCCTGTTATGGATGCAATAACGTTTAGATACTTAATCAGTCTTGCAGTTTCTAAAAATTTAGAAATGCGTCTAATGGATGTTGTTACAGCTTATTTATATGGATCATTAGATAGTGATATTTATATGAAAATCCCTGAAGGATTTAAAATGCCTGAAGCATTAAGCAATAAACCCAAAGAAATGTATTCAATCAAATTACAAAGATCTTTATATGGGTTGAAACAATCTGGACACATGTGGTATAAGCGTTTGAGTGATTATTTGATATGTAAAGGATATACAAATAATCAAATTTGTCCATGCGTGTTTATAAAGAAGACAAATGGCGGATATGTTATTATAGTTGTCTATGTTGATGATCTAAATATCATCGGCACAATAAATGAGATAAATGAAGTCATTGTGCTACTAAAGAAGGAATTTGAAATGAAAGACCTTGGTAAACCAAATATTGTCTTGGTTTACAAATAGAGCACATGCATAATGGCATACTTGTGCATCAATCAAATTATACGGAGAAGGTCTTAAAACGTTTCAATATGGATAAAGCAAAACCTTTAAGCACGCCAATGGTAGTTAGATCACTTAATATTGACAAAGACCCATTTCGTCCTCAAGAAGAAAATGAAGATTTACTCGGTCCAGAAGTGCCGTATCTTAGTGCAATTGGAGCCCTAATGTATCTTACTAACTGTACAAGACCTGACATTTCTTTTGCAGTAAATTTGTTGGCTAGATTTAGTTCAGCCCCCACCAAACGACATTGGATGGGAATCAAACACATTTTATGATACCTTCGAGGAACTGTTGATTTGGGATTATTTTATTCAAACAATACAAAAGAAGGTTTGATCGGTTATGTAGATGAAGGTTATTTGTCTGATCCCCACAAAGCAAGATCTCAAACAGGATACGTATTTTTGAATGGAGGCACTGCAATATCTTGGTGTTCTCAGAAGCAAACACTTGTTACAACATACTCAAATCATGCTGAAGTTATTGCACTACATGAAGCCAGTAGAGAGTGTGTATGGCTGAGATCAATAACACAACTCATCTTGTCTTCTTGTGGACTTGAGAAAGGCAAAAGTCCTACACTGATTTATGAAGACAATGCAGCTTGCGTGTCACAAATGAAAGAAGGGTATATCAAAAGTGACAGGACCAAACATATCCCTCCAAGATTTTTCTCCTATACGCAAGACCTTATAAAGGACAATGAAATTGAAATGAGATACGTTCAATCCAACAATAACTCAGCTGATCTTTTCACGAAGGCTCTTCCCAAAGCGATTTTCAGAAAACACGTTCACAACATTGGAATGCGACATGTACAAAACATGTGATGACTTTCAGATGACAATATGAGGGGGAGTCAACCAACCGCTGTACTCTTTTTCCATTGACTAAAGTTTTTTCCCACTGGGTTTTTCTTTAGCAAGGTTTTTAATGAGGCAGCATTTCGTGGTTGAACTCTTACTAAAATTATCATCCAAGGGGGAGTGTTATAAAAGGACAATTATGGATGCATAATTTTTGGTCTTTTACCAAGTTGAGAAGCAATTGAAAATAGTAGGAGTGAGTGATGTGCATAGTAATTCTTGTCTCCAAGTTTGTATCTATAAAAGGGCATGCATGGTTGTATTGTCAAGAGGTAGAGAAAGAAGGTGAACACACATATATATCAAATTTGCAAGTGTTGTTGATTTCTTGATATCTGAATTCTGTTAAATTATAACATATACATATATATATATATATATATATATATATATATATATATATATATATATATATATATATATATATTATTATTATTATTATTATTATTATCATTAAGAGTTTTAGTTTTAATCAAACTCTAATATAATAATATAATATATATCTTAATAATTATCTTTATCATTTAAACCTTATATAATTATCTCTATAATTATATACCCTTTAAATAATAATAATTTTTTATACATTATCTAGTAATATATAAATGACTAGATAATTATTTATAATTATCTCTATTTATTTGTTTATAATTATCCATCTAGTTATCCAATAATTTGATGATAATACCAATTCAAATAAATACGTCTTTCATTTAATATCTAATAATAAATAAAAGACTAGATAACTATTATTTAATTATCATCCAATGACAATTAAATCACTTACAATATCTTATATTGTACTTTTAGTCCCCGTACTTTGAGATATAATTAATCACACATTAATTTAATCTCAATGATCATTTCGTGTCATAAACAATATCCAATATTATTTATTCAATAGTTTAATTGCATCTGCTCAGTTGTGCTCATCGGTGTGACCCTCAAGTGTTTTATGAAATCAGCCATGATGCAGTAGTAATGTCATCTTTACACACCATATACTAACACACATAATTGAAGTTTTTTGTTTTTTACATTGATATTTCTTATTTGAAGTTAATAAAAAGTAAAAGAAACATTTTTTGCAAACACATATTATCTGTTTTTAATAATACAATATAAGAATTTTTTTTTATTTAATATCAAACAACTAAGTATTTCTTTTACCTTTAATTTAACTAGCTTTCAATTTTTTTTATTTTAGTATATAAATTTTATAATAATTTATTAAAATATAAAAAAATATGTATTTTCTAAATCAACCCATGTAATACATGGTTGATTAACCTATATATTATAATAAAACAAAACAATTCATGTCATATGTCACTTCTACAATATAAGAAAATTTTATTTTTCCAGCTCTTTTTCCATATTTAACACTTTAACTTAATTGCATTAAATTTTGACTTTATTTTTTTTCATTAATCAATTAGTAATAAATTAGATTTTGTAACATTTAAAATTAATGTTAACCTAAAATAAATATCTATCATTATTATCCATAATAATCATAATAAAATTCAAATGTAAAAATTTGAATTAGTTGTGGAAATTATTATTATTATGTATAATAAAGGAAAACACCAAATGTCACGTGTCACCTCTACGTTCACCAAAAAGATAATGACAACTTATAAAAAATAAAAGATAAATACAATATAATATTTTAAAAAAAGATAAATATACTCTATTTTTTAATCCGTAAATAATAAAAAATAAACACAATTATTATTTTTGTATCTTTTTTATTTTTACTCATATACATTTTATATAAATTAATCTAATTAAAAATATCCACGTAATACATGGGTTATAAACTAGTTCGTTCATAAAAGTAAATACAAACTAACGTAAAATTGTTAATTTAGCAAAAAAATAAAAATAAAAGGGTGTAATAATTAATAATATAGATATTAGAAGTTAAAATCTTAAAATTGTTAATTTAGCAAAAAATAAAAATAAAATGGTGTAATAATATAGATATTAGAAGTTAAAATCTTAAAATTTAAAATTGTTAATCTAGCAAAAATAAAAATAAAATGGTGTAATAATATAGATATTGGAAGTTAAAATCTTAAAATTAAAAATTGTTAAATTAGCAAAAAATAAAAATAAAATGGTGTAATAATATAGATATTAGAAGTTAAAATCTTAAAATTATTCATTTCTCTATCATATATAGATTTGGCTGCCTTGCTTTGTAAGCTAATAAACAGAAGGAAAATGGAGAACATGAAATATGCAGAGGAGCTTGTGAGGGAATTCCTGTTCTTCAGAGGATTCACAACCACTTTGCAATCTTTTGAGAAAGAATTGGCTACAGATATTGGCAAAGGATTTCACAAGGATAAAATCTTTGACCTAATTTTTTCAGTATACATTCCTAAATTCCAGCCACAAAATCTAATTTCCTTGCTGACTTTTTTCAAACAATGTTTTTTTTCATCCGAAACTCTCCTGATTCATACCTTGTCCAAATTGGAGATCTCTATCCTTAGATATTACATCGTTTATGCCATACAATCAGCAAGAAATGACAAGGTTATCGAATTTTTTGGAGTTTATGGTGATGATTTGCTGCAAAGAGATCCAGATTGGATGTCGTGGTTTGGTGTGTCTTCTCTCCTTCCTGGATTCCATTTCTGCTTGTAGATTTTTATTATCTTCTGATTTTTATCCTTTTTTCTTACTTCTGTTGATTTAATTTTTTGTTGCAGCGATCCCGTATATCAAGAACCCTAGCTTGGATCCCTTGTTTCGTGTATACTTTTCAAAAGAATGGTTTGATGCTCTCAATCTTTCTGTTAGGAACTTCTTGAGTGAAATCTTCAATGGAACTCATATCCTTTTTTCATGATTGATTCATTGTTCATCTTATCTCCTTCGTCATACATGATTCTTTGTTAGCACACTTAGTTACAGTGTGCCTTAAAGTGAAGGTCAATTATTAATTCATGTATCACTCTGAAGGATGTGATATCTTCAAATTTGACGTATGTGTTAAACATGGGGTTGCATCAATTGTTTTGATTTTTCTATTTTGTTTAAAGCATCTAATGTGCTAATCTTTATTGCTTGATAACAACTTCCATATAGCTTGTTAATTTATTTGTTGTTTATGATATTCTGCGTCTGAAAAATTTCCTTAACTAATCCACGCATTCCTGCATTGTTAAAGATCAGTACGGAAAAACATACAGTGAACCATCTTAAAAATGACATTAAGCATCTTAATACCAGACTGTCACAACTTCAGGCTTTGTTGGAGGAAAAAGAGGCTCAATTACGTCAGTCGAGAAGGTAAGGTTTGTTGTCCACCATTTGTTTAATTCCAGCAAAAAAGGCTATGGTACCGACCTCACGTGTTAATGACAGCAAAATCGCAACGGCACGTCAATTAAGCATTGATGGTAGCAATGAATCTGTGTGTTCTACTCCTGAGACTCGGTCAAGTGGTTTGCCTAAAGACTCCACTGTTTCATCCGGTGAAGCTCATGCATCTACCATTCCTTTGAGTGGGAGGCAGTCCTTGGACAAGGATGCTAATCTATGCGAGGCTCGAGATGCAAACCCTTCAACAAGCAGTTATGGTTATGGTGATGGGAAGGAGGGTTTTTCTGTTGGTAAGGAATTGTGACATCTCTTTCCTACTATCTAGAAGTGTGAGCTAGATTTTTCCAAGTGTGTTGTTATTTAAATGATTTGACATTGATTGAAACTTTTAAACATTATAATTACTTAAATTTTCTTATACCTTAATCTTCAGTGACACGTAGGTCCCCTGCATGCTTGCCTTAGCTGTAATGAGGTGAAGTTTACAAGTAAGGTCTCAAGTTCAAGCATGGACATAATCTACCTTACTCTGGGGACATTGTGATTTATGTTTCCCATTATGGCCATGGGATCAGTTGGTGGGGGCGCCTATGGGCGGCGTTTACCTGACTACCTGAGTGGCATATAGCCATATAGGTGTGTTTGTTGTGTAGATGATCGGCTTGAGGGATTGACAGAAAGTCTAGGTAGTCCTACTGTTATGATGACGGGATAGTGCATACTTGAAAACTTTGTCCTCATGACCTCATCATATCACCTACTCAGTACTCACCTAGAAGTGGACCAACCCATTGCCAGATTATAGCTCATTTTGTGGAGTGTCAAGTGTGCTTAGAGGGGATTAAGTAATCTATGCCTTTAAAGATCTAAGCAACTTGATGGACCTGCTATAGCCTGATGAGTTCATACAAAAGGAGAAAGACCTAGACATAGGCATAGTATTTGAATGCTCCTGCAGAAATGCATGTAGTATATTCAGTAGGCATAAGATGCCAGTGGTTCATTATTTAGTCAAAGTCCTAAGGGGTATGAGCAGGTGAATGTTTGTGCCTTTGTGGGCATGTGTTTAGTGTTCCTTTTAACGATTCATGTGATTGTTCAACTAACTGTGAACTGTATGGCAACAGGAAATGATGAACTTCAGCAAGAAGAAGATTTCCCGGAAGTGAAAGTAGACTTTCAGGTTTGATTGCTCATACATTGTCAAAGTTGAATTTTCTCATTATGATACGTGCATTTTATTTGCACTCTTTTTTCACCCACATCTTTTTCAATCTTTTCTGTCATTGTCATCTCACAATGTCACAATCTGATGTCTTATGGCATTTGTTGAATTTGGATTTTGCTGTTCTTGTTATCTCTGAAATATGCATTGCAGGAGACCTTCTTGGGTCACACAAGTCCAATCAGTTGCTGCAGGTTTTCTACATCTGGCGACAACATTGCAAGTGCTTCTGTGGATGGCACTGTCAGGTAGTGTCTTTAAAAGCAATTCTTATACAAGATATAATTTGGAAGTTCGAAGTATGGTCGTTGGTGTATATAAAGGAAAAATAAGAAGATGCTGGTTCAATGAGTCCATGTTTCTTTGCTTGTTTTCATCCTCACTTTTAGACATATTTTATTGTTATTTCAACATCTTATGCATATGTACTTGATAGACCTTATTCACTATAAAGAGTTGTTCATTCTAGCAGAATCTAATGAAGAGGAGGAACTTCAGAATATGGGTCAAAACCAATTTGATGTCTTTTGATGACAAGTTTTAGATTAGGGGTCAGACTTCTATCTCCATATTTAGAAAATTATGAACTTTTGAATTTATCAAAATTATTAGTAGAATGTAAGAAACTCCTTGTACTTGCAAAAAACAAGGATGACTAGGGTTAGAAATGTTACTTTATAAGGTTCAACCTCAACCGGATGTGTCTATCTTATAGTTTAGGTGGCTGGCAACTGCATATGCTCTTCGTTCCCA
The DNA here is from genome assembly GCA_020465985.1 of Centrapalus pauciflorus. Taxonomy (NCBI): domain Eukaryota; kingdom Viridiplantae; phylum Streptophyta; class Magnoliopsida; order Asterales; family Asteraceae; genus Centrapalus; species Centrapalus pauciflorus. Next base: position 168,997 of record JAANYP010008099.1, read on the forward strand.
TAAGATTGCAGAAATTGGCATGCTGATGCAATCCATTATACTTACACCTATAAAAAAACACACCATCATGCTGAAGTAGAGAGAACATGTATGACTTACCTTGTACTCAAGTCAAAGTAAGTATTGTAGTCCAATTTATATTACAAATCCATTGAAATGACATTGGGGGCAACATGGTAAGTTCGACTTAGAAGTTAGAAGTCTGAAGGAAACATTTGCAATGAATTTTAGATGTTCCATAATCGAAATTGTTGCAGTTCTCCGTTAGATTAATGAATTATTTTGGTTTATGTATTGATCAAGCAGATTTGTTTTATTTTCCTTATTTTTCACACATTGTAATGAAGGATATGGACATACGACTCGTCAACTTCAGCATCAAGAAATGCAACAATCTATTGTGGGGCTGAGATCATGTCACTTGAATGGGATTGCAAATCTGACCGCTTGGTATGCTAATTTGATCTATTGTTCATTTAGGTCTGAAACATAGTAAATGGTTATGCTGGAAGTGGAAGTTTATATTCTGTTTTCAATTTGAATTTGTTGTTGGAATTTCTGAAAAGAAAGAGGAAAAAACATCCTCAGAGTGCCAAAAAGGTTATGAATTGAATGTTAATATGTTTATATACTTAGGTGCTGTTTGGTTTGGAGGATTTAAACAAATCATTTAGGATTTGGATTTAGAAATACTCCCATGTCATGTTTGGATAAAAATATAAAAAGAGAGGATTAGCATGTCATATTCCCCACTTCTCCACCTTTCATAATCCACCCATCGATGTTTTTATATAGTTGACGATTTAATTGTTCCTATAAGTATCCACTCCAATTGTGATCAAATTTGTAGCGAACTTTATAGTTTTCATATATTAATGATCTCTTTCTAGTTTTCACATTTATCATCTTCATAAATGGATGAAAAGGTTTTTAAAGTTCTCAAGGCTATGTTTCAGACAATGCTAATTTGTTATGAATACATATTAATATCTGAAACTGGAGAATATGTTTATTTTCAAGATGAAAATATACACTTCTTGTAGATGTTCAAAAGTGGAACATTGGATATTTAATCAGATGGTGATTGGTAGAATTCTCATTGTGTTTTTGGAGGTTATGAGTGTTTGAAACTTGGAAGTAATGCTCCTACATTTCATTGTCCATTTTGACAAAGCTTCTCATAGGCACTGCTGATGGCGGTATAAAAGCATGGAATGTTGATGCAAAGAGAGTTGTTTGTGATCTCACTACAACTGATGCATTTCCAAGGTTTATTCTTATTTTTGTTCCCTGCAAGTGGTCAAATACATGTATTTCTAGAAGCATTTGGCTTTTATTGCTTAATGTTTATGTATTTGTATTGCAGTGTTCTGGACCTGAAATGCAGCCCTGTGGAACCAATATTTGTGTCTGCCGCGGCATCCAGAGGGTACTTTCTGACGAGTATAAATAAAGTTCACTTTTTTATGTGCTTAATTGAGCCTGACAATACAATGAGATGACATTGAAGTAACTATTGTTATATCTGTCCCAAAAAGATGGTAGTCTGTATTTCATGTTAGTGCTTTCTCTTATATTTGCATCTTTTGAATGTCTGCTTGACCTTATCAGTGTTTTGAATAACTCATTTCCCTTGTAGACATGGCACAGGTTATATTGATAAATTGGGATATGCATCATTAACCGTATGGAACATGAGAACATGGAAGGCAATGGTATGTGCTTGTGGAAAGTTGTATTTATTCATAAGAATCATCCCCTTCCCCTCAAAATCGAATACTAAATGATGAAGAGAAGCTCCAAGTCTTACCTATTGATTTTATTGAAGACAGTCCTTCCTCTTGGGAAAGATCCACCTCCTATTACATCATTATCCTTTAACCACAATGGGAAGATTCTTGCAGCCGCTGCAACTGATGGAATGATTCACATGTTTGGTATCCTTTAAAAATTCTCCTTTTTCTAGCTATAAGTGAGCATCCAATAGTCAATATAGGTTTGTGTACTCATGTTTATATGTGTACAAGAAAAAGAAAGAAGAAAAACACATACACCTAAGGCATGACAATGGGGCGTGACTGGGCGGGGATCTCATTTTCCATCCCCATCCTCGCTTCGTAATCCTCTCCCTCATCCCTGTCGGGGAATGAGTTTATATCCCAATTCCCGCCCTAATCGGGGATCGGGGACCCCATCGGGAATCGGGTTTTTAATCCTCTTAAAATATTATTAATCTAAATTATAAATAGTAGTTTAGTAGAAAAAAGATACGTAAATAAACTTTAAATCAAATTAATTCAAACATTTTTAAGTTATTTCATATATAATTTATAATTTATGATAAAACTAAAATAAAAAAATGTATGCAAAAGATTTATAAATCCAATAAGAAGAAATAATACAATAGTATTTTAAACTATAGGAAAGGCATATACATTGCTATTTAATATATTATGTAAAATGTAATTAATAATTTATATAGTAAAGTTAAATATACATAATAATTCATATTAGAACATAAAATATAATCGGGGTTGGGGATTAAATTGTCTCCCATCCCCGTCCCGTCCCAGTTATTTTAAATCGGCGATTTCCCGTCCTCATCCCTATTCCCGGTCAACTTGGGAATTCCCCGGTCAAATCAGGGTCCAGTCACGGGTTCCCCGAATGGATGAGGTTTTTTGCCAAGCCTTAACTAGATTCAGATATGTCAGCTGGCCTGCAAATCACTGGATGGCCAGCTCATGATTCTGCTATCAGCTCTGTTCTTTTTGGGCCAGATGAGACCAGTATCTTTAGCTTGGGCATAGATGGAAAGGTATTTGATGCGTTGAAGCACTTTCAACATCTTCACTTACATGTAATACATAAAGAACCTTTATGTTTTTTATTTGTTATTACTCCAGGTATTTGAGTGGAGCTTGCAAAGTCAGGGTAAAGTTCTCTGGTCGAGAAATTGCAACAGGTATACATTTAGCTAATTGTAGTTAAAATGAAAGAATCTGACAATGTTGGTCACAGTTCACTTTCCTAAATAATCTGTTATTACTTGATTACGATTCTTCTATGAAAAAGATGTCACCTTGATGCTTGATGCATAGCCAGCATCTTAACTCTTAAGGGTGGGGTGTTTGTTATTGAGTTCTGAAAAATAGCATTTTCTTTCTCTACTCTTTCTGTCCCTACATTTTCACAAAAGTCTCACTACTTGTTTAAAAAATCGAGTTTTGTCTCACACCATCCTACAAAAAGACAAAGTAAACTCGGTTAGTAAAAAAGCAGGTTCAAAATTCAATCCCAAACACCCAGTTAGTAGTGTCCCATATGATTCGCGAAGTTACTGATTAGAGTGTCATCCGTTATGTAGGTTCTGTAATCCCCAGAATTCAGTATATTATAGACACGAAATGGCTTTGGATGCAAATGGTAAACGACTTCTGGTCACGTCTGGTTCAGTCAGAGCACCAATATATCAGGTTAATATATATTCCTACAAATACAAATAGTCAGTTTAAAGTAGTATTCTGGAATAATGGGGCTGCTTTGTTGTTGGTGTTGAAATATTTTGGCAATTCAGGTTCGAGATCATATGAATGGGATGAAAACGCTTCCACATAGTGCAGCCATATCGACCGTAGATTGGCACCCGACCTTGCCCATCTTCTTGACAGGATCAGTGGATAACTCGGTCAGGGTCACATCCATCTTATGACAGGTTTCAGTTTGATGTTTGATTGGTGATGATGAGGATCATTTGTTTTGTGTGTTTAGTCACTTATAGAGGAGGGGGGATGGTTTTCTTAATATAGAGGTTGTCAGTTTCCCTTTTATACGTAGCGGCCGTAGCTTTAATCTCTGAACGGTTACGGAAAGTGTAGGACTATGACTAGATCCCTAATTCAAAATTTGTGCCTAGTTTTGTTTTGAGGGAACTAGTCTTAGATTAATGATTTGAAAATTCCCAATTTTTTGATTGTCTTAGAATTACATGGTTATTATATTTTGGGTAAACAACCAATGATTCTGTTCATTTAGTTCAGCGTTGCATCAATGTTGGAGTGATTTTGTCTCTTGAAACTGTGTTTACTTATGGTTTATAAAAAAACCATGTTGCGTAAATGGCATCTTATTACATCTCATTGTGGATGATGTCTCGTTAATATCGAAAAAATTTTATCGAAAAACACGTGAGGTCTGGTATTAAGATGCTTAATGTCATTTATGTTCGTATGTCAAGATCGAGCTCGGCTCGTAAATAATTTTCCAAGCTCGAGCTTGGCTCGGGCTCGACTCGTTTATTATATATTTTAATTTTTTTAGTTAATTTTTAAATATTCTATTAATATAATATATATAACTTGTTATTTTAATATATTTATATTTATTTAATCCATGTATTATATGTAACATCCCAAATTTTCAAATATATGTAATTTACGATTTTAAGACTTAATTATTGTACTTTTGGATGATTATATTAATTTAAGTTATTTATAATCATATTATCAGTTAAATGAGAAAATACGAAGTTGAGGGGTATATTGTGCAAATAAGTCAAAATGAAGAATAAAAGAAAGGAACTCTTCATTTCTTCACTCACACTCTCTCACTACTCTCTCTCTCTACCGTATCCTCTCTCTACTCTCCCTCTCTCGGATTCCAACTCAAGAACACAAGAAAATCATCAAATTAAGGTGCAAAAATCTGGAAACAAGTGATTTGGAAGGAACTATAACTACTACAACAAACATTTTGAGGTAAGATTCATCCAATCTTATAAATTATGGAGTTTTTGGTTCGGGTTTTATAGAAACTGAATCCTAAGATTTTGATTCAAGATGTTAATGCATGTAGTATATTATTATTGAAATGTTTAAATCTAGTATTGATGATGCAACATACAAAATTTCAGAATCAGATTCGAACTCTAAGTGTGATTTCAAGATATGTGTGTGTTTTAGTGTGTGTTCATCGAAACTCATAAGAAAAATGAACATAAATGGGTTATTTTGGTACAAAATGACATATTATAAGTTGAAATAGTGTATTTAAGCTCACACTTGTAATATTAGACTCAAAACATGCAAAAATGGTCAAAAACATAATTCTGGAAAATGTTGGAAAATTTCTAAGTATGAACTCGGATGATGATCCATCCGAATTCGGATCACCCATTTCGGACCATCACCTACTTCGGACCCATGACCATTTCGGACTAATTGTAATCCGGACCACCACTCAATTCGGACCTAGCCAACTTCGGATGCAACCCAATTCGGATCCAACCTATTTCGGATCAACACCCCAAATTCGGACCAACCACAATTCGGACCATCCGAATTCGGATGTGGTCCGAAATCAGACCCAATTACACTAGATTTTCAGAATACAAGATTTAAGCAATTACTGACACAAATTCACTATTACACTTACTTTACAGATCATTGTGGTGTTATCAAAACACACATTGATTCAGAGACAAGTCACACTATACCAATCACTGTGAGTTGCAGATTATCATTCGAACATTTATTGTTTTTACATTCATGTTTATACATTCAATGGCATGTTCACACTGTTCATATACTTCATTTGGCACTCATGAAATGATTTGTTGTTATGATGCACACTCGTACTTGACATGTAACACACATGTAGCCAGCGTTCATTTGAAAGTGCATCTATTTACATCATGCTTGCACTGCATGATCATTACTTCATAATCTGATGCGACCTGGACTGGGGCTGACAGCAGGCCACTGTCGGGGACTGATCATCCCACTCGTATCCCATCAGGTTCGGCACATCCCCGATCAGCATATTGAACTGCCAACCCATGCTTGCACTGCATGGTTTTTCACATACACTGAGGCTTACACTGCCGATATTCACATACATGGGGCTTACACTGCCCATGGTTAAGCATTGTTTGTAAAGAAATATTTGTTGTATGCATAATCTGTTATCTCACTAAGCATTAGCTTACTGTTGACTCATATTGATTACAGGCAAAGGCAAGAGTGTAGCTGGACCATCTACTTAAGCATATCAAATCAATATCCCGGAGACCTTAGTAGCTATTGGTACTTGAATGTAATAGTTTGGGCTGGGATTTATTACTTCTAAAACAATTATGTTGATGTAATAGTTAGACTCTTATCACTGTAGACATGTATTCTATTGCTTTAGTGTGGATTTGCTTAATTCTAATTTAAGTATTCAATTTCAATTATTATGATACTCATTGGGTTGTTAGTCGATCCTGGTGATTGCTACAATTATATCATTAATCAACAAGGACGTCACAGTTTGGTATCAGAGCATTAGTTTGAGGTTTCAAGTGTCCGCGGGGACTTGGACTCAAACTTAGGTTATGATATTAGAATGAACTTCTAAGTAATGATCTGAACTAAGATAGGATTGACATGCACACGGGGAAACACAAAGGGTAACTGTACACTTAGGACTTACAAATAAATGTTCTAAATATAAGTTGTTATATTTCAGAACATGTCAGGAGACGATATGACTCCTCAGCAAATGTTCCAGATGATGCAAGCTCTCATGGAACAAAACAATGAGCTACAATCCAAACGAATGGCTGAGCAGGCTCAGTCATTTGCTGATCAGTTAAGGGCCAGAGATGAGGCCGAGGCAAAACGTAAAGCTGACAAACGAAAGAACAAGGAACAACAACAAGACGATCAAGAGGAAAGACAAGACACTGGGTCTTCTAACCGATCAAGGGGCTGTAGGTTTAAGGATTTCAAAAGTAACGGGGCTGTTACTTTTGATGGAACTGGAGACGCAGTCACTGCACTGGAATGGATCACCACCACGGAACGAACTTTCAGGATCAGCGACTGCGCTGATAAAGACATGGTCCGCTTTGCAACCGCTATGTTTGCAAGGGACGCTGTTATGTGGTGGGATGCCATGACGCATGTGTTGACGATGGAGGTAGTGTCGCACATGTCCTGGAATGAATTCAAGGAAGTATTCTCTCAACAATACTGTCCAGCCGACGAGAAGCGACGTCTCGAGGCAAAATTCCTGAACTTAACTCAGGGAACGAAAACGATTACACAATATGCCGTTGAGTTCACCCGATTGAGTCTGTTCGCACCCCATCAAGTAGACACGGAAGAGAGAAAAATAGCCCGGTTTGAGGCCGGACTAGACTATGAGATACGCCGAACCATGAGTGGGGTTCGTTATACAACGTTTGCTGGGTTACTCGAGGCTGCTCGAAACGTGGAGCAGATTGTCTTATTATCTGGGTATGATATCGGGTCAGCCGCCACATCACTGACTCAACCGTCGCCGCCAAAAAGGCAGCGGGAGTCTGGATCTTCCCGATTCTCTTCTCAATCCCATCAACAATCATCATCACCCAAAAAGGGAAGGGCCTTTTCGGCCAGTTCTGAAATGAGAGACTGCAGGAGGTGCAGGAAATCGCACTCTGGGGAGTGCAAAGCTCAAGACATGTATTGCTTCTGCTGTGGGCAGAAAGGCCATCACTGGGAGCATTGTCCACGAAAAGATGATGCATGCTACAACTGCCACAGACTTGGCCATTTCTCAAGGGACTGCCCGAAACCCCCACGAGATCAGAATGCTCCACAATCAACAGCAAGATCTTCTGTAGCTTCCACGGCTCGCAGGGATCAATCTCAAAGGGCTCCAACAAGGGCGTTCCAAATCACAGCTGAAGAAGCAAAGGATGACCCGGAGGTGGTCACTGGTACGTTCTATGTTAACTCAATTCCTGCACGTATACTGTTTGACTCTGGAGCAAATCGTTCGTTTGTCTCCACTACATTTGCTCGTCAATTTAACATGCCAACTTCCAAACTGCAATTTGTACTTGACATAGAGACTGCTAGCAATATGTTAGTAAAAGCAGACAAAGTATATAGGAATTGTACATTATTGGTAGAAGACGTAGTATTCAATATAGATCTGATCCCTATGGAGTTCGGGGAATTCGATGTCATAGTAGGCATGGACTGGTTAGTTCATAACGAGGCCCAAATCGTTTGCAAGAAAAGAATGATCAAGATTACCACTCCCGAGGGCCGAGACATATGCATTTATGGTGATAGACACAAAGGCGACTTATGCCTTATTTCAATTGCAAAAGCCCGAAAGCACGTTGCCAAGGGTTGTTCAGCTTACTTAGCCTACGCTGTCGATGCAAAGGCTGAAGTTCAATCTCCTTCTACCGTTTCCGTCGTTTCCGAATTTCCAGATGTCTTTCCAGAAGATATCTCGGGATTGCCACCTGATCGCCAAGTGGAATTCCGCATTGACCTCATTCCTGGAGCTGCTCCAATAGCAAAGGCTCCGTACCGTCTAGCTCCTGCAGAAATGCAGGAAATGATGAAGCAGTTACAGGAGTTGCTCGACAAGGGTTTCATACGCCCAAGTTCATCTCCTTGGGGCGCTCCTGTTCTGTTCGTCAAGAAGAAAGATGGCACATTACGTATGTGCATCGACTATCGAGAACTCAACAAAGTCACAATCAAAAACAAATACCCGTTGCCCCGGATTGATGATCTCTTCGACCAGTTACAAGGCGCAAGCTACTTCTCGAAGATTGATCTTCGTTCGGGTTATCACCAACTCAAAGTACATTCTGATGACATTCCAAAGACGGCTTTCAGAACTCGTTACGGACACTACGAGTTTCTGGTAATGCCGTTCGGTCTTACTAATGCGCCGGCCGCTTTCATGGATCTCATGAATCGAGTCTGCCGGCCAATGCTCGACAAATCGGTCATCGTGTTCATCGATGACATTCTCATTTATTCAAAAACCGAAGAGGATCATGCAGCACATCTGAGAGAATTACTAGAGTTGCTGCGCAAAGAGCGACTTTACGCCAAATTCTCTAAATGTGAATTCTGGTTGAGGCAGGTACGTCTCAACATTCGAAACAATTTCATGATCCTTATACTCAATCATAAACCCTTTGTTAACTTGTACTTACTCAATATTCAATTCAGATCCAATTCTTGGGGCACGTGATATCTGGTGCTGGGATTGCTGTTGATCCTGCAAAGATCGAAGCTATCCAGAACTGGGAATCACCCCGCAACGCCTCAGAGATTAGGAGTTTTCTGGGATTGGCTGGTTACTACCGCCGATTCATCAAAGACTTCTCCAAAATCGCCGTTCCTCTCACTAAGCTTACTCGCAAGTACGCGACCTTCTTTTGGAAAGAAGAACAACAAACGGCCTTTGACAACTTGAAGAATCTGCTAAGTGAAGCACCTGTGTTAGCCCTGCCTGAAGGGAACGAAGACTTTGTTGTCTATACAGATGCATCAGGCACGGGTTTGGGTGCTGTACTAATGCAAAGATGAAACGTCATAGCATATGCTTCTAGACAACTCAAACCACATGAGAAAGATTACTCTACTCATGATCTAGAGCTAACTGCTGTGACTTTCGCTCTCAAGTTATGGAGACACTATTTGTACGGAACCAAGTGTCAGCTCTACACCGATCACAAGAGTTTGAAGTACATATTCAGTCAGAAGGACTTGAATATGAGGCAAAGAAGGTCAATGGAGCTGATAAAAGATTACGACTGTGAGATTCTCTATCATCCAGGGAAGGCCAACGTAGTGGCCGATGCCCTAAGCAGGAAAGCGTACTGCAAGGCATGCTGCTATGCCTTGACTTCCACAATACTGACATCTACTATTATAGACGATGTTAGGGCTGCTCAGTTGCAGGCCCTAAAAGAAGAGAATGTTAAAGACGAAGATATCAGAATTCAGTTGCCATTAATGCAAGATGATGGAACCGGACTCAAAGGTGTGTACGGCAGAGTTTGGGTTCCTAAGTTCGGGAACATGCGAGAAGTGATACTTGCAGAAGCTCACCAATCCAAATTCTCAATTCATCCTGGCAGCACAAAAATGTACAACGACTTGAAAGCCGACTTCTGGTGGCCAGGATTGAAAAGAGATGTCAGTCAGTATGTTGAAAGGTGCAGAACATGTCGTCTAGTCAAAGCCGAGCACCAACAACCCAATGGTAGTATGCAACCTCTTCCTATCCCAGAATGGAAGTGGGACCATATTACCATGTATTTCGTAACCAAGCTACCTAAGACTCGTCGTCAACATGACGCCATTTGGGTCATTGTTGACCGATTAACCAAATCTGCTCACTTCATTCCAATCCGAGAAACCTACTCACTGGACCGACTTGCCCAGATCTACGTAAACGAAATCATTATTAGGCATGGTGTGCCTAAGTCTATTGTCTCCGACCGAGATAGTAAATTCACTTCCAACTTCTGGGCTGCTCTACAACAGGGTCTTGGTACTCGTATCGCAATGAGTACTGCATATAGACCTCAATCAGACGGGCAAAGTGAGAGAACAATTCTGACTCTCGAAGACATGCTCCGAGCCTGTGTCATGGATTTGGGTGGTAACTGGGACGATCACCTTCCATTGGTTGAATTCTCCTACAACAACAGTTACCATTCCACTATCAAGATGGCACCGTTCGAGTCTCTATACGGAAGAAAATGTAGGACTCCAACCTGTTGGAGGGAAACAGGAGAAACTCCAATAGCCGGTCCTGCTTTGCTACAAGAAACGAATGAAAAGATCCAACTCATACGGCAGTACATGAAAACGGCACAAGATCGGCAAAAGAATTACCACGATCGCCGTCATAAAGCAATAGAGTTTCAAAAGGACGATTGGGTATACTTGAAGGTATCCCCAATGAAAGGTGTTACAAGATTCGTAAAGCGAGGAAAGCTATCACCTCGATTCATAGGACCCTTCAAAATTCTAGAAAGAATTGGGAATCAGTCCTATCACTTGGACTTGCCGGAAGAATTATCAAGTGTTCACCCAGTCTTTCATGTTGGGTACTTAATATAGAGGTTGTCAGTTTCCCTTTTATACGTAGCGGCCGTAGCTTTAATCTCTGAACGGTTACGGAAAGTGTAGGACTATGACTAGATCCCTAATTCAAAATTTGTGCCTAGTTTTGTTTTGAGGGAACTAGTCTTAGATTAATGATTTGAAAATTCCCAATTTTTTGATTGTCTTAGAATTACATGGTTATTATATTTTGGGTAAACAACCAATGATTCTTTTCATTTAGTTCAGCGTTGCATCAATGTTGGAGTGATTTTGTCTCTTGAAACTGTGTTTACTTATGGTTTATAAAAAAACCATGTTGCGTAAATGGCATCTTATTACATCTCATTGTGGATGATGTCTCGTTAATATCGAAAATTTTTTATCGAAAAACACGTGAGGTCTGGTATTAAGATGCTTAATGTCATTTATGTTCGTATGTCAAGATCGAGCTCGACTCGTAAATAATTTTCCAAGCTCGAGCTTGGCTCGGGCTCGACTCGTTTATTATATATTTTAATTTTTTTAGTTAATTTTTAAATATTCTATTAATATAATATATATAACTTGTTATTTTAATATATTTATATTTATTTAATCCATGTATTATATGTAACATCCCAAATTTTCAAATATATGTAATTTACGATTTTAAGACTTAATTATTGTACTTTTGGATGATTATATTAATTTAAGTTATTTATAATCATATTATCAGTTAAATGAGAAAATACGAAGTTGAGGGGTATATTGTGCAAATAAGTCAAAATGAAGAATAAAAGAAAGGAACTCTTCATTTCTTCACTCACACTCTCTCACTACTCTCTCTCTCTACCGTATCCTCTCTCTACTCTCCCTCTCTCGGATTCCAACTCAAGAACACAAGAAAATCATCAAATTAAGGTGCAAAAATCTGGAAACAAGTGATTTGGAAGGAACTATAACTACTACAACAAACATTTTGAGGTAAGATTCATCCAATCTTATAAATTATGGAGTTTTTGGTTCGGGTTTTATAGAAACTGAATCCTAAGATTTTGATTCAAGATGTTAATGCATGTAGTATATTATTGTTGAAATGTTTAAATCTAGTATTGATGATGCAACATACAAAATTTCAGAATCAGATTCGAACTCTAAGTGTGATTTCAAGATATGTGTGTGTTTTAGTGTGTGTGTTCATCGAAACTCATAAGAAAAATGAACATAAATGGGTTATTTTGGTACAAAATGACATATTATAAGTTGAAATAGTGTATTTAAGCTCACACTTGCAATATTAGACTCAAAACATGCAAAAATGGTCAAAAACATAATTCTGGAAAATGTTGGAAAATTTCTAAGTATGAACTCGGATGATGATCCATCCGAATTCGGATCACCCATTTCGGACCATCACCTACTTCGGACCCATGACCATTTCGGACTAATTGTAATCCGGACCACCACTCAATTCGGACCTAGCCAACTTCGGATGCAACCCAATTCGGATCCAACCTATTTCGGATCAACACCCCAAATTCGGACCAACCACAATTCGGACCATCCGAATTCGGATGTGGTCCGAAATCAGACCCAATTACACTAGATTTTCAGAATACAAGATTTAAGCAATTACTGACACAAATTCACTATTACACTTACTTTACAGATCATTGTGGTGTTATCAAAACACACATTGATTCAGAGACAAGTCACACTATACCAATCACTGTGAGTTGCAGATTATCATTCGAACATTTATTGTTTTTACATTCATGTTTATACATTCAATGGCATGTTCACGTTGTTCATATACTTCATTTGGCACTCATGAAATAATTTGTTGTTATGATGCACACTCGTACTTGACATGTAACACACATGTAGCCAGCGTTCATTTGAAAGTGCATCTATTTACATCATGCTTGCACTGCATGATCATTACTTCATAATCTGATGCGACCTGGACTGGGGCTGACAGCAGGCCACTGTCGGGGACTGATCATCCCACTCGTATCCCATCAGGTTCGGCACATCCCCGATCAGCATATTGAACTGCCACCCCATGCTAGCATTGCATGGTTTTTCACATACACTGAGGCTTACACTGCCGATATTCACATACATGGGGCTTACACTGCCCATGGTTAAGCATTGTTTGTAAAGAAATATTTGTTGTATGCATAATCTGTTATCTCACTAAGCATTAGCTTACTGTTGACTCATATTGATTACAGGCAAAGGCAAGAGTGTAGCTGGACCATCTACTTAAGCATATCAAATCAATATCCCGGAGACCTTAGTAGCTATTGGTACTTGAATGTAATAGCTTTGGGCTGGGATTTATTACTTCTAAAACAATTATGTTGATGTAATAGTTAGACTCTTATCACTGTAGACATGTATTCTATTGCTTTAGTGTGGATTTGCTTAATTCTAATTTAAGTATTCAATTTCAATTATTATGATACTCATTGGGTTGTTAGTCGATCCTGGTGATTGCTACAATTATATCATTAATCAACAAGGACGTCACATTTTATATTTATTAATTAAAAAATATATTTATATATAGGCTCGTTTAAGCTCGTTTAAGCTCGTTTAGGCTTGCGAGCTCAATATGTGAAGCTCGGGCTCGAGCTCGTTTATTTAACGAGCTCGAATTTAGGAGCTCGTTTAATTCGAGTTTTTTTCGAGCTTTTAGCGAATCGAGCTCGAGTAGCTCACGAGTAGCTCGGCTCATTTATACCCCTATCTCTGACAATTTTGTCTTGTTCGAAATTATCTATTTGAGTTGTTTAGCTGGACATTGACCGGTAAACACGATGCAAGGACTTGAGTGCGAAAATGGAAAAAGAATGTTGGTTTTCTGAATATTAAACCATTTAATGAACTAATTGTTTTACTAGTTAAACAGTTAGCAAATAAAAAATATATAGTTTTTATTAACATAAAAAAATTTATTCAAGAACTTAATCATTAAAAATTACAGTGCCTTAGTTCATAAATTCATGAAAGTCTATGTGATTTTTTTAATATTAACCATTTATCCTATTTTAATTTGTTCATATCTGTGAACTTGAGATTCTAATTTCAATGACGTGTATTTTTTTATTATGTACTTTATTTTTTTAGTTTGATTTTTCATACAAATAGTCTGGTTTTTTCAACCGGGTTCTATGTTGAAATGTATCATATTGAAATGAAAACCTAAAGTACATGAACAATGTGGATAACAATAAAAAAGTTTATGTACCATGTCGATACATTTAGAATAATATGTTGGTGTTGGTATTGTGCGACCTTAACCTTAAAATAAAACAGTGTTGGTACCAAACCAATTTCAAATCTCATTTTCATTTCCATTGTGGTATATATCTTTTGGTTTCCTTTAGCTCAACAAGATTGATGCACAAAGGTAGAATAAATTTTGATTTGTTAAAATTCTGGCTCTTTAACACTCCTACAGTCGCAAAGGTATTTTGATGTTGTAACTTTATATTGAGTGTGATAAAACATGCTTCATTTTTTAATTATTTATAATTTAATTATATAAATTAACATTATTTTCAAAACATTAAATTTGAAAGAAAAAGGAGCTCAATCGTACCATTTAAAGACCAATTAGGTCTAGATTGTTGTTCACATCATTCTTTCATATTAAAAACCTAGTCTAATAATCTATAGAAGGACCAATCTTGTTTAAATCTAGTCCATGTTTGTTTAGTGTTGAATGGAATCATTAAGAGATGATTTAACCTTTGAACGTGCCTCTTAGTGATTCCATTAAGAAGTAAACAAACAACGTTGATGATTAATTTAAGTCTAGTCCTTTTACAAATATGAAGTTCTATTTGATAGAATGAAGATTGTTGTTCTAGTAAAAACTGTAAATTTTACACGTTTCTTACAATTTGTAAACTAATATTTCATCTTTAATTCAAATTAGTATGATTAAGGAGTGATTCTTGAAGTTCAAGTAATTGTTGATTTTAAAATTCTTAGGCAGCGTTTGGATCATTGAAATGTTCTGAAAGAAATAATTTTTTTCAAAAGAATTATAATATGCCAACAATTAAATTGGATTTGTTTTCCATCTAAGCCGAAGAAAGAAGGGTGTTTTCCTTCGTTGTAACACAAGGCAAATGAGGACAAATACAATGCATTAATTATTTGATCCCATTTCAATTGTTTTATCTAACAAGGTTATTTGGAGTGGGTACCACTGCCACAGTTCACACTTCTATTACATCAACGCCGTTACTCTTCCTACTCACCACAGTCCACAACCCACATCAAGGATATGCGCACCATCGTTTTAATAACTCGTATGAAATACAGTACCCACTTGTACCAACAACCAAAAAGGCAAAAATAGTGTGAAGAATAGCATAAGAGAAGCACGGAAAAGAGGGCGAAGGCATGACTCGTGGTATGTGGCTCGTGGCCGGGGTGTTGTATCACCACCGTGGCACATGACCACCTCATCAATTTGGATGTGAAGCGTGGATCATGACTTTCATACGAGATGGACTTCTGAAAAAGATGACATGCAACTAATCCCAACTCTAATGGGGCATCTGGCTCACCAAATGGATTTCGAGGGAATTGCATTTTTTTTTTTATAGAGTATGAACAAAAATATGTTTAAATTGCGTCATATCTATGGTAGAAAGAATCTATCATTCATAACTATTTGAAAATGAATTTAGATTCCTAACATTTCACATAATCCATACATTTAGTTAGCTTTAAACATCATCCAACATCTCAATTATTCAACTAATATATACCATAAATTTAATTTCAATTCATTCAATATCTATTTCGCGACCCAAACTCCTTCTTAGTCTTACAAGAAACTCAACCATACTTCTTTTGGCTGACCTTTCGTACCCACTATTAACGGATTTCAATGAACCCAACACACTAACTTATTTTACCTCATTTGATATTATTGATGTGCTGAGTCTATCTTTGGCAAATACATTATACAAACATCATCATCATCTGTGCATAAATGACAAATCAACAATATGACTATTTTCTGTTTACATGATAACGAACTTTATTATTTATTATTTGTTTCTTTAATGGAATTTTC
This sequence comes from Centrapalus pauciflorus, assembly GCA_020465985.1. Lineage (NCBI taxonomy): Eukaryota > Viridiplantae > Streptophyta > Magnoliopsida > Asterales > Asteraceae > Centrapalus > Centrapalus pauciflorus. The sequence goes on from JAANYP010008099.1 coordinate 184,978, forward strand.
TGTTAAGTAATAACGGAGTGACATCATCATTGGTAGACATTTTAATATGTTTTCTTTCTTTGGTTCTTTCAAATGAACCTATAGTTTATTGCCTTATCGGGATGATTATTTTAATTTGCTTTAATAAAATAATGTTGTGTTTATCCAAACATAAACAGGTTCATTATTTAAAGTAGTTACAGATAAATTATAATATTTATATTTTAAGTTAAAATCTCGAATAAACTTCACCGCTTTACTCCTTTATAACTTTTTACAAATCTCGTCCCTGCGTTTAGCGAAAATTAACGATTTAGTTCCTAAACTTCATTTTATAAACTAGGGTAAATTACACCAGCATTCCTATTTTAAAGTTTTATTACGGATTTGGTCATTTGACTGTTTAATTTTTCTAAACTTTTCTAAAAATGACCATTTTATCTTTTTACTTATTACAGTTTTAGCACATATAGTTTTCCAATTAGTTTAAGTCCCTTTTTAGAAACTTTAATTTTTAATTATTTAATATTTTATTTATATCAAACATTTATTATCAGGCCTGACCCTTGACCTATTTAATGTGGGCTTTCGCATAGGGACCCATTCTTTTAGGGCATAAAAAAAATCTGATGGATTTATTTAGTTTAGATTTTAAAAGCCCAAATTCTCTTTTGTCTTTGCCATTGGAATTGCAACAGCTCAGCGACACTTTGTTGGGAGAGGAAGCGACTATTATAATTATCACATTGAGTTGTAGGTATTAAAACAGTGATATACTCTGGTGTTTTTTTGTTTTTTTTTCATTTTCTTTGCATAGCCGTTGACCGTTGTTACTTGGAAATGGAAAATAACTATGTGGTTCATCGGTTGAGAGTTGGAATAAAGGTAAGTTGTATTTGGCTATTTTCTATTTTGTATAAATGTTTTAAAATTGTTGTAATCAAAGGGTCTATTCGTGATTTTTGCACAGGCCCATAAAATCCATGACATGACCCTCTTTATCATTATACATATATTTATATATATTTAATTATTAGAAAGTTAAACATGCATATGGTTTTTTTCGAGATTGTTCATCCCTACCAAAGCTACTCTAAGCTTGTTTATTTATTTATTTATTTATTATTTTCATGAACTCATGAAGTTATGATAAAGATTCTTAGATAAAATGTATTTATGACTTGGTTATTGTATTGTACGGATACACTTTATAGTAAGAAGTAGAAACATATGTATACATAAAAGATTCATCAAGGCTAAACCTTAAGGTATTGCTTCTGGTTTTGTGGATTTATGGAATCTTTACCTTTTTTCCTCAATTCCTCTCAAAATCCTGTATGTCATGGAATATATAGTTTACATGATACTAATTATTTATTTTGTTTTCAAAGGTGTTTCCTCTCATCTGTACATTAACATATGTCATTCTTATAAATTTATGTTTACTTCTTAACGGAATCATTAAGAGACTCGTTTCATTCAACACTATACAAACAAGTGCTGAAAAAACAATTAGATACCTCATCAATGAGATTCAATGAGTGTTTAGATTCACATTTTAAAGATAATAATTAACTTTTAGTGTTTCAAAAATGCAAAAATAAATAAAAATTCTCTAAAAAAATCATCTTTAATTATAAGTTAATATCTCTTTATGTTTAAAGCACAATTTCTACAAAAACTTAAAATACCATTTTTTATCGAGAGACTTTATTACAACGTAAATTCATATCCTTTAGTTGTGATTCTTACAATTTAAAAAGCAAAACAAAATAATTATTAGCTAAAAAGCTTGGAAAAGTTGTTTAAATTTTCATTTATTTATTTATTTAAAAAAGAAAACTAGTTTATTGACTCACAACCACCTCAGGTATTATATAATACTTTTAATAAATATTATTTACATAAAATTTATATAAAGCAAAAGTTAAAAGATACAAATATTAGTAATTTTTTTAAAAAAATATATGAATACTATTTTTAGTTGTTATAAGTTATAACCATGATTTTTCCAGTTTTATAGATACTTATATATGATTTTAAAAAAACCACATTTGTCACCTGTTGTTTTTTTTTTTAAACGACTGGTGTGGTGGTTATCGCCTAGGTCCAAATGCCAACAGATCCCGGTTCGATTCCCACCACAATCTATTAGTTAGATTAAAATCTTCATAGTTAGATTAGTTCACCTGAAGGAAAAATGCTAAATTAGGCCCCTAAACAATAATAGCAAGCTTTTCAACAACCCTACATTTACGACCGAAGGGAGATAAATGAGATAAGGATTGACCCCAAAATCCGCCTCTAACGAGGATCGAACCCGGATAACAACCCTCCGAAGCCCCTTATGGTCTGATTAAAATATTTTACATAAAATTATTCTCATTTCTTATTATATACAAAAATTCATGACTATTTTAATCATAAAAAATAAATATACAAATAAATACTACTACTTTTTCAAAGATAATCACTTTCGTCGGTCACCAATAAAGAATGGGAATAAACCCATCATCGGTTTAAAGATTAGGTTAATGATAATGACACAGTGATTTTGCACACACGGTTTCTTGATAATCGATTATTATTAGTTGAATTGTCACCCCTTCAATTCTAATCATAAATCAAATCATTTGATTAATTCTTTTTGTCTCTTTCTCTAAACCAACCCACCAACTGAGCCAACGCCATTACCAACTGAGCACACATCGATCCTATTCACTCACTACCCACCACACCACACTATACCTTACTATCTATAAACCAAACCACCTTTCTCTCTCTCTCTCTCTCTCTCTCTCTCTCTCTCTTGAGATCTATAGATCCACAGAGAGAATCTTGACGGAAGCTGCAATGAGGGAACCGTCGTCGGAAAACGGCAACAGTAACAGCAACAGCAACAGCAACGCCTCGTCATCACCACCACCACCGCCACCTCAGGCACTTCTTGAAAGACTCAAAGATTATGGCCAAGAAGATGCTTTTGCTTTCTGGGATCAACTCTCTTCTGACCAGCAAAACTTTCTTGTTCAAGAAATTGAGGTCTTTTCTCCCAACCCAATTCTGTATTAATCTTAAAAAATCTAATCTTTCTTTGTTTCTTGACAGATCTCTCTCAATATTTACTCTCGTTTCAATACAAATTGCATTCATAATAAACTGGTGTAATTGGATTGGGAATCATTATTTTTAATTCGCCAAATGGCAGATCCCATACAAGATTTGATTACTGACACACCCTTTGAAATATTGGAAATATCGTTGGGTTAAATTTGGGGGAAAAAAAAAGCTACATTGTGTTTATGATATATCTGTAATATCGGTTTCTTATTATTGTGTTATAAAATGCTGCTTTAGTAATTGAAGGTAAAGCAATTTGCTTATTTGCAGAGAGTTTAGTATTGATTGGATTAGTAAATTACGAATACTCTGTTAATACATTACAATCTTGGCAGAGTTTAGATCTTCCCAGGATCGATAGAATGATTCGGTGCTCGTTTCAGTCACATGGTCAGTTTCTTTTACGTTTTGCATGTTATTAGTCACCTGGATTTATCGAATGATACAATGATGTTAATTGATTGGTTGTGACTGATGAATCAGGGCTACCGGCAGCAGCGATAGAGCCGGTGCCAGAGGGATCCGTGTCAACTGTGGAGGATAGGAAACTTGAAGATAGAGAGAGATGGTGGAAAATGGGATTGAAGGCTATCTCAGAAGGGAAATTGGCTGTTTTGCTTTTATCCGGTGGACAGGTATACCTTCGGCTGTTATACTATATTTTTTTTAAATCATACTTCGTGTTCTTCAAGTACTTATGAGTTATGATTAGCCAGTTGATATTGATTTGTTTTTTGTTGCAAAGTAATCACCATATTGATTATGATCCAAAGGTGTTATGTTATTTTGAAAACCAAGGATTAAATGTAATATTTCTTCCCCTGTTACATCATATGGTTAAGGGGTGTAACTAAAATTGTTGCAGTTTTGATGGACCAATTTTGTTTTACAGAATTCAAATGATGAGAAAAAGTATACTGTGAGCGTTTTCATTTGACTTATATTCAAAATGATATTGTACAATGAATCCACCACTCTCTTTCTCTTTCTACTTATCTTCTTAATTTCTGATAAACATGCTTTATGGCAATCATATGATGTTTCCTTTTGCTTTCTTCTTTTTGCTTCTGAAGATGCCCACTAATGACAACCTGATAATGAATCTGTGGGCATAACTAAAGGTGATGGAAAGTAAATCATGCTTTATGAAAAGTGCATAATGAATAAATAGCTAAAGTTTACTTACTAAAAGTGTCATTATATGGGTTATGACTCTTTTATCATAAGACACAAAATTTAAACAAACAAATTATCATAAATTACTAGATATGTGAAACGAAAAGCAAAGAGGCTTCGGTGTAATGTATCGTTTTGTGTTTCGATTAGAGCTTGGTCTCCTTAAATATCTATCTACGCGTATATGAACTACAAGATGATAATCATAGACCAAATATAAGTGCAGACTATAATAATATAAAAAGTAGTTTATCCACATTCCTAAAGAATATGAATGTCTTTATTCACAAGTAAACATAGGTAGGTTGGAAACATGAGACAATAGCTTTTAAAGGGATGATTATTGTAGGGTACAAAATGTCCACTAGCACAAGTATGGCTTCCAAACTCTTTATAGTAATTATTGCGTCTGTAACAATTTAACGTTACATCCACAGTCATGTCAATTTTGTAGTTTTTGTTAGTGCCATAGAGTACCTTCGCCGTATGAATTTGCAGCTTTTGTATTCTAAGAAATTGGATTTATAAACTATGTAAGAAAATATCAGTCACAAAATAAATAGATTGATTAAAAGCACCACATGTTCTTTCTTACGATTGAAATTTTCATTGCAGGGGACACGGCTTGGAAGTTCTGATCCTAAAGGATGTTTTAGTAAGTGTTTTACATGTGATTTAAGTTTTTGCTTTGTTTTCTTGCATCAAGTAACTTTTTTTTGGTTACACATCTCATTAATAAAGTCATTGTATCTCTTAATTATTCTAGATATTGGACTTCCATCAGGGAAGTCACTTTTCCAACTCCAGGCTGAGCGAATTCTGTGTCTTCAAAGATTAGCAACTCAATCCATAAACGAGGGTGAGTTTGATAATGTATATTCTGTAACAGTTAATCCATTTTTGCGTGCTTTCATAATCTTTTTTGGTTTATGTAGGTTCCACTAATGTTGTACCAATACGTTGGTACATAATGACGAGCCCATTTACTGATGAAACCACACGCAAGTTCTTTGAATATCACAAATATTTTGGTCTCGAAGCTGATCAGGTAAGCTAACTTATTACAAATTTCTAGAATTGTTCTTGCCTTCTTGGTTACATATTTTTGCTTATTGTTGGAAGCTATTTGGTGCAGGTCACATTTTTTTCACAAGGCACAATTCCTTGTGTTTCAAAAGATGGCCGATTTATCATGGAAACTCCATACAGGGTAGGAATTTGCATCTTGTTACGCTGTATATTCAACACTTTGTCTTTTTCTAGTTCTTACAACAAGTACATATCAACATTATGTTTACATAATAAATTATCTTATGTTTGTAATCTTCTTCATATGACCAACAGTCTGATTCTTTGGTAAAGGCAGTTATGTTGGGTTCAAGTTTATGTTATTACGTTTGATTTTTCGATTAAAATAACATAGAAACATGGTATTTAAGCATATCTGAAATCTTGAAGCCAGGTAGCAAAAGCTCCTGATGGGAATGGAGGAGTTTATTCAGCATTGAAGTATTCAAGACTATTAGAAGACATGTCAGCAAGAGGCGTCAAATATTTAGATTGCTATGGAGTTGACAACGCTTTGGTATGTAATTTTGATTCAGTTCATCTCTCTTTATGCTGATTGTATCTGATTATAAACACGAGCATAGTGAAGGAAAAGCGTTGTAATGGCAGGTTCGTGTTGGCGATCCAACTTTCTTGGGCTATTTCATTGATAAGGGTGTCGCTTCTGCTGCTAAAGTTGTCCGTAAGGTGGGTTGCTTTGCTGCATCTTTCGTACAGAAGATGTGATGTAAATTTTTATTTTTTGCTTGGGCTTATCTCTGCTACAACTGAACTAAAGAGAAGTAGTTTGTTTCGTGTATTTTTATCTGAACTTAGGCATACCCTCAAGAGAAGGTTGGTGTATTTGTACGGCGTGGTAAAGGAGGACCTGTTACTGTAGTTGAATATAGCGAGTTGGATCAGTCACTTGCAAGTGAAATTAATCAGGGAACTGGACGACTTCGATATTGTTGGAGTAATGTATAGTCACCATACACTTCTCTTTATTTGTAAGTTAATTTTACTCGTATTTATTCTAACCAAAGTGTTTTTTCTTTATAATAAATATATCAGGTTTGCCTCCATATGTTTACTTTGGATTTTCTGAACCAAGTCGCAAATAATCTTGAAAAAGACAGCATGTCAGTATTCGCTCCACCTTTCTGGCAAAGTGGACTCCATTGTTGAATTTACCATGCTAATGATAAGTAAGAATCTTTTGCTAAATTGACAGATACCACCTTGCTGAGAAGAAAATCCCCTCAATCCATGGACAAACCGTTGGTTACAAGCTAGAACAATTCATATTTGATGCATTTCCATATGCACCTTCAACAGCGCTTTTTGAGGTGAACCCCTTTTTTTTAATCAACTGGTTAAGAAAAAAAATCTTAAAACCAGCGTTTTTGAGCTGAACGCTTTCCTGATCTTTACTCTGTTATGCAGGTATTACGTGAAGAAGAATTTGCCCCTGTCAAGAATGCAAACGGGTCAAACTTTGACACTCCAGACAGTGCTCGGCTTTTGGTTCTCCGTCTGCATACACGCTGGGTGGTTGCAGCAGGCGGCTTCTTAACACATTCAGTGCCATTATATTCAACTGGTAAAAACATTAAAAAACCTTTCACAATAAGTATGCCAAGTCAATTAATTGATTATGATAAACTATTTAAAATTGACGAAATAGGAGAATCTTCTGGACCAAAGTGCATAAAACCTTCGCTAGACATTTCGCTGAAAAAAACAATATTCAGCATGGTTGCCAGCCAAAGTAATTCCGATCTCAAAAGATGTTAAAACCATGTGCACAAATCATAGAGAGTTAACGAGCCTAATCTTTTCCCCCATCATTAGTAACAAGTGACTGTTTTGTTGTTGTGATTGTGAGCAGGGGTTGAGGTGTCACCACTTGTTTCATACACCGGAGAAAATCTTGAAGCAATTTGCCGTGGAAGAACATTCCATGCGCCTTGTGAAATCTCATTCTAGCTTCTTTTTTGATCTGTTGGTATTTTGCGTTTTCATACAGGATATCTGAGAATTTGTTGTACGACGGCTTCATATTGGCGTTAACGTGTTGCCTTTTGTTGTTGTAATTAAATATAGATTGGGAAAGAGGACCAAGTTGTGGAAATGCAAGCAAAGAAACTTTATTTACACCTGTAAAAACCATATGATTCTTGCATACATTTTGAATCGAAATATATTTTTTAGAAAATGTACAGCAGTCTGCTTAATAAAAGGCAATTAACTTTGGAATTACTAATGCCCATGCATGTGCAGCAGAAAATAGGAATCCGCGGATGTACAGTTACAGGCAAATATCATATATTTCAACATTTTAATTTTCTTAAAAAGCAATTAACTTTACAACTATAATCCTATATTTTTCTACTTACTGCAACAAATGCCTCTACAAATTTAGGGTCACGCATCAACAGTAGGTGGCAGTTGGGGTTCTTGAGGTCGAGCAGGGACATTTACGGCTTCACGAAGCCAATGAGGCAGTTTGTTGTTCTCCGAAGAACTACTCCCACCAATCACTTGCTTCTCCTTTGATTTCTCTAAGTTCCGTGACTAAGACTCACCATCGATAAAATTTGGCATTTTCCAACGCGCGTTAACATGTCGTTCTTCCTCCTTTTGCTGTAAATGAAGTACTCCTAAGCCATTCAGACCAAGGGACCCCAAGCTACTGGTTCCAATAGGATTCGGATCAGAGGGCCCTATCGGTGATTCTCCAGAATAGTTGGCATGAATCCTGTCAGGAATCCACATTGGCATAGGAGGAAAATTGCCATGTTGGAAACCATGTGTATATTAATAACAATATTCTTAAATATTGTCAAGAGGGTTTGAATTCATGACCTCTCCTATCACAAACAACACACTAACCAATTGAGTTACAAATATTTTCTTTAAAATATTACACAAAGTTGTATATATTAGTATTTTAGTTTTACTATTCTTATGAATACCTTATGAATAATAACATTTACTTTGGTAAATGTTATTATCATAATTTAATTTTTATATATTAAACATTATTTATATATTTATTGTACATTATGTTATATCTAGATATTTGTATAAATAAGGTTACTATTTAACACAATGTTTTTTTTTTTTAAATTTCAAGCTTACTGATATTCCTATTGATAATTTTTTTTTCGAAAGACTAACACACTCTTTAAATCTTATTTCTTAAACTACATTCATTTGTTCATTACGAGACTCAAACTTTTAAACTAGAATCCAAATTAACACATTGGTACCGTTAGACTACAAACATTTTGAAACTCATATTGATAATTTGATATACATGGAAAACATAAATTATACAAAAAGGAGTTTATGTTGCTGAATTCTTTATAAAGTTCTTTTCATGAAAATCAAAATAAGTTATAGAATTAAAAAAAGAAAAAAGTAAACGTGGTTTAGATTTGGTTCTGATGACAAAGTAATACGTTTGAATCTAAAGACATTAATTGGATTATAAATATGGATCATGATATTGCCATGTTATGTTATTTTATTCTTCATATATTTTTATATAACAATTGTTTATGCTTTCAAACAAATTTTTCTTTAAATAAACTTATAACAAAATTACATTAAATAATTATGTTTTACAAAGAAAAATGCTCACTTGTTTATGCAATTTACTAAAAAGAAAAAACTTAATAGTCCATCAATGCAAAGCCACAAACAATTTTAGAAGTGTAAAGTGAATCACTACCCAAACTCAAGTTTTTTTGCTTAAAAACTATTAAACTTAACGGATTCGAGCTCGACTAAGCTCTCCCAAGTTACCACAAACAGTACACATCATAAAGTTACAAGTTGGCAATGCATTAAGTAATAATTAAATATTACAAGTTTACAAGAACGATAGACTAGGTTTACAGACACAAAATAGGAGCTAGCAGTTTCTATGTCTAGAGGTACATGTAGTAATACAGGGGCAAAATCCAACTGACTAGCAAACTTTTCAGAAACAAATGACAAATTAGAGCCAAAATCAAACAAAACTAAAGCAGGTAAAGAGTTGACAAGAAAAGTACCAGTGACGGCATCAGCAGTTTCTTTTGCCTCTTCGGCAGTCATTTGGAAGGATCTTGGTTGGCAAGCCCTTGTTTGCATCCGCATTCCACAGGATGCCAAAGATGACATACTCGTACATGTTCTCAAGTTTTTTGTTTATAAACTATTAAACTTAACGGGTTCGAGCTCGACTAAGCTTTTTTTTAAGCCCTTGTTTGTATCCGCGTTCTACAGGATGCCAAAGATAACATACTCGTACATGTTCACGATTATCGTTTGAAGATTAATCCATATTTTTAACCCTTGTGACATTATTTCTTCATATTCCTTAATTTCTAAGAACAAAAAAGAAGGCAAATATCCATCCATTTTGGAATCACTACAGGAACTATAACACACCATGAGCAGTAATAATCCATTTCACTAATTACATAATTTACACATAAAACACCTGCCCAACATTCAAAAGACTCTCATGAGGAACATTAAAGATAACACTATTCTCCCTGCAAATCTTCCTCAGAAATGCATATACATAATCTATACTAATCTTCTTATAGAAAGCCGAATCCCTCCCCGCTCTCACCACCGTGTTTCCCATTATGTGCACCACCCCGGCGTCTCTACAGCTCGTCAGAAACTCCGTCTCGTCAACCTCCGTATGACTACTTACCTGCTCAGATGACATCCCTGAGTTGTTAAGATGCACCGGCGACTTAGAAAGCACTATGGAGTCACCTGACGACGAGATTGTGAGATCGATAACTGAGGAGAATGTATTATTATTGGTGTTTCCTGGCAGCAAGAATTCCTTAGAACGCTGACTTTGCTGGCCGCCGTATAAGCTATAGTCGTCAGAGTCAGACCCTCCTTCCATCATTGACTCCAGTCTTACAAACACGAAAAGATTATCAAACAGTTTCTTCTCAAACTCATCGTCTTTCTTGTGGAGATCTTTGTACCCGTACCTTGCAACGCACCTGAACATGTGAAAGTTCTTGGGCCCGATTCTTTTGACAAGAAATCTTTCATCTTCAGGAACGGTGTAAACTGGAAGGTACTTGACACACACGAAAACGACTACTGAATGGATAGCCGGGAGATTAGTAATGAAATGTGAAAAGATATGTGGGACTCCGCTTGCGAGCTCTGTGTACACAAGTCCTATTCCAGGGACCCGAACAAGCCCCAAACTTGGACCAAGACCAAGAATCCATGCCATCGAGATCTTACTGTGCATCTCAAACTCGTATCTTTTCACTGTGCCGTAATGCCATATGTACATGATGAAAAGAAACACTGCGGCAATGACTAGTGGGACCCAACCACCCTGATCAACCTTGAAAAGGACAGCCGAAAAGTAAGTGCATTCAACAATCAGAGACAAGGCAGCAAAAATGAAGACGAGAATCCAGTGACAGCGCCACACCAATAACATGATTAATATCATGACGAAAGTTGTTGCGAGCATGACTATGACGACTGCCGTCCCTATAAACACAAAATACATTATGTTAAGCCCTAATCAGGTTTTACAAGGAACAACGATCGCCAAATTTACATTTCTGGCTCTTCCACAAACTGGATGCATAAAAGTTTCATGTGGAACAAGAAATGTTCATGGAGAATGCCATTATGAGACAAATATGTAGAAAACCATATGGAAAGCTGATTAATGCAAAAAAGCATTCACTCACCATAAGCATTGCCGATTTGGTTTTGATTTTTGAATCCAGCAGTCACAATGATGCAAAGAACCATAAGTATCCAATTGATATCTGGAATGTATATCTGCCCGAGAAATTTACTTGAAGTATGAATGACCTTGACTCTTGGGAAACAACCAAGTGCATTTGCCTGCTTGATTATCGAAAATGTAGCAGAAATCGTTGCCTGACTTGCGACGATAGCAGCTAGTGTTGCAATAATGAACATCGGCCAGTATATACTATCTGCAAGATCATAATCGTTCTATTACTTCGACTTCTTCTAAAGTGACTTTTTGTAATATTTATGAGTATAAAAGACAAACTAAGCATTATACTGCTATATCATAAAAATGGGATTATTGCTTTCAATTGCCCAAAGTTAGTTGCTATTTTCTTTAAGAACTGAAAAGGCAGAATACAACATGTTAAATGAACCTGGGATAGAACGGTAAAATGCATCCTGCACATGTTCCTTGTTGTTCATGAGGTAGGCGGCTTGTCCAGAATACGCTAGAAGAAGGCAAGGGAATACAACAACCGTAAATGCAAGCTGGATTGCAGAGACCGGAAAATGGGCAAGGTCAGCAAAAAGCGCTTCCGTTCCTGCAAAATTGTTAACAATCATCAGTACAACGCAATTTAGAAAACGATGTAGGGGATGTTTAATTTGTAGATTCCCACTCAATAACTACTGTTTACAAAGAGTTATACAGTATTTATAATCTTATACCGTTTTCCTCCATACTCTATTCCCCATCGTGTGAGCCTCGTGTTCAATTCCTCCCGTATGAAGCTAATAAATCATAATAACTTATTTTCTTATCTTTTCACACCACCACATCTATTGGGGGCACAAATGAATATTCTTATATTCAAATGACGAAAATGAATAGTATCCTAAAGCATTTAACATCTTCACTTGCAACGTTAATGTGGTCGTTCTAATGAAAAAACTTTAAGGCGTTATTTGTTTTCTAAGAGGTTAAATGTCTGAAGTCTGAAAACCACGTCTGAAATTAAGAGGATTCCTTAAGATCTGATGAAATTAAGAGGTTCTTAATTTTAGTTCAGACAACTCTCTTTCTCTTAATTTTAAGAGGTAAATTCAGAGGTTGTAACCTCTATGGTCTGAAACTAAACAAACAATCTGAATTCATCACGGATCTGAAATTTAGACTTCAGAGCCTTTTAAGAGGCTCTTAATGAAAAACAAAGAAGGCCTAAGAATATCATCTGCCACATTATACGATCCATACCTATAATGCATGTGTTCGATGATTGTTAATAGATTTTAGCTCAATCACTTCCACCTTCTGTGAATTATAAAGTTCTTGTGATAAATTTTCATACAGAGAAGATCGGCTAGCTAGCTAGCCAATAGGTTCATGGACAATTGGGGAATACGGAAAACACGTTGAGGAAAGTGGTTCAACTTCAAACACACCTAAGTTTCAATCTTTAAGGAGTTATGGAGACAGTGAGCAGACCACAGAAAGCTTTTGATGGGCTAGACGTTATGTCAAACCCAACTGATGGACCTAAATTTTCATTAAAATTTCCAGTTTTTCCTCTCTCTGTGTGTGCATAACTGTGTGTGTGTGTGTGTGTAGAGAGAAAGGGATACCGGTTATGCTAAGCATGATCCCTCCAAGCGATGTCCAACCACTTTTTCCTCTCCTTTTAAAGTAGTGGACTATATATACAGGTGAGAAAGCCCGCAACACACTGGTGTCGTGTTTCCAAATGTTGTAGATTCCAATACCTCCAATAAAAAGAAACCAAAGCAAGACAATCGGAGCAAAGAGCCATCCAACTTTATCGGGACCATAGTGTTGTACACTAAACAAACCTACTAGTATGACAACCGCAACAACGACAACAATATCTGCAACAGCAAACATAATATAAACACAAAACAAAACCCATAAATCCTACATATTCAATGAGCAATCATAGTTTCCATCTTCACAACATACCATTACTCATTCCGGGGTTGTCTATCTTGATGCCACCAGAAGCTGATAAAACTGGTAAAAAGTAAAAACGACTATTTTGGTTAGATACACTTTTATACGGTTTTTTCAAAGAATAATTAGCCGAGTTTACCTGAAATAGCAGGAGTTAGAATTCCATCTCCAATAGCCATGCAAGTACCGATTAGGACAAGTAGAAGAAGCGCATTCTTTTTATAAGCATGTCCTTCCAACCATCTCTTGGTTTTTGCAGCAAAAGACTTCTCATGAATGGTGCTGCGACTATACGTTGTCAATTCCTCATCAGTTTTATGTTGATTAGGAATTGTATTCACTTTTGCATGCCGACACAGCAGTGAGTACAGAGCAAAAGTTCCACCTGCATATGAAACACTAGATTTAGTAAGTATTTAGTCTCTAAAAGCATGTAATCCTATGTATAGAGAGGAAAAAATTGTACCTTGACCATTGTCATTAGCACGGCAAACAATGAAAACGTATTTAATGAGCGGCACAAGGGTAAGAGAGTAAATGATCAAGGAAAGTGCACCGATAATATCTTCTGTGTCATCGATCTTTCCAGGAAAAGTATTGTAAAATACATACAACGGAGAAGTTCCCAAATCTCCATAGACTACTCCAAGACTTTGAAATGCAAGTCGCAGAAGCAATATTGCAGAGAACTTCTGGCATTCAAGAATGATTTACCAACAAAAAGTTTATGAGTTTCATTACTCATAACTACACAAATAAAAGACGACATTGAATCTTTTTTTTCTTCTCAACAATAAGCATCATACAACATGATTTTCGAATTAATTCAATCGAAAACAAATATGGCAATTAAATAAGAAAGTACTCTCTCCATCCCATAAGAATCTTGATAGATTAGGATATCAAAGTTATAACCTTTTCACTTAGAATTACCTTGACTTCTTTGGTGATCAGAGAATTAGAGGGCAGTTGGGACAATTGAGTAGTAGTAAAAAAAATCTTCACAAAAACATGTGTCTGGCTTCAACAATTTTAGCTTTATTGTGATGGAGTAAAAACTTATATTCCTCACAATTAAAGGGTAGAGATTAAAGGGGATAAATTAGGCACACCACACATTTTCCTGATCAAATTAGTCAACCATAAGACCAATCCTCCATCAAAAAGCATACAAAAACCAACCAGAATTCAAATAAAATTCTAACAATGGATAAAATCTTAAAGCCACCAAAGTACAAACCCCCAATCAAAAATTTCATACCAAATAAAGATTAAACCCAATCAAGACAAACACAGACACACACATACATATAGACTGAATTTGGTGAATCAATTACTCTTTTTTTTTTCCAAGCAAGTTAGACCCCATCCAAGACAAACAAGCATGTACATATATATATAAAGATTGAATTTGGAAAAGAAGAAGAAAAAGACCATCAGAAAAACCAAAAAAGTAACATTAAAACAATTGTGAAGAGGGAAAAGAATCTATAGAGATGAGAGCTAAAAGTAGCAAAAGTTCAACCTTTTCTCTATACATATTTTTGAGCCTACCAGCCTCTTCATCCATAGGCTGGTCAATCTTCTGCTCCAAAGCCCACATACCACCTTTTGACTCATCTTCTTCATTCATCTCAACTTCCATCTCACTCCCCATCCCAAAATTAAAACCAGCATCCACTTCCTAAAACCTCTCCACTAGATTCAATCAACAACTAATAAAAAACCATCCAAAATTGATTCATCTGATGCTTATTCTCAATCAATCGAATAGCATAGAATAGAATAAAACCCACTAAGAGAAACCCAATTTAATCACGATTTTACATGTGGGTCCAACTGTACTCACGATCAAAAATTGAACAAATTCCTCCAATTTGACCACCCACAAACGAAATTCAACCAAAAATTCGATTATATTTTAGTTCATATATTCTAAACCGAAATGATTTTTGATTTTTGTGGGTTTTTCGAATAAGGGGGGGTCAATACATATGAGCCACAAAATCGAAGAGGACAAAGACCCTACAGAAACAAAAAGAAACAGGGATGTGTGAGAGTGATGGGGTAAATGAGATAGAAGAAAGAAAAATGAGGTTTTTAAGAAACGTGGATGCAAGTGAAGTTGGGATGAACAAATTCCGTTTTGCTGTTAATCAAGAGAATCATTAATGGAGAAAGAGTAGTCTCTCTGTGTGTGATAATAAGCCGCCTCCAGCCCTCCATTAATCATATAATATATTATTGAGAGAAATTTGGTCGCAGTCACTTTCATGGTAACACGTTTGTTAATGCCACTGAGGTTCAAATATTCTTGAGGATTTTTGACAAATTATACTACTTTTTAATTTTTATTGAAATATATCATGGTATATGACATAATAAAGTTACTAATATTAATATAATATAAAATGAGAATATATATTTTCAATATAAAGAATATATCATACACTCATAGTTTGTGTTAAAATCAAACCGATATTATAAGGTATCAAAACTTTTATTTTATTTTCCATTTACTTTGATTTAATTTATATTGTTTTATACTTTTTGTATACTTTTCTTTCAGATAAAAATGGTGATGACTACAAGTCTACAATTTTTTTTGACACTCATTTCTATAGAAAAATTAGATATATAACTTTTAATTTTAAAAGAAACTCCATTTTTTATTTTGACATCCATGTAGAGAACTTATAGTTATGTAGTTATAAGAAGTTAACAAAATGATCCTTGTAACTGCAGTTAATTCAATTGTTGATGTTTCATGTTTGGATAGTTGAGCTTCGTCTGCTTGAAGATGGCCAGATGGGCCATTGGACTAGGGCAGAAAGAACAATATCAACTCCTTGATTCCTTCGCTTGATGCCTTCAGCTCCTAGCACAGTCGCCCTCCAAATCAGAAAGAGTGTCTTGCCGCTGCTGCTACTTCTCGAGTCTCCTCAGTCGCCATCACACATTCGCACTAGGCTCGCCACTGTTGCCTCCAAATCCGAAAGAAAGATCGTCGCCTGGCTGCTGGCTTGCTGCCTTCTGCTCTCTTCTTTCTTTCTATGTATCTGATTTCCTTAATTTATTTACTTTGCATTTGAATGATTTTTCTAATTTCTTTACTTTATATATGCATTATGAATATATGATTAATTGACTATAGAATTTATATTGTTATTTTGTTAGTTGTTTCATTCATTGTTTGTTAAATTTGTTAGTTAGTTTAATTTATAATTGTTACTTGTTTCTTTTATAGTTGTTTCATTCACTATTTCTTATATTTAGATTATAATTTTTTAAGAGTTAAGACTTGAAGTGTTTAACATTAAGTTACATTTGTTTGATTGTTTATTTCATTAGACAATATGTATTGATTCATTAAATGTAGCATTTCGTATTTGTTTTATTATATGATCCAGATGACCCGATCCAAAATTTTGGTATTTGAAAAAAAAATAGACTGACAAGCACTTACACTTTCGTAACATATTAAATTCCGTTCCCTAGTCCGTCACTATATATATTAAGTGTATGATTATACTAATGAATCGAAAAATACAATAATATTTATTGTTTCATTTCATCTCATAATTTCTCTCTGTCAATAAAACTTAAAAATGTTACATCTTTTGACCTCTCCAATTATATTTTTAAGTTATGTCACTGTTACCACTACCGAGGAATCTTTGCATGTATGATGTATCGTGTGAGATTTTTGCAAGCATTGATGCTTGCAAAAAGGATTAAGTGCATATTTAATTTATATCTTTTTAATCATTTTATGGCTCTATGTATCTAATTAAACTTTTTACCGATCAATACAATCAAATTTTAATTCTTTACCAACTTATGTACTTGATCATTAACAAAACAATCTTTACAATTTTCTAAAGCAAACAGATAAGGAAAATGTTTCTTAGTACTTATTTTCAAACACCATACATTGATCCTGAAGTGAGTGTTTTACTCATTAGCAATGCTTTTGATAGCTGACTCATAACGTTACCCATAATTGAACAATAATTTAAATATATAATCATCAAAAAAAGTTTGTTTTTATATTTTAAATGAAAGATTAAAAAACATTAATTACACACATAAGTAATGATTTGGATTATTATTTTAAATATATAATTATACAATATCGTTCAATTTAATCTATACTATTTTTAAAATAAAAAATAACATGCAATCATTTAACTTGAAACAATTAAAAAAACTTTTATTTTTTTAAGAAAAATACACGTTAGATGATAAATTTTGATTAATTTTATTGTTTTACTTATAAAAAAATAATTAATCATTTCATAATTTGATAAATATACATAAACTTCATTGCATAATAACTCAAATAAATAATTTTATTTATGAGTTTACTTACAATAGTGGATAACTTGCATAGAATTGTAACAAATAATAAGTGCATAAGTTGGTAAAAAATAAATCTTGATTATATTGATTGATAAAAAAAGTTAGTTGCATGTATGAGTAAAAATGATATAGATAATTATATAAAAATCGGTGATCTTCTTTTGCCACTAGTCGAGGAATCTTTAAATGACCTATTTATTACCTTATGTGATTTTTGCAAGTGTTGATATGCTTTATGAGTATATATAATAAATTATGTTTTTCTAAGAGTTTTAAAATGTTTTTCTAAGAGTTTTAAAAGTACGATGATTATTATAAAACAAAAAGAGTTATTTAAGAACCATTGACTTTTTATAAAAATACGAGTAAATTACATAAATGGTAATATATAAAAAATTTTAAATTTCGTCTATAACTTTAAAAAAGTGCATTGGTAGTTCATATTTTGAAATCTTGTTACATTTTCAGTTCCTATCAGTAATCAACTCAATTATTTAATAATTTTGATTTTTTCCTTACAATTAATTTCACTTATGTTTCCTAATCAATTTAATTTAGTTTTTTTTATTTATAATTAATTATTTGTATATTTATAATACTTTAATTAATAAGTGATATTTACTCATTATTATGAAGATTTAATTACAATTTAATTATGTACTTTACCTATATATTAATAATTTTCATTATTACTATTATATTATTATTATTACATAATTTTAAATATATATTTAGTTACTTCTACGTTCATCTTTCTTATGAAGATTTTCCAATCTATCTATATATTTAATTAATTTATCCTTCTTATCTTTATATATTAGTTTTTAAATGCTATTAATCTTGTTTTTGAAGTTCTAAACATGTAAAATATGTACATTCGTTTATAAATTTTAAAAATCATTCATTCTTATCTTATAGATTTTTATTAGTAGACTATTATATATGTTACATATGAAATAATGTTAGTAAAATTGTATTATTTCTAATAAAATTTAACAAGTTTGTAAGTTTATAGTAATTTTAAAATTTTTATGAGTGTAAGATATCATTATTTTTAATGTTTGTAGAGTGTAAAATACTAGTTTAGTTATTAAATATAGATTATTCTTTTAATTTTTTCTCTTTTTTTATTCTTATTTCACAAACAAATAATTGTAAGAAACGTTTGAGATTATTTCTAAAATGCTATTGATAATAAAAAATAAAATTTAAAAAATAAACACTGTTTTATGAGACTATTTTAATAATAAAATATAAAAGATTATTTTAGTATTTAAAAACAAAACACTCTTTTATGACATTAAATAAATATTAAAATCTTATTTAAATTATTAAAGGTTTTTATAGAAACAATTTAAAAAGTTTCTCATATTTTTTTATTCAAAAATAAAAATAAAAAAGAGAAGAAAAAATAAAGTAGAATTTATATTTAATAATTGAACTGATATTTTATACTAATTAAACATTAGAAAAAGATGATATGATATTCTCATAAAAAAATTTAGAATGCCAAAAACTTACAAGTTTGTTAAAGCGTATTGAATATAATATAATTTTACTAACATCATTTTATACGTAGAACTTATTAATAGTTACTAATAAAAATTTATCAAATAAGAACGGATGATTTTTAAAATTTATAAATGAATGTACATTTTTAACATGTTTAAACTTTCAAAAATTAGTGTGTGTGTATGCGTGTGTTTGTATAAAATCATCATGATTGCAGAATCTAAATTTGGTACAGGACTGCAAAATCAACTTTAACATAACTCTATAATCTATTATATATGGGATGTCACATAAAGATGACCAAATTATTATTATTATTATTATTATTATTATTATTATTATTATTATTTTAGTTAAATGGCATTACATACATAAGATCTGTGACTGGATTTTGTTTATTAAGAATATTAGGTCTTAAAACATTAAAATAAAATACTCATAACTAATCAATTATTAAATTGTCTTTTTGTACGAGTCCATTATGTAACAGTGAAAGGTTAGTAGGATTCAAATAAACATCATTTAACATTGCAATAATTGGTAGGTACTTGTCTACAGTTTCTCTTGTAATGTTATAGATTGTCATGATCTGATCTAATGACAATAAGGTACCACGTACCCAATCAATATGTTGATTTTGATATTTAAACTGAATTTAGTTTTACGTATTGTAATCGAAAATGTATAATGTATACGGTTATTCACTTATTCATCATGATAAGATCAGAAGAAAATTACCATAATTAGATAATCAGAAAGAGACATGAAATCTATTGTATGTTCAATAAATAAAAGAAGAATACAAACACTGTTTGAATGGCTTACATAAAGAAACCATAATGTTAAAATTTGACTTGAACTATAGATTAAGCTAACAATTCACACTACCCAAAGTCTTTGAATTATCAGGATATATGTCGTCACATAATTTGTTTTCACGACAATGTATAAAGGAAAGACAATTTTGAAATGTATTAGGTTGCAACAAACTTTACAAATATTAAATATAACATGATTAATTACGTTTAAACGAATCTACAGTTATAAGATTTTCAAATAATTAAATAACAGGAAGGATAGAGGACCATAACATTAATCTATATCTTATAATAAAAGAAAATATTTTTGCCACATGGCGCTCCCTTAGAGCTTCATTTTATTGATTTTCCCGCTTTTTTTCTTAAAATAAGATAACTCTTATTTTGGTAACACATGTCATTTAATTAATTAAATTAAAATTAATAAATAATCTTTATTATTCTACTTACCTAAAATAATTTAAAAATATCTTTTGTGTATAATTAAGTTTTTCTAAATATCAAAAAACTAAAATTTAAAAATACTGATAAAAGAATAAATTTTCATGTATAATCCTTAAAAAAATAAATAATTTTATAAGTTATAAAAATTAAAAATTTAATAAAGTAATATTCTTTTTTTCATATTCGAAAAAAAAAGTTCAAATCATTATCAAAACCTTGAACAATTAAAAAATTAAAAATATAATATAAACATCTGTATCTATTTATATATCTATATCTACATTTTATAATAAAAAAAATAGTTCCTGCCACATGACGCAACTTTAAAGCTTCAATTTATTGATTTTTTCATCTTTTTTTCAAAAATAAAATAACCTTTATTATGATAACACATGCCATTTAATTAATTAAATTAAAATTAATAAATAATCATTATTATTCTTTTTACCTAAAATAATTCATAAATATCTTTCGTAATACACTTTAACTTTTTTTTTAATATCAAGAAACTAAAAAAATACTGATAATAGAATAAATTTTTATGTCTAATCCTTGAGATAAAATAAATAATTTTTTAAATTAGAATTTAAAATTTTAAGAAAATAATAATCTTTCTTTTCATACTCGAAAATAAAATAAATTTTATTCAAACTTATAAAAGTATAAAGAATTATTATTGATTCGAAAACCTTGAACAATGACAAAACTAAAAATATAATATAAACAATATATAAAAAGTAATTACTATGCATACATGATTAAAGTAAATGATGAAAAATATTATTTGACAAACCTGACTTTAATACTTGAAAACATAAAATAATTTATAATAATCATTTATTATTATTATTATCTTTTTAAAAGTTTAACCCATGTAATACATGGGTAATATACTAGTTGTTATATAAAATATTATACTATGATTGTTGGTAACTTGATTTGATCAAATAATATAAAATTATCAAATGATTAATTAATTTAAAAGTTTGTCAAACCAATAACTTAGGTACACGTTCTCTCAATCTGGACAAGAGTTTTCAATAATGTACCAATTAATAATGTGTTTGGATTTGTATTTGAAGAAGTGTTGTAACGTTTTGAAAACTAATAATCAGATAATAGTTGTAACAAAAAGTGCTAACGGAAATGTAGTGTATGATTTAGCTTCTGCTGTTTGCAATCATAATCATCAAATAATCAGTTTTTAAAGTATTTAGATTTGCGTTTTAACTTGTAAAATTACCAAATAATCACTTATTAAGTCAAATAAGCTACATTTTTTAACTTATGGAAAAGTGTGGTAGGATTAACTCTAAACACAAATAATCACTTATTAACGTATGCAATCTAAACACTTTAAACCAATTATTTGCATTATTGTAATTTAAAAAATTAATAATCTTGTTCATAACGCAAAACCAAACAATCTCTAAATGTAAGTTAAACAGGTAAGAAAAATTACAAGGCATAGTGGTCATTTTTGCCTAGTTTTGCATTGATTTTACAATTGGATTGAACCAGTTGGTTGAATCGTATGTAAACCGGTTAAATTATTGATCTGATTTATTTATCTAAACTTAACAGAATAATAAGATGTTAATGAATATATATATTTTTTAATCTAATGTATTTAAACTCCTTTTATCATTTTATGTTGATCACTTGTATTTAATTTTATCAATATACTTGGATATATTTATAAGTAATATTTGTATATATCAGAATTATATAAATCGTTAGTTGTATTAATTTTCCTTTCGAAACAAATTTTAAAGGAAAAGAGAATCACCATTCATGCCTTCACGAATAGAAAAAAATAATTTCGTATTTAAGTGACAATTTGTTAGTTTTAACGAATTTTTTTATTGTCACTTTTTTATTAAAATAATCAAATTTTACCAATTTTTAAAGCACGCTACCTTTATATTCTATGGGGACGAAGCTAGTTCATCACTTATATGTTTACATTAATTTTATATTATCTTCATTACGTTATCTTTTTATACAATTATCACTTCCTGTAAATGGTTTACACTAATATATATTGTTTATATATTCAAATTTGAAGTAGATTCAAAATTTGACGTGGCATGTGGTGTTGTGGTCCTTGAAAATTACATTTATGTTGTTTAGTGCACCTATTGAAATCTGGTTTAGACTTTCTTTTATATAGGTTTCGGATATTCTGATACCAATGAATTCATGAATACTAATAATTGGGCTTTATCCGGGCCGACCCTAAGGAGGAGAGGGAAAGCCACATGGATAACCGTCTAGAATGTCAAACCATGAAATGACATATTTTTGCAGTCCAATAAACAATATTTCGTCTTGAGCATAAAAATACACAGGACCGATCTGATCTTTATGCATTTTTCTTTGTGATTTGTGAAACCCACGTTGAATGTGAGTTCTATATTAAGTTTCTTAAATGGAATACACGTCAACCAACAATTTCATGAGTAATAACTATCCCTTTATACTTAATTATGATTTTATTTTTTTTACTTCAAACATACATATATATATATATATATATATATATATATATAT
The DNA here is from genome assembly GCA_020465985.1 of Centrapalus pauciflorus. Taxonomy (NCBI): domain Eukaryota; kingdom Viridiplantae; phylum Streptophyta; class Magnoliopsida; order Asterales; family Asteraceae; genus Centrapalus; species Centrapalus pauciflorus. The sequence goes on from JAANYP010008099.1 coordinate 207,709, forward strand.
ATATATATATATATATATATATATATATATATATATATATGAAAACTTTTATGTATCGAGAACCTCGAGGAATTTTTGTGCATCGGATAATCTACCAAGGGTGCACAAAGGGCATTTAGGAAAAACTAAAGATATCGTAATTAATTTATTTCTAAAAATCATTAAAAGATAATTAGGAGTTACATTTTGAATTAAAATATCATATCAACTACATTTTTTCATTTTCCTCACCATTTCTCTCTCTCTCTCTCTCTCTCTCTCTCTCTCTCTCTCTCTCTCTCGCTCTCTCCCTTTCTCTCTAATCGTGTTCTTCATGATTTTCATAGCGATTATGATTTGAAGACGAAGATTAACGATGAACAACGATGATGATGAACATGAACAAGAGATGCAACCGATAATGATTATGAAGAACACGATGCGTAGATGGATGATGAACGATAAATAATGATGATGCATAAATAAATGATGAAACAATGACGATGCATAGATGAATGATGAACGACGAACAACGAAAAATGATGATGCATACATGGATGATGAACAATGACGATGCATAGATGAATGATAAACAAGTTGAACATGATGCATAGATGAATGAAGAATATGAACGACGAACACGATGCATAGATGAATGATAAAAAAAGTTGAACACGATGCATAAATGAATTTGTGTATTTTTTTTGTTAAATGCGTCTTTTTGAACACGATGCATTGATAAACACGATTAAGGATGAAATGCATTGATCTTCATCATCTTTTTTGAATTTGTGTAATTTTTGTTAAATTTGAAAATGTATCAATTGAATTTATTTAGCATTTATTATTTGATTATTTGTTGAAATATAAATTTATTGAGGTATGCACATTCCCTAAGATACCCTTCATTGTTTGTTTCAATAATGCACAAGATGCATAAAATTGTCCAACTATTTACCCTTTTTCCAATAACCTAATCCATACATGTTTTTTTATCTAATGGACGATATAGGTTCTTTTGTACCTCGATACATAAAAATTCTCAATTGAACCTATATATATATATATATATAGGTTCTATGGAAAACCACTATGTACCTGAAAACTATGGAAACCTACGCATACCGTCCGATTGGGTGCGTTTCATGAAAAAACAAGGTGGCATGATCGTAAATAAGGTGATGCATCATGCGGGATTTTGATGCATCACACGGAAAATTTGATGCATCACGCGGGGAATTTGATGCATTTGTGGTGGTGTAGTGCGGTTTTCACAAGTTTCAGGTGCATGGTGGTTTTCCATTGAACCTCCCTATATATATATATATATATATATATATATATATATATATATATATATATATATATATATATATATATATATATATATATATATATATATATATATATATATATAGGGAGGTTCAATAAACACACACTAGAAATGTGTGAAACGTGCATGTTTACATCAACTGCACTGTTGTGAACGCATGTTCACATAAATATTTTCACGTTCACATGACTTTTACGATACTATAAAGTGTGAATGTATGTGATTTACATATAAAGTGTGAATGTTTGTGATTTACAAATAGCTTTGTATTTTTTTGTACTTAAGGAATATGAAAAGAAATTAAAAAAAATCGGAGCATGTTCACATCTGAAACCCGTGTGTTCATAGATACCCACAGTACTTTACATTTTTTAAGTACCCACACGAACCATATTATAACATACATACATACACACATACATACATACATACATACATATATATATATATATACACATACATATATACATACACACACACACACACATATATATATATATATATATATATATATATATATATATATATATATATATATATATATATATATATATATATATATATATATATATATATATATATATATATATATATATATATATAGGGTTCAATGAAAAACCAACATGCATCGAAAAACATTGGAAAACCTTCATGCACCACCACAAATGCATCACAATTCCCACGTGATGCATCAAATTTCTACGTGATGTATCGACTTTCTGCATGCTATAAAGTGATTCTCAGGTTTTTCAATGCATATAATTTTCCATTGAACTCACCCCTATATATATATATATATATATATATATATATATATATATATATATATATATATATATATATATATATATATATATATATATATATATATATGCATATATACACACACATATACACACACTTGAGAATAAATAAATGAAATGTAATTTGGATGCATGGTGAGTTCAATAAGAGCATGTGACATGTGGATTCACTTTGTGGCAATATATGAAAAGGAGTTTTGAGTGCCCACTTCACATCACACACACACACACACACACACACATATATATATATATATATATATATATATATATATATATATATATATATATATATATATATATATAAAGAGAGAGAGGTTCGATTGAGAACTTTTGTGCATCGAGGCACAAAAGATTCTCCACTGGCCCTTGGATGAAAAGAATGTGTGGGTTAGATCAAATGGCAAAAGGGTAATTTAATAGAAAGTTTTATGCATTAAGTGCACATAATGAAATTCGCGGAGGGGTAAAACAGGAATTATGCAATCCTTATTTAATTATTACACTTCCAAAATTAACAACAATAATACAAATTCAAAATACATCAAAATACATGCATATCGTTCATCTCTTCCAAAAATAAATCATGCATATCGTTCATCTCTTCCAAAATCAAAATACATCAATACAAACATGAATCGTTCATACAAACATAAATCATGCATATCGTTCATCTCTTCCAAAATCAAGAGGGGGCTAAGAGAGATGAGAGAGAGAGAGAGATGGAGTGGTTTTAGGAAAGAAGTTAATGGTGATTTTCATACCAAATTTAGCTATTAATTATCTTAAAAACATTTAAATTCAAAAACAATTTCCATACATTTAATATCCCCTAAATGCCCTTTGTGCACCCTTGGTAGATAGTCTGATGCACAAAAGTTCTCAATGGTGCCTCGATGCACAAAAGTTCTCAATAGAACCCCAATATATATATATATATATATATATATATATATATATATATATATATATATATATATATATATATAGATTGAGGTTCAATTGAGAACTTTTATGCACCGGGGCACCTCGAGGCACTTTTGTGCATCGGATAATCCACCAAGGGTGCACAAAGGGCATTTAGGAAAAACTAAAGACATGATAATTAATTTATTTTTCTAAAAATCATTAAATGATAATTAGGAGTTACATTTTGAATTAAAATCTCATATTAACTACATTCCTCATTTTCCTCCTCATCTCTCTCTCTCTAATCGTGTTCTTCATGATTTTTTTAGTGATAATGATTCGAAGACGAAGAATAACGATGAACAACGATGATGATGAACATGAACAAGAGAGGTAACCGATGATAATTATGAAGAACATGATGCATAGATGGATGATGAACGATGAATAATGATAATGCATAGATGGATGATGAACAATGACAATGCATAGATGGATGAGGAACGATGAACAACGAAAAATGATGATGCATAAATGGACGATGAACAATGACGATGCATAGATGAATGATGAACAAGTTGAACATGATGCATAGCTCAATGAAGAATATGAACGACAAACACGATGCATAAAAGAATGATGAACAAGTTGAACACGATGCATAAATGAATTTTTGTATTTTTTTTTGTTAAATGCGTCTTTTTTTAACATGATGCATAGATAAACAAGACTAACGATGAAATGCATCGATATCCATCATCTTTTTTTGAATTTGTGTAATTTTTATTAAATTTGGAAATGTTTCAATTGAATCTATTTGGCATTTATTATTTGATTATTTGTTGAAATATTAAATTTAATGAGGTATGCACATTCCCCAAAATGCACTTCCTTGTTTGTTCCTATAATGCACAAGTTGCATAAATATATATATATATATATATATATATATATATATATATATATATATATATATATATATATATATATATATATATATATATATATATATATATATATATATATATATATATATATATATAGGGAGGTTCAATTGAGCACTTTTATGCACCGAGGTACAAAAGTACCTATATCATCCATTAGATCAAAAAATTGTATGGATTAGATTAATGGCAAAAGGGTAAATAGTTAGACAATTTTATGCATCTTGTGCATTATAGAAACAAAGAAAGAAGGGCATTTTGGAGAATGTGAATATCTCATTAAATTTAATATTTCAACAAATAGTCAAATAATAAATGCTAAATAAATTCAATTGATACATTTTCAAATTTAAAAAAATTACACAAATTCAAAAAAGATGACGGAGATCGATGCATTTCATCGTTAATCGTGTTTATCTATGGATTGTGTTAAAAAAACGCATTTAACAAAAAAAAATACACAAATTCATTTATGCATCGTGTTCAACTTGTTCAGCATTTTTTTATGCATCGTGTTTGTCGTTCATATTCTTCATTCAGCTATGCATCATGTTCATCTTGTTCATCATTTATCTATGCATCGTCATTGTTCATCATCCATTTATGCATCATCATTTTCCGTTGTTCGTCGTTCATCATCCATCTATGCATTGTCATTGTTCATCATCCATCTATGTATTATCATTATTGATCGTTCATCATCCATCTATGCATCATGTTCTTCAAAATTTTCATCGGTTACCTCTCTTGTTCATGTTCATCATCATCGTTGTTCATCGTTAATCTTCGTCTTCAAATCATCATCACTAAGAAAAATCATGAAGAACACGATTAGAGAGAGAGAGAGAGAGAGAGAAATGAGGAGGAAAATGAGGAATGTAGTTAATATGAGATTTTAATTCAAAATGTAACTCCTAATTATCATTTAATGATTTTTAGAAATATATTAATTATCATGTCTTTAGTTTTCCCTAAATGTCCTTTGTGCACCCTTGGTGGTGTGGCACCCTTGCCACAACAACCACCATTATCCAGACACCCAGGATTAATTACCAATACATAAATTACATAATGATCTGGTTACTTAATTAAAGTGCGGAAGCAATTAAAGTACAAAATAAATTATTACAATGGTTTCAAATCACCCTATAGTGCTACAAAGGTTACATGTCTATGTCTACAAACTTCAAATGCATTACATAAATCCCAAATTTATTACAACAATAACCCCAGCAATAAGTTACCAAGTAAGCAACTGAGTCTTCAATTCACTTCAAACAACAACCTAGCTAGATGGTCCCGCAGCTGATTTTCCTTTTCCTGTAAAAATTACAACATCTAAAACGTAAGCGAATGCTTAGTGAATACATAGATTGCGCACATTATAAATCTTTATGAAGCCCAAGAGTAACCCCGACGACAAACGTCGTATACTCTCTTCGTACACCAAGTACGGACCAGAGCCACAGCCCCTTCGAGCCCAAAGCTCGGCATTTACACATACCATCTGAGACAAACGTACGATCGGGGATGACATACTGCCTACCGGACCTGGAGGGATCAGCTCCAGCCTCATATAGCACAGTAACATCAGAGTTATCGATGCGACCCACCGGTCCATCACTAGATGCACAACAATCGAACGGACATGCAACAAGAAAGAATGTGCATCTAAATCTACGCAAGTTAGTAGAATTCCAACCAAACAAATGAAACAACAGGTCTCAGCAGGCAAAGCTTAACATAAAACAGATATAACCATGCGAAATCTACTGTACTCACAGTGGGTGCGTTATTAATCTTTAATCAATTTTATTTCTCCTCGGGCTTTCAACCGGATCCACGAAGTACCCCACTGTGGGTTAAACAACACCACAAGGGACCTGTAAGTCAGTTGTAACAACATATCGTGTCAATAACTGTTTATTTCCATATAACCAAATTTTATAAGTTTTTACCATATTTGATCCCAATTTCGGATCCATGTCCGAATTCGGACCCCACCCGAATTCGGACCACCAGTTCGGATCCCACATGAATCCAAATTCGGTCCCTATGTCAAATTCGGACCACATGCCTAATTCGGATCACATGTTATGTTCGGACCATATCCGAATTGGTCCTCAACCGAATTCGGACCCACATCCGAATTCCAACACTTAGAAATATTTTCTTTCAGTTTTTACAAATCGATATTTCAGGACACATCCGAATTCGGTCACATCCGAATTCGGATTCCTACCGAAGTGCAACACTTATAAATATTTCTATATTAAATATCCTAAGTTCGGGCCTCATCCGAATTCGGACCCCCATCCGAGTTCGTCTCGGATCCGAATTCGGATTCCACTGTGTTCATACTTGTGCAGTTTTTCTTTGAATATTATTTTCCAGATTTAATCTAAGTCATTTTTGCACTTACTCAATACATGAAATAACTTGTACCAACTAAAATATGCTTGTTTTCAACCATTTCAACACTAATATTAACACATTTAATTACTAATTTGAACACTTTTTGTTCCTTTTCATCCTCATCGACGAACACACACACTAACACACACTAAATCCTCAAATCCATACTTTTATTCCGAATCAGAAGCTGAAATTTGATATTTATCATCTTATATACTCGATTTAAACTAATCCACAATAACATCATACATGCAACAACATTTGAAACCTTAAATCTCATTTTCGGATTTTAACAAATCCGAACCAAAACCATCAATTTCAAAGAATTATTGAAATGTTTACCTTAAATCGATTCCTGCAGATGTTTTAGTTCCTCCCAAACAGCCTTAATCCAAATTTTCAGCTTCCAATTCCAAGCTTTTTGATGATCTTCGATTGTAGAGAGAGAGAGAGAGAGCCGAGAGAGATATGAGAGTTTAGTGAGAGAGAGTGTTGGGTGGAAATGAAAGACCTTTGGGTCTTTTATTTCAAAATTCCAGTTTAACACCTTTAGTCCCTCAACTTATCCGGTTCCATAAAATACTGATTATATAAATAAAGAATTCTTATCTTTATTTATTATCCTTAATAATTTAAGAATTCTAAATTTCCATATAATGCAATCAACTTTCATAATTCAACTTAATATTACATTAATTTATAAATTCATCTAATTAAACCTCAAATACAGTAAATTTAACATCAGGATGTTACAGGTGGATTAACCGATGCACAAAAGTGCCTCGAGGTGCCCCGATGCATAAAATTTCTCAATTGAACCTCAATCTATATATATATATATATATATATATATATATATATATATATAGAATATGGTTCGTGTGAGTACCTAAAAAATGCAGAGTACCGTGAGTACCTGTGAACACACGGGTTTAAGATGTGAACGTGCTCCGAAAAAAAGTTTTTTTTTTTTTAAATTTTTTTCATATTCATTTAGATACAAATAATATAAGCATATTTGTAAAAGAAATACACGCATTCACACTTCGTAGCCTCTTAAAAGTCATGTGAACGTGGAAAAATTCATGTGAACATGCTTAGCTGTGAACATACGTTCACAACAGTGCAGTTCATGTGAACTTGCACGTTTCACATAGTTCTAGTGTGTGTTTATGTGTGATTTTTTGCAAGTAGTCTTATATTATTAATTTAAACATGATTATGAAAAAAAATTTCAAAAAAAATAATTTTAAGCGAGGTACCTCCGGTATTCCGCAAAACTAGTGGTACTCATTTGAACCCAAATCTATATATATATATATATATATATATATATATATATATATATATATATATATATATATATATATATATATATATATATCCTTGTCTCTATGAGTGGCCTTGCCACTGTTTTGTCTAATGTTATGCAAAGGATTGGAATAATAATGTACCCAAATGGATTTGAGATTATTTTAGCACTTCCTGAAAAAGAATTTGATAAAACTGAAACTGAAATCAACTTATTTGAAACTTTGAGTTATATAAACAAAGAGTTAAATTTTGTTAATATTTTCTTTATTTATAAAGAATTTGACGTTCCTACTAATTTATACTTAAATTTAAATTTAACTTTTCACAACTTAAACCCTTTACATTAAAAAAATTATCTTCTATCTCTCTTCACCAAACACACTAATAACTAAACTTGAATTCCGATCATTTTGAATTGTATCCTGCAATCCAAACAACCTTTTAGATTGTGAAGGAAACCTGATGACCAAGTTGAGAGTGGATAGAATGTTCGTCAAACCCATAAAGTGAATGATGGGTTGCATTTGAAACCACCGAGGAGACTAAAATTACTGAGAGTATAAATTAAATTTTGACTTGATGCAAGTTTTGAGTAACTTTCGGACTTGAATGGATGTCAGGTGTTTGTGTTGAAATAATATAATTTGGATTTAACAAGTTTAATAATCTTTTTAGCCTTAGGGCATAATGTGCTCGAGTACATAGATCAAGATTATGTTGTGATAATGTAATATATGATTTTCTTCAGATCGATAGAAACAATAAGTGCGTAATGTAATTATAAATTATCATTTTATGTATGTTTGAAACAAGTAACTGTATTTTAAATATGATTTTTTACAATGATTAAAACTCTAACATTCCTATTCAAGAACACATATGCGTTCAATACGACCCCCAACATATCGTCACTATTATTGTATTATTCTAAAAACATTGCAACGACTCATATAAACTCAACTTAAACTTTTATTAAATGTTGATAAAAGACATTCAGATGATTCTTCATTTCTAAAAAAATATATAAACCACAATTTTAATTATAAAATTTTTTAGAAAAAATAATGCAACCTTAAAACTTTCTAGAATATGTACTGTTTTTTCCAATATTATATTATTATGTTTTTTTTATATAAAAAATATACTATTTATTGGCTTCTGGACTTCATGAAGCGTCAAGGATTCATGAGTTGTAGATTGTGGTTCACTTAAAAACTAACCGTCATGTTATTCACTAGGAAAAACAAAAAACAAACAAACACACATATTAAAAAAAGTTGATCGATCGATCATCTTAACGACAATCATTAATTAATATGTGTTAGATACCTTCTTTCAAAAGTTTCCGTAATCAAAATTCAAAGGTGGGTTTTGATGGCAATTTATCGATAACAAGTCAACAACGTCGTCGAAAAAAGGAAACTTAGGTAACTTGTGGAGTTTTTTGTACCGAAAACTCAACCTTTTTTTTGCAATTATCAAATTTGAAAAAGATATACAAAAAATTTTTCGCTCAAAACCTATCATAATTATTATGTAGGATATAAGATATGGAGAAACCAACCGGACTAGTTGAAATTAACAATAATAGTTAATTTAATTCTTAATAATATATAAAATAATGACGCATGAAAACATGTACTCGTATGTATGCCACACAACTACATAAGCTCACAAGTACAATTTAGCCGTTAAATCATAACGAAATTTCATTTGTTATTTAGCATGAACTTTTATTATAAACAAAAGATGTTATAGGAAATAATTCAATATAGAAAAATGATTTAGCTTTGTTTTATGGACAAGGTTGATACAAATTACTAAAATAGTAAAGTTTTAGTAATTACCAAAATAAAGACATCCTAATTGTTAAAAGAAGGAACAATTGACAAAATAATAAATACTTATTAATTTAATTTATTTATTATATTAATAATAAAAACATAATATGAAAGTTATCATAAAAACAAACTTATTTCTTTTTTAATTAATTTATTGTCAATCACTAGTGATTAAAATAAAACATTTAGAAGTTGACTTTTTCTGAAATATTTAATAATTAATTTATTCAAATATGACAACAAAAGTTGGAGTTGACTTACGATTTGACATTACATGTAATTAAATTAGTACATTAGACTTCGTACAATTTATGAAAAATAATCATCTCCAATAATATATTTATATTTAGACGTATCTTTTATGACTCTTATATAACAATGAATGCAATCAAAAATCTCGTATTCTTATTTTCTTCTTCGAGTCTCAAAAGGGAACGTAACCTTTTTAACTATTGATTCAAACTTGGATGATGATCAAAAGTTCACCAAAACTACGTATTTATTGGTAGTGTTGTTGTTTATTATCAACATTATTTGGTGCTAAAAGTTCAAAACCAAACACAATAATTTTTTTATAATGTATGTTCATACTAAATACAATTATCTAGAATCAAACATGATTATAAATTATAATAGCGACCTATTATAAATGAGCTATTTTTGTATGTATACACGAATACAATCACAATAAACGTCTTGTTATATCTATCTACCATTTTGTTTGTTGCATTTATTGTGATGATGATGCAATTGGAATGAGAAAATAATCAACAATTGATTACGAAATTGGTCCCTATCAAACATGATAACAAAAGACATTTCAACGTTATAAAGATATTCATCTTACTTGATTGTGTAAGCAACTTTTAAATTGATTCGAATATTTTTAGCATCTTTTTTTTTTTTCGAAAACTCAACGTATTAAATTTGTATACCATAAATAAGGAGTGGATGACTTTTGCAATTAAAACCCCTTAAGTTGGATTACTTTTGCAATTAAAACCCCAAACTATTTTTTTCATTGCAAAAAAACTTTCAATTGGTAAAATATTACGGAAATAAGATATTATCGGTTACATCCGGTTGAAACTCACTGGCCACCGTTGACAAGTCACTAGTGACCACCAGAATTTCATCGAAAAAGTAAATTCCATGAAAAAAACACATATTTGGACAAAAAATCAACAATAAATGCGGATTTGAACCATAAATCAAGAATACACCTTTAATAAAAAAATAAATCAACAAAAAACACATATCTTCGTATTCGTTTTTGTTAGAAGAAGAGGTGGATAATACGGAGGTGGTCTGGAGTGGTTGTGGCCCGAAACTCCGGGATCATCGTCGACAAAACCACGAAGCTCATCGAAGTCTATTCTACTCTCTATCTCACTGCTTTCGTGATAAACAACGATGAAGAAACACATCTGATTCCATATCCAAAATCAAAAACGTGAGTGAGTTTGATTTAAGGTTTTCCAAGTAGACCATGTTTGTATGTGTGTGTGTATTCGTCTATTAGGGTTTATTTGTGTGTGTATTCAAATTAGGTTTATCGATTTTTGTGTGTTTTCATTAGTTAAGGTTTGTTCTTGTTTGATTTTGTGTGTATTTAGATTAGTAGATCTGAAGTTGAACTCTATTCATGGTTTAGGTTACTATGGATGGGATTCGTATGATACTTGGGTTTGAATTCATACTTTGTGCTTATTGATTTATGTATCGTCTTCTTCATTTTTATAATCTTTGGATTTTTTTGTATGATTTGGTTACCAGAGATGGGGTTCGTCGAACAAGAGATTCGTCGAGAGGAAGGGTTTGTCACTAGATTGCAATTGGTTCATCATGTTGTAAGTCAATTAAAAACCCCCCTTATCTTGTTAGTTTTAGTCGGTTTGAGGTTTTTTGTACAATGAAAAACAAATTTTTTTTTATGAATTAATGGAAGAAGCTAACATTTATTTGAAAAACAAACTGTCATGATAAAAAGTCTGGAAAAATCACATATGAAAAGTATAGTAAACCCAATTTAATTGAAATCTTTATATAAGCTAAATATAAAAATAACGATATACTTGGAAAAGTACGGTGATGGATAATCCATGACCATGAGCCAATCGTTAGATTGATTAGACGTATTAATTTTCATGTGGTTATGAATATGTATTATTACCCTATAATTCATTTTACATTTTAATATATTTTTGGTCTTGTGATAATAACTTAATGATTGAAGACATGCATTTTATTATGGAATGTTAATGGTTCAAACCCAACACATGCTTGTCAATTATGGGCACTTGATTAATCACCTCATTTTAGTCGTAAAATCAATCGGTGGGTCTCAGAAAGGGGGGATTGCCCTTTTATTTATTTTTTAAAATTCTAGTATATTCTACGATGACATGATGATTAAGAGAATTATTCTTCAAAATCACCATTTGCCGATTTTCTGATGGAATGAAGACATTGTCATTCCCTGTGATCAAACCATTTACTTGAATAATATCATTCGTTTATGTTAACAAACCACAAGTTTTTGTTTCATTCAATTCACATTATGAAGTTTAAACACGATATTTCCACTAGCCTAATTTTTATTTGTCGTAAACACTCGTCATACAAATTCAACTCGATACATTCAAATTTTAATTGCCTGATCTTGACAAAAAACGAGAATTTAAATAAAAACTCTGATGTTGTCTACTTTTTTTCTTTTATTGAGGCCACTAACCATTTTTACGTCGTAAATTCCCAACCAACTAAAAATCATTAAAATGATGTTTTTTTTAAATTTTTTGATTTTTAAAAGGTTGTAACTGAATGAAATTCTATGTGACATCTATGTTAAACAAAATAACCGGTAAGACGTCCTACGTGACATTTAATTTAACATTTCATTAGATTTGGAGAACAATGATACGATACTTAAATTTAACATAGATGTCACATTGTCACGTAGGACGTCAAACCGATTATTTTGTTTAACATAGATGTCGCATAAGATTTTAGTCTTGTTACAACCAGTTAAACGTTAAAAAACTATAAAAAAAACCATTTTAATGAGTTTTATTTGGTTGAGAAGTTAATGAATCGAAAAATGTTTAAGAGACTTGATAAAAAAAAAAGAGAGAGAGAGAGATTAGGTAAAACCGTAAAAATATGGAGGAACACGAACTGGGTTAGAGTAATGAGCCTGCCCCGACCCTGGACCCATAAGGAAATCTCCAAACCGGATTAAGCTTGATAGGCTCATATAGAGGTGCACGAAAAAACCGGTTATTCAATTTTGATCCGAAACCGGATTCCCTCTAACCGGTTTTTTTGAAACCGGACCGGTTTTAAACCAAACCGGTTTTTCAACCGGTTATGCAGATATTGGGGTGACCGGTTATTATACCGGATAATTAACCGGTTTTTTTGTAACCGGAAAAAAATCCGATTTTCAGCAACTTCGAAATTATAGCCGTTGGAGATTTTCTAGCCGTTTTTTGCCCCTTTTTTTGACCGTTTTATCCTAAAAAAATTACCATTTTGCCACCCAATAGTTTATAAATAGGTTAGAAATGTTTTTGGTTGAATACCATTGATTCCAAACACTCTCAATTGATATTTTCGGTATTCTCTAACTCTCTCGTTTGATATTTTCGGTATTCTCCAACTCTCTCGTTTGATATTTTCGGTATTCTCCAACTCTCGTAATCCCGAAAATTCCAAGTAATCTTTTTCTTTCATCTCAAATGGCTTCTAATACTCCCGAAACGACCGGACAATCTTCCGTCGGTGGAAATCTTGAAGTTGTTCGGGTGCTCGAGAATAAACGTAACAAAGAAATTTGGGATCATTATGATTTGTGTGAAATGTCAAATGGTTCGAGAAAGGCTCGTTGCAAACTTTGTCAAAAGTTTTTTGCGGCCGAAGGAAACACGACGTTGAAAAATCATATTACGAAAGCATGCAAGGCACTTCGGATGAGAGTCGATCCTACTCAACCGAACGTTACCCCGCAAGGTGGCGTTTTTATTTACGATAATGATAAATTACGGGAAGCGTTTACAAAATTCGTGATTACGAAATCGTTGCCGTTCGATCACTTTGCCGATGAAGCTTTCACGACGATGATTCAACAATTGATGCAACCACGCTATACGCAAGTAAGTCGTACTACCCTTCATCGTGACACTTTAAAAATGTGGAGTGTTGCGAGGGAAAAAATGATTTTGGGTTTTCTAGAACATAATTATAGTGTTTCGTTAACTTGCGACGTTTGGAACGCTCCTCACAACACCGGAAATTCTTTTTTAGCCGTTACGGCACATTGGTTAGATTCAAAAAATTGGCAAATGATGAAAAGAACAATCGCGTTTGATTTATTCGGCGAACCACATACCGGTGCAAATTTATTTGCACTTTTGAAACGTGTGATTAGCCTTTATAAATTAGAAGCAAAAGTATTTTCGATGTCTTTTGATAATGCGTCGAATAATACAAACGCGGTTCCTAGATTAAAATTGTTATTAAATCCTATTTTAGATGGCGCTTTTTTTCATACTCGTTGTGTTGCACATATTATTAATTTATCCGTGCAAGCCGGATTGGAGGTTATTGAACCGATTAGATTAGAATTTAAAGCAATGATAAAATCGGTTCTTTGTAGTAATAGCCAAAGACTAAATGCATATAGACGTTATTGTAAATCGGTTAATAAAAAAGCTTTAAGTGCGAATTTAGATATTCCAACTCGTTGGAACTCGACATGGATGATGATGCACTCCGCGTTAAGGCAAAGGGGAACGTTGCAACCGTTTCACAATCGCCTATACGAGAAGGGCCATGTTCCAAGTGTTTATCCGAGTTCGAGTTGGGAAATGATTGCGAAAATAACCGATTTGTTAAAATTTTTAAAGACGCAACAACTTTTTTATCCGGTGTATATTATCCTACTAGCCCTTTGGTTTTAAATCAAATTTAATTGTTAGCTTCCAAATTAAATGATTATGAATTTGAAGGCCAAGTATTTGACAATATTGACAAAGCAATGAAAGAAAAACTTTTGAAATATTTTAAGGAAATCCCACCGGTTTTTACTTGTGCCGCCGCTTTAAACCCAACGGTAAATGTTGGTGGCGTTGAAACATTAATTGAAAGTATTGCATTTGCTTTTGGTTTACACGAAGATTTAACCGAGCCCAATTTTATCTAAAACCAAATAAACTATTTTAACAAATGTTTCCGGGAGTTATTCGATATTTATTTACGTAAATATGGTTCGAGTAATATAATACAAGAACAAATGAGGAGAGGGGAATCATCTAGTAGGGGAACCGGTATATCTCTTTTTAACACACTTTTAAATTCCCAATCGAAACGAGTAGAGGGGAATTATAAGTTGTCGTAGTTTATAAGTTGTCGTAGTTTGAATTGTAAGTTGTCGTAATTTGAATTTTTAAACTTCTTATGTATTTTATAATCAAATATAATATAAAAATATATTTGATTGGAGTAAAATATATGTGTTTAACTTAATTTATAAATTATAATTAATTATAAATTTGTTAATCTCTTAGATTTATAGCCCAAAATTATAAAATGTTAGCCCAAAATTAAAAAATGATAGCCCAAAAAAATGCCCAAAATACAAAAGAGGAGCCCAAAACCGAAGCCCAAAAAAAAAAAAAAGAATTCTGAAAAATCGGATATTTCGTAACCGGTTTTCGAAAAAAACCGGTTTTTATATATCCTAAACCGGTTATACCGGTTACACTTTAGCCCACCCAAAACCGGTTAGAATCCGGTCCGGTTATTAAAATAACCGGTTTTTTTTTTTTTTGCAAAAAAACCGGTCCGGTTTTTATCCGAACCGGTTCGGTTACGATCCGATTATTGTGCATCTCTAGGCTCATATCAAGCCTCATATTTTGAACAAGAAACCTCGCAGGCTTCACAGCCATTTGATGTCGATTGCATTTTCTTATAATTAAAGCAAGAAGCCTAATAATAACCAAAAGGTAGCCCTAATCCAGGCCCAAATCTGGTTCATGGCCTAGTTAGGCCCCAAGTTAAGGTATAACCCATGCCGGGAAAATTGGGTGGTGATTTGTACCTAAGACATTTTTGTGACGTAACAATTTTATTTAAAATTACGAATTCATCCTTACCTTTAGAGGTACAAGACAAACATGATAAAAATATGATTAATGATAAAATAATCATATTAGTTAAAGTTGTTGCGTATGACAAAAATTTATTGTGTACAAATCACCTCCTTTAAAAACAATGTATTTCTTTAACATTTATATTAGTTTTTTTTTCCGGGGTATGTATGTTTAAAAAAATATTTGTAGTATTATATTAGGGATGAACATTTGGACAAAAAAACCCGCCCGGACAAAAAAAAAACCCAAAACCTGGTCCGGACCAAACCGTTATTAATAAAATTGGTCCGGTTTCGATTTCTTTAAAAAATCACTATTTTTGGTTTTCAGTTTTCCGGGTTCGGTCCACCGGTTTTTGGTTTTTAACCCGGCCCAAACCAGAATTTTAACTTTATATTATCAATTTTAAATTTTATGTTACAATGTTATTTTTTGTAGTCCACAAAGGAACGACATTTTTAAATATTATTTCTAAATCATATAAAAAATTTATCTAATAGCTATTGAGATTTTTCGTAAATATATAATCATGTGAAAGTTTTTTAACGGTGTAAATATTTTTTGTTATAATACTATAGAGATAGAATATAGAGAATGTTTGATATTTTATTTTATTAAAAAATATGATAAACTTAATAATTTCACAAAGAGAAAGAGTTAACTAAAAAAGATAAATAGAATAATAAAAAATCTATAAAACTTTGTACCGATTCCAAACGGTCCGAGAACCAAAAAATCAGACCAAAAACCAGGCCGGAAAACCCGTATTACAAACATTGGGCCGGTTTTCGGTTTTCTTATTTTTCTAATTTCGATTTTCCCTGGTCCGGATCGGTTTGGTCCAAACGCTCGTCCCTATATTATATAGAGTTTTATCATTAAACACCAACCTTTTCTATGGCTGTGCAAAATCAAAAGACTGAATTAATTTCGAATCGAAAAATAGATAGAATTAAAAGTGACAACCAAACTGTATACAATGTGGTTTTATTATGTTTGGTTATTCGGTTTTATTGTTTTTCCTAACTTTTTACATTGATCGGACCGAAACCGAAAAGTTCATAAAAACCGAAAACCAAATCATATGGGTCCGATTCAAATGTGGTTCGGTACGGTTCTTCGGTTTATGGCTTGATTCCAATTTTTGCACACCCCTTATTTGTTCACATGTCAATTAGGTTAAATATGTTTTTTTTTTTTTTTTTTTTTTGCATTACTTGATTAGATATTTATTTTAGTTGATCTGTTTTCGGCAAAAATTTTCATCAAAAATAGGGGTTTCTAAATACACGTTTAGTTCCATTTTATTTTATGTTTTCAGTTCTTAATTTTCACTTTTCACTTTTAAAATCTACAAGTAAACTTAAAAACCCCTTTTTAAGATTTTCATCTTTTGTTTTCAGTCTAGTCCTTTCGATCTCACCTTTAAAATGCGATAAAAGGAAATGAAAAAATAAAAAGATTATAAAAATATTTACAACACATCCAGACACATTCTTATCTAGTATGTTTTTTGTTTTATTAAAAACTTTAAACCTAAAACATGTTTACTTAACATATTTTCAGCAAAATTTTCGTCAAAAATAAGAGTTTCTAGAAAGCACGTTTAAATCTACTATTTTTAGATGTTTTCAACTTTTAATTTTCAGTTTTTAGTTTTCAATTTAAAACTAGCTATTGAAAACTCTATTTTATGTTTTCATATTGCATTTTTGTTTTCAAATGAGAGAGTAAGTTTTTGTAGAGAGAATGTGTGATATGGTTGATTGAAAACAGAAAAAACTCTAATATCCATTCTTAACACGTTTTGCTTATAAAATGTGTTTTCAAAAAAATCATTGTTGTTTTAAGTCTTAATAAAAACTCAAACTAAAAAAGTTTATCAAGGTAAAATTCTTCATTGTTAAACGTAACCTTAAAATTTTAAAACTCACCCCAATTTTATCGTTATTTTATCCTTTTAATGACACCATTTTAACAACTTTTTACATATGATGATAGCCAAATTAGGCTGAGTTTAAAAGTACAACATAATCAGTATTAAAAAGAACTTGCAGTAAATTAAACAAGACAAAAAAGTTGTTATTTAATAGTATAAAACAACTTTATACATGTTCATTTTCTATACGATATGTTTAAGGTATTTATCGAATCACATATTAAGATATACAATTATCACATTTTTAACATTTTTAGAAGGTAAACGAACAACTAGCTGTGTCAGTAACACTTTTTTGGATTGCCAACTAATTCGTCTAAAATTTACATCTATATATCTGGAGGTCACCACGTTAGAATGCATCAAGCTTCACAGCCTCTAGAGCTAAGAAACCAAAAGTATTGGTAAAAAACATGTGTGGATTATCGATGCATGATTTCTCATGTTTGGTATAAGCTAATTCGTCCCATTTTAATTCTTTATTAAATTTAAAATACATAAAACTAGCATAAGTGCATAACATTATTTATATACCAACTTTTAATCTATTACCAAAAAGCAAAATATATATAATTAGGAAAAAAAATGTTGCATTGATTTTATGGAGAGAGAAATGCTAACAGATTGACAGTTTGACACCATAAGTTGCGATCCAAAATCAAGATAAACAAGAACAAAACTTTGACATGCTAAACAACTATTAAACCTACCTCAAAGTTGTCCCATTTTTCGCAGTCAAACTGAAGGAATAATACGCCGATAAACTGCTTTGAAAGTCTGCCCTCCATTTCTCGCCACTTTCTGTCCTTCCTCAGTTGCACAACTCAACAGATTCACCACCGGATCTGCCATGAGTTCTTCCTCCGTGAGTGCTTCGAACATTGGATGGTTCTCCAAACAAGATTTCATCCACTCTCCGAGCTCTTCCACATCGGTGATGGTGTATATGATCCCACCAGCTCTAATGGCGTATGCGTATTCATCTAGCAAAAATGGGCTGATGACGCGCCGCCGATGGTTCTTTTCTTTGAAGTGAGGATCCGGGAACAGGAAAAACATCTTTGAAAGCTGTGATTTCTCAAAGTAATTGGGAATGTACTTCATGGAATTAGTCCTAACAACAGATACATTCTGATATTGACCAGGATTTGCAATCCGTAGAGCTAGAATACGCTCCTTGACATATTCTGTCACCTTGTCCCTCAGTTCCATTCCAATCATCAGTGTCTCAGGAAAAAGTGTTGCAAGACTGATTAGAAGGCCTCCAAAGCCACATCCGACATCTGCAAATTCGATCTTTCTGGAATCGGCTAGTGAATCAGATGATGGGAAGAACTGAGGATAGTGAACCGAATATTCTACGTGGCGAGGGGAGGCTGGGACTGGGAAATGTGAATCACTTAACGGGTTGCTATGAGCTCGAGCTCTGTAAAAGCGCTTCCGTGGAAGGCGAGTGGACTTGCTAAAACAGGGATTTGATTCATCCCCCGTTCCTAACTTTTCCTCCAACTGCATATTAGAGGGAGAAGCAAAATCTGCAACAACGTTACCTATTAGAAAACGTTGCTATACAAATTATAACAAAGTACCACTAATGATGAGGACCACAAAACTTCACAAATAACACCTAGTCCTTTGACAAATTCCTACAACTTTTTTGTAGTCATGTGTTCTGAAGTATGGATAACCATCCACATATTCGGATATATTCGCACCTGCGAACGAAAACTATAACACCAAAAGGCAACAACCAAGTATAAAGATACAACTATCTAAAGAAGACCATCACCATACTTCAAAAAGTTAGGGCAAACCAACAATCCACAAACACAGGAATATTCTACTTAAAAGACCCTTCGATGCCTTCGCTTGATCTTGATCATAGTGAGGTTATGTCTACATAAACACAAAAATGAAAAAGAAAAACAAAGTGTAGCGCCGTAGCCACAACTAACTGATTTCAAGAACCTAAAAACTGATCTAATTCATTACCATGAACTTAACAAAAGGGAAGCATACTAACATACCATCATGATATTAATCCGACAAAAAGAAAGAAACTCTATGCAGTAAAACAAACAAGGATATTGAACTAGTCAACTGTTTCAAAAATAGCTTAAATTCAAGAACCATTCCTGGACATCATTGTAAGTGATTAGCACACACAATCAACTTGAACACTTAAAAAACTTCAATGGATAATTGGATATAACTCACATTTGACGAAATCGGGGTAGTAATTAGTTGCTGAGATTTTCCTAAAAACTAAATAGGAAAATCAACCACAAAATCTCAAATCGATAAACATAAAAATAGAAAAGAAATAAAATGGTAGAATTTGGTAGAAATCCACACAACACAGCATGAGTGATAAGTGGGCACTCTTCAAGATAGATCATTACTACATAAATGATATGATACAAGAAATAATTTTTTTATTGGAGTCGGTTTTTCACAATGCTACAAGTAGGCATTGCCTTGATTTTGTTTTCCAGAGATTTTCAAAAGTCGACAATTCTGGTTTGTTCACCTTAATTAAAATAATTGTTAAAAGTGTCAGTACTTATTATTAGAAGCTTCCTCACTCGAAAATTCGGAGACTGATAACTTTCTTTTCAAAAATCTTTCCATGCTTTCTAATTAAATAAAACGAAACATATTTATATAAGAATCTAACAATCACATATTCACAAAAAAACCCTAAATAATCAAAAGCATCCATAAACCCTAAATTTAAACAAGCAATTTAAATCAAAAGCATCATTAAATTCTAATCCTTTACTCAACAAATAACTTAAAAAAGAATAAGATAACGATATGTCAAATTTTTAATCACACAATCACACAAAATGGATACGAAACTAATATACTATCGAAACTTAAAACACAACACACACAGAACTGAGAAACTTACAAATTAGAGATTAGAGGGAGAGCAGGGAAGAGGGGCTGGATGCCGGAGCAGGATCTAGGAGGCCAGAGAGGAGGTCGGGAGGGGCCGCCGGCTAGCAGGGAAGCAAATTCGGCTGACGAAGGGTTGTTTCGCCGAGGAGCTCCGCTGGCTTCAGCCTTCCTTAGCCGCTTTTTCTCGACTTCTATCCCACCAGGCCAACAATCTTCCAACTGGCCCAAGTATGCAAGAAAGAGAAGCCCAACAAGCTAACTAGCCAAGTCCAAGCCCACGAGTCCAGGACCCAGGTTTTGTTGTTTATTATTATTTTTTAACTTCTTCTAATTGGATGGTTAATAAACTATTAGGTTTGGTTGTTTATTATTTATGTCAAATTTACTATGGTTAATTAGGATATCAAGATCAAGTCTAAAAGATCATCAGGATCAAGATTTATTTTACTACATATATGACATATAGATTTTTTTTTAGGATTGTTTGATCCTTATATTGAAATCTTTGATCTGTTCCTGTATGAAAAAGAGGGAGTACTTGTTACTACTCTAGTGTTTCAGTAGACGAATAAATTAAGAAAATTTAGTACTAAAAAATAAATGGGAATTAGGGGAAAATCATAGAAAATAAGAATTGGAAGTTTCATTTAAGAGTAAAGTATAATACATTCCTCCTACAAGGGTTTATCATTTTGTAAATTTGGTGCAATTGACTCCACTTTTCATTCATATAGAGTTCTTCTTTATAGTTTTCAATAGCAATTTTATTTTAAAGTTGTCATTATTTACTAAACACTTATGATAGAACAAGTTTTAAACAATGGATCCTATAATAGAAAGTTGTATGTATGTAGAGATACGTATGTACGTATGCAATTAGTATTTCTTCAAAGAAGACGGAGAGAACACTTGTTTGATATTCAATAAGGTCATAAGGATATGCACAATTTTGATTTAGGTCTCTACAACATAAGAGATTAGAACATGAAAGCAAGGAGCCATATCAGAACAAAACAAAACATATCATGTCCTAGCTCTATTGTTTGAGTCTTCAGTTTTTTTTTTTTTGTTTTTAGGCGTGACTTTTGTATTTGCTCCTCCTCGGAGCGTGCTTGACTTTATTTATATAGTTTCTTTTGCTTTTCAGAAAAAGAACAAACCAAAAACATAATCAAATTTGATGCCATACCATTTAATTCTCGATTTCAACTTTTCTTAATCTATTGATTTATGGTGATTTTGTATCTTTTTACACCTTGATTATGTCACATTCGATTGTAGATATCCATTTTTTTTATAAAGTTTTGGTTTTGTTTGGGTCAGGTCAAATTCCCTAGCATGTGCGTTTGGTACGGAAAATAAAGGAAATGGAATTTAATTGAGTTTTATGTTTATTCTTTCATAATATTATATGAATATATGTCACCATCAATTCTCAAGTGAATGATAGAGAATTGAGATTTAGTGTACATATCATTTCTTTAGTTTTCTCTACATATGAAGAGAATCAAAACAAGAGAAAGAGTATTGAGATTGTATTGGATTTTCTTCATTTTATGTGTCTAAGTCTTTATTGATATGTTATAATCATTTGTCAACAAAGCTTAAAAACTAAAGCAATTCCATTCTCTTCATTTCTTCGTATCATACCAACCTAGTCTTCTTTGAGCCTTTGACCGAATTCAACTTAAATTTTTTCTAGTAAAATTGATAATCTTGATTTGACATTAATACAAAACCAAACCGGCTAGATTTATTAATACAAACTAACACCAAGCTAAACCAACCAAAGCTGCATGTATGATTCAACTAATTTGTATGGCCTATTTTAATTTTAATTCTAACTATTTATAGCAAAGAAAATCATTTTTTGGAATAGATTGAGAATGTTTACAAATTATTAATGTTACAGAATAGATTTATCCACACATTTATACTACTTTCTAGTTAATAACATAAAAGTAACAAGTAAGCTTATAAAGAAAAAACAAATAACAATTTTGTATACTTATATTTGAAACAATAAAGTTACAAGTACTATGTGTTTATAACACTACATATGGTTCATCTCCAATCGGTTTAAATCATCAAACCGTTAGTAACAGTTTCGTCAAACCGGTGGAAGAACCAAAAATTAGCCCCAAATGGGACAAATTTATACATGATTGAACTCTACTAAACAAGCAAATTAGCAGCCCAATTGAAAAAAGATTGTCCCTTCTTATAATTTCAAACCTTGAGCACAATCTGTCAATCTGGACCAAGACTAAACCATGAAGGACGGGTTCGGATTAAAGTGTGCACAGGAGTTAGGACCAGGCTTTAGACCTAGGTTACAGATCCACATATTTCGATAAATACAAAAACTCATAAGAGACTTGAGTCTTTAAGATTACCTTTTGTTATGTTAGTATAACTAAAGTAATCACATAGCTCACATATTACTTGGACAGTTCACAACTATAAACTACTTGATGTTGACTCACCATATGATAACATAATTAACTCTTCTTTTCCAGCATTGTACTTCATTTTTCTGATATCAGATCGAACCATAGAGGACATGTATGACATTCTAATGCCTTCCAACTCTGAGGCCACTTCTTTCATCGTCGGTCTGTTCTTCCCACTCAAATTTAAGCATTGCATTGCTAGGCTAGCTACTTCTAATAGCCCATCCCTAGAACCCTCCTGCACCATCTT
>JAANYP010008100.1:0-90180 GCA_020465985.1 Centrapalus pauciflorus
TCATCTGCAGATTCCTCCCAGTTCTCTTTATGAATCTCTTAACCCTCTGGGTTACCATGGCCAGTTGCCATTTCAGATCCATTTCCTCTAAGTCATCAGGGTCGACCTGATCGTAATCTTCATCCCAAAGAGCTGGATCATTGATCTTCCCTTGAACGCAATTTCCGTATGCGGCCACAAACGAAGCAAGCAGATTCAGATGTTCTTCCACCGACTTTGCGCTCATTGGCATCTTAGAATAGCTCTGACTGGTCGATGCCTGTTGGACTTGAGGTTGCAGTTCTTCCGATCTTCCTTACCCTAAGAACGCGCGATTCAGTGAGTCTTCGGACTCTGGTGGCGATGACGTTTCTCCGGTGAAAAACGCTGTAGCACTCTTCTGATCAGCTGTCACTGATGATTTTGATGTCTTTCCAAAATACATAGCCGGATTTTGGACTTGCTCGTAATCAGTCTCAGCCTTTATCATTTCGAAGTGGTATGCCCTTAACGTTCCCACGATGTCATCCAGTGATTGAGTATAGTATTTATCTTCATTCAGCTTAATCATTGCCACGTACATAGCCCATTTGGCTGGTAGGGCATCAAGAAGCTTGTTGTTCTTGTCACTGTCCGAGTACTCAATGCCGTGACTTTCAAGCTCTGTTATCAGATGATAGAATCGTGTGATAATATCATCCAACTGTTCATCCTTAAGAGCCTTGAAAATTGCAAACTGTTGGGTCAACAGCTCTGTACGCTTTCTTCGTACCCGTGGATTACCCTCACACCTTTTCTGCAGAGACTCCCAAAGTTCTTTCGACGTCCTTTGAGTCCGAAATGTGTGCAAGATATCTTGAGGTAAAGCCATTCGGATAATGGAGAAAGCCTTGTTTTCAGCTTCAAAGAGTTTCTTGTCATCCTCTTTCATCATCTGGTATGACAGAACCTTTTGACGGCCTTCAACCTCAGATACTGGTGGAATGTACCCTTCATCTATGCACACCCACATGCGCATATCGTTGAATCGTACAAAATCCGTAAATCTGTCCTTCCACCAGTAGTAATCCTCAACTTTCATCAGCTTAGGTGGTGCATTAGCCTTCCCAACTTCGTGATCCATTTCAAGGAATTTCTGAAGGTTTGACATCTTTTCTGAAACAAATTGAATTTAGACTTAATTAATTTAGTTCGAAACTAATGTGGATTAACTCTTTCGAATCTAGATAGATTCGAATGTAATTAGATTCCAATTTATTTGGTATTAAATTCGATTAAGTATCTTAATTCAATTAGATTCGAAATTATGGCAGATTCGAACAATTCCTTAGATTCGAGGATATGACAGATTCGAAGGACCCCTTAGACTCGAAGACCCTTAGAATCGAAGGCACAATAGAATCGAAATTCAGCAGAATCGAAGCACAGACTCGAAACAGTAACCAACTCGAAACAAACTCGAAACAATATAGACTCGAGATCCAATTCGAATGTATTAACAGATTCGAAACACCACAGACTCGAAACTGACTGAAATTGACTCGAAAGGAGCGTATTTTGGTTAGACTCGAAAATAAAGTAAAACCCTAATTACCCCTATAGATTCGAGCGCCGCAAACTCGAAAAACGGCTAACACTTTGATTTTTTGACGTTTTATGGATTAAATCACTAATTTTCAAATGAAAAACAATGATTTCGACCAAAAACGTGAAAAACGACAAAATGTTTCCCGAATATGAATTTGCTAAGCTCA
Source organism: Centrapalus pauciflorus (assembly GCA_020465985.1). Classification (NCBI taxonomy): domain Eukaryota; kingdom Viridiplantae; phylum Streptophyta; class Magnoliopsida; order Asterales; family Asteraceae; genus Centrapalus; species Centrapalus pauciflorus. Next base: position 1,734 of record JAANYP010008100.1, read on the forward strand.
AAAACACGTTTTTTGAGAGAAAAAACCGTCCAACTAGCGTCAAGAAACCTAGAATGTATCTGATGAACACGAAGAACACCACGAACACTCCGTAGGCTCTGATACCACTTGTAAGGTCTACCACTGCAAGATCTATCTAGACGCGGATCCGTTAACGAGTGCGGAATCCTCGTTGACGGTTAGACGGACAACTCTCAACCAACGGAAACACGGAGACTATTAGACGCTGAACGAACGACACACGAACGATCCTACGTACTAATTCTCTCCGAAACGGGACTCACCTAGCTGATAAACTCGAGATCGCCTATTGCTTAATTCCTCACGAATTCTGCCAAAGGTCTGCTAATCATTCGAGTCTATCCCTAATTATAGACCCTGATTCGAGTCTGTTGTGGGCCAACCTCGAATCTGGCCTAAGGCCCATTCGAATCTGTCCATCTGACAGATTCGAATCTAACATATATTCGAATCTATGGTCTCATTCGAATCTATCACAGATTCGAATGCCATCCTTAACCTATTCGAATCTAGCCAATACACTTAAACACTTAAGTGTTGAAACTTATGTTTTAACTTATGCTTGACATAATCTTTGACCTTTATGTTTGAACTTCTTGTAATATGTTACATCAAGTTCAAACACACAATCAATAACATACAAACACATATTAAACATATATATCAAAATACTGGTTAACTCAGAATATTACCTAAATCATAATCGATTAGACTGCTATCGTCACACAGGGTGTACCAACAAACTACGAAACACGGAGACTATCAGAAGCTGAATGAACGACACACGAACGATCCTACAAGCTGATTCTCTCCGAAACTGCACTAAAACCGATGATAGATTCGAGATCACTTATTGCTTAATCCCTGACGAATTCTGCAAAAAGTCTGATAATATCTCGAGTCTATCCCTAATTATAGACCCTGATTCGAGTCTGATGTGGGCCAAACTCGAATCTGGCCCAAGGCCCATTCGAGTCTGTCCACAAAGACACTCTCGAATCTGGGCTCTTCGAATCTAGGCTACATTCGAATCTATCACAGATTCGAATGCCAAGCCTTGTATGATTCGAATCTCTCCTTTTACATAAACAACTAAGTGTTGAAACTTATGTTATTACTTATGATTGATTTTATCTTTGTACTTTATGTTTGAACTTCTTGTAATACGTTACATCAGGTTCAAACATACAAACACTAATAAATATCAACCATATATAAACATATATAACAAACACTTGCTAGAATCACAATGTAGGATCACTTAGACTGCTATCGTCACACAGGATGTACCAACAACCATGAAAACCTATATACAGATATACGAACATATTTACATATTCAACATAAACTGAAATGAACTATATAAAACCAAGAAACAAAAGAAATTACTCACAATATGATGAATTTATCTCTTGAAACAGTTGAAGATATTGGGGTTTTGAGTTTTCGTAATGGGGAAGTAAGCTTTTTCGAAAGAGACGGTGAATAGTGATTTTGGATTTGAAAAGTTTAATTTGAATTTTAAAATTCAACTTTATAGTTGGATTTTAAAATTTTCAAATTACCCGGCCCACATTTGAATTTCCGGCCCACAATCACCAAATAAAAACTCATTTATTCAAAAAACCCAATATCTTTTCCAAAAAAAATTACAACTAAAACCAAACCAAAAAAAAATAAATTAAAAACAGACTTTAAACAAAACCAAAAAGAAATTGAAAAAACACACAAACAAAAACAAAAACAGAAACATTTTTAACTAAAAAGAAATAATAATAATATAAATTTAAAAAAATTTAAAAAAATTAAAATGCTCCCCCTTGAATTTCAGAATGTTGCTCCCCCTCAGATGTAAATCATATTTGTCAAATCAGCTCCCCCTATAAAATATCAGTTAAATTTTATCACATTTTCTCAAAATCAGATAAATTCATTTTTCTGCTCCCACTGCACATGACAATCCAGATCTGTTAAATTCCAAAAAATTTGAACTTTTGAAATTCAAGAATTTAACATCATATTAGAATCAATAAAAAAAATGTAAATTTTAAATTTTAAATTGAAACTACTTAATTATTAAATCTAACGATTCAACATACCCAATTTGTATACCAAAAAATTAAACCTTTTTTCATCAAACGCTGTGGTAAACAAATCAGCTAGTTGATATTCAGTAGGAACAAAGTATAATTCTATATATCCATTTTCAACGTGATCCTTTATAAAGTGGTACCGAATGTCGATGTGTTTTGTTTTTGAGTGTTGCACAGGATTTGATGCAATAGCAATTGCGCTCTGAGAATCACAGTATATAGGAATCTTCTGTGGTGTAAACCCGTAATCTCGCAGTTGACTCTTCATCCACAACACCTGAGAACAGCATGATGAAACAACAACGTATTCTGCTTCAGCTGTAGACAATGAAACACAGTGTTGTTTCTTGGATGACCAGCATACGGGTTTGTCACCTAAGAATTGTACTGCTCCAGACGTTCTTTTTATGTCCATCTTATCACCTGCGTGATCAGCGTTAGAAAAAGCAGTTAAATTGAATGAAGATTCTCTGGGATACCACAAACCAATGTTTGGAGTTCCCTTGAGATATCTTAAAATTCTTTTTGCAGCAGTTAAATGTGATTCTTTTGGATTCGCCTGATATCTAGCACACACACATGTAGCAAACATAATATCCGGTCTACTGGATGTTAAATACATTAATGACACAATTATTCCTCGATAATGAGTCACATCTACAGGTTTCCCTGAAATGTCCTCATCGAGTTTTGACATTGAATCCGGAGCCATTAGAGTTTTCATAGGAGTATTGTTAACCATGTTAAATTTCTTTAACATGTCTTGTATATATTTTGACTGATTTATAAAAATACCATCAGTCAATTGTTTAACTTGTAATCCTAAGAAAAAATTTATTTCTTCCATCATGCTCATTTCGAATTTTTGGGACATTAAGAATGCGAATTTCTTACAAAATTCAGGATTTGTAGACCCAAATATTATGTCGTCTACATATATTTGTATTACTATAATATCCGACCCCTGACATTTTATAAACAGGGTTGTGTCAACTGCACCTTTGTTGAATCCACATTTCAACAGATATGTTGAAAGTGCATCATACCAAGCACGCGGTGCTTGTTTAGGCCATACAGTGATTTATCTAAAGTACATACATGATCAGGTTTCAAAGGATCAGTAAAGCCTTCGGGCTGATATGACAGGGAATGTAGCAAACTTAAGTAAAGGCTGAGAGTTGTATAGATGCTCACCACAGTGATGCTTGAAGATGAGGCTCAGAAACCTGGGATATCGGACAGCAGCTGGTCTTGGCTCTTGCTGCACCAGGTTCCTCATGTTCAGAAATATCCACTTAGCCATATCAATGGTAGTCCCATCCACCAGCTGCAGGACTATAGGGATTTCATCACGGCTCAGTTGGTCAAATAAACCAACTTTGCTGCTGAAGCTCATCATTACTGAAGCAAATAAGAAGCTGTAAGTGGGGGACAACTCCTTCCTGAATAAAGTAGCTCCAATTTTGGGTTCTGCTACACCACAGAAGCGTAGCAGATTTCCCATTTGTTCATCCTCAGCTTGAGGCATGTCCTAAGTTTCAGCAGTTTGAAGATGAAGCACCTCCCTGAGAAGATCAGTACTAATCTTAATGGTCTGAGTCCCATTGAGAATAGTACCCTTGATGACTTTGGTGTTGGGGTTGTAGGCACAGGTGTACCAGAACTCATACACCATCTCCTGATACAGGACACCAGGGGATGCAGTCATTGCATAGTTCAATGGATGAACTTTTAAGAACTCCACCATTTCTTCATACCCTTTTCCCACATAGTTCTTGGGTATGGTCAGATTTGCAACGTAGTTGGTGGGTTTGATGGTCAGCATTGTGGTGACTGATGAGTGTTTGACAACATCATCACCAACGAACACTAGAAGAAGGGGATTAGGTCTGTGAGCCATTTGGGAAGTTTTGAGGTTTGGAGAAGCAAAAGACACTTAGTCGATTTTTAGGGTTCTTGAGGATTTCTGGAAATGATGAGGAAGACGAAGATGAAACAGTAGTTGGGTATTTATAGGATTTGAATGTGAGTGTGTATGAGAGAGAAGGTTTGGGCGGTTGATTTGAAAAGGCCGTTAACGGAAAATGGAACGGTTGTCCATGTCAGACCGTTTGTCAGACCACTTGAGCCCTTTTTAATCACTAACACACGTAACCCACATTATCCGCAGTAATTAAGTTAAATAAAACATAAATTAAGTAACTTAAGTTTGAAGAAAGGTAATTAAAACTGTTGGTCCAAGCTGTTGGTCAAACCTGTGATGAGCAGAGTCATCACAAGCTGTGCATTCTTCAAGTTGTTCCCTCAGCCTGTTCAACTATGTAGGAACAGGTTGTGTTCAATAACTGAGCAGGTTACAAGACAATGTCTTGTAAATCAGGGTGAGAGAATGAGCAGAATGAAGAGTGGACCATCAGACCAGGCTGGATGAGTAAATTGTCTTTATTCAGCCTGTTGTATGTTCAAGCTGTTCAAGGATTTCAGAAAAATGGCTAAGTACAGAACATGCAGAGCCTGTTCTGAGAAACTTGACCAGTGTGAGACATACAAAGTTTTAGACCTTTGAGGACACTTAGTCACTTTTGTTTAACATGCCCAGCTTGCTGACAAGGTAATTAAACCTTGTTTCATCCAGAGGTTTGGTGAAAATGTCTGCAAGCTGTTCATTTGTGGAAATAAAACTTACCTCCACATTACCTTTCTGAATGTGATCCCTGATGAAGTGATGTCTGACTTCAATATGCTTTGTTCTTGAATGAAATACTGGATTGTTGGAAATGGCTATGACACTTGTGTTATCACATAGAATAGGAATTTTCCTATACACAAGTCCATAATCTTCAAGCTGATGCTGCATCCACAGGATCTGCCCACAGCAGCTTCCAGCAGCAATGTACTCAGCTTCAGCAGTAGAAGTAGACACAGAGTTCTGCTTCTTGCTGCACCAACTTATCAACTTACCACCAAGGAGTTGACATCCACCTGTTGTGCTTTTCCTGTCTAGCCTGCAGCCTGCAAAATCAGAATCTAAATAATCTGTTAGTTCAAGGCTTGAATCTTTGATATACCAAAGACCCAAACCTGGTGTACCCTTCAGGTATCTGAAGATTCTTTTAACAGCAGCTAGATGAGATTCTTTTGGATCAGCTTGGAACCTGGCACACAGACAGGTAGCAAACATAATATCAGGTCTACTAGCAGTTAAGTATAGCAAGCTCCCAATCATGCCTCTGTAAGCTGTTACTGAAACAGCTTTGCCACTGGCATCAACATCCAATTTTACATTGGTTGCCATTGGGGTTTTAATAGGAGAACTTTGATCAAATTTGAACTTTTTCAAAAGATCTAAAGTGTACTTTCTTTGATTTATAAAAATTCCAGTTGAGGTTTGTTTAACCTGTAATCCTAAAAGGAAAGTTAGTTCTCCCATCATACTCATTTCATACTTGGATTTCATGAGCAATGAAAAATTCTTGCATAACTGCTCATTAGTGCAACCAAATATTATGTCATCCACATAAATTTGAACAAGCATAATATCAGACTTCACTTTCTTTATGAACAGTGTGGTATCCACTTTACCTCTGGAATACCCATTGCTCATAAGGAAATCAGTAAGAGTGTCATACCAGGCTCTAGGGGCTTGTTTGAGACCATAGAGAGCTTTGTCCAACTTATAGACAAAACCTGGATGTTGTTCATTTTCAAAACCTGGAGGCTGCTTGACATAAACTTCTTCTTGCAGCTTCCCATTTAAAAATGCACTCTTCACATCCATTTGAAATACCTTAATGCTCTTATGAGCAGCATAGGCTAGATACAAACGAATTGCTTCTAGCCTGGCCACAGGAGCAACTGTTTCATCATAATGAATTCCTTCCTCCTGTCTGTAGCCCTGAGCAACCAGTCTAGCCTTATTTCTAATGACATGACCTTGCTCATCCATCTTATTCCTGAAAACCCATTTGGTGCCAATTATGGTTTTACCTTTAGGAGCTGGGACCAGCTTCCATACCTTGTTTCTCTCAAACTGATTGAGCTCTTCTTGCGTGACAGTGATCCAATTGGCATCTTTTAGTGCTTCATCCACCTTCTTTGGCTCCATCAATGAAACAAACTAGAGAACATACAAAAGTTCCCTAAGTTGTCCCATCGTGTTTGTACCCCTTTGTTGATGTCACCAATTATTTGATCATTGGGGTGACACCTGATCCACTTAGGATCATTTTTCAATAATGATTCACCTGAGTTGTTAGCATCTTCAGCAGGTCCTGTTGAACAGCTCTCAAGATTTTCAGACACACTGTTGTCTTGAGCCTGTTCACTTGTTGAACATGTCTGACCACTGTTGAACATATCAGCAGTAGAACTAGGAAAATTAGCATTGATAGGTTCAGGACATGCATTTGTAATTAAGTCAGTACACTTATTCACACAGGGTGTATTGACATAATCATCATCATGCCCATCATGATTAACAGGTTCCACACTGGGTGTAGTGGAAGCTTTTGAGTCCTCTTCACTGTTTGAATGCATCAGATCATCGAAGTTTAATTCTCCTGAAACTGATTCAGGAACAGCTTTGGTGGAAGCATTCTTGGACTCTTCAAAGGTGACATTTATAGATTCATCTATCACCTTTCTTTTGTTGTTGTACACTCTGTAGGCTTTGGAGATAGCAGAGTAGCCAACAAACACACCTTCATCAGCTTTTTGTTCAAACTTTGACAGTTGATCCCTTTGATTCAGAATGAAACAGGGACACCCAAACACATGGAAGTAACTGACATTTGGCTTCCTCCCTTTGAGCAACTCATAGGGAGTCTTGTTGAACCTTTTCACCACTAAGGATCTGTTTTGGGTGAAGCAGACAGCATTAGCACAACTTTGCCTTGGGGATCCAATATGTAACCCAGGTTCTCATCAAAATTAACCTTGTAGCCAGCATCACACAGTTGGCTTATGCTAACCAGGTTATGTTTTAGCCCAACCACATAGGCTACTCTTTTGAACACTGCAGCACCAGCTTAAAGGGTTCCATATCCCTCAGTAGATCCCTGTACATTGTCACCAAATGTGACTTTTGGCCCTTTTTCAGGCCTGAGATCACTCAACAATTCTTTGCAACCTGTCATGTGCCCTGAGCAGCCACTGTCCAAGTACCAAACCTGGGAAGGTTGTTTTTCCTGCAGAGTGATAAGAGAAATATTAGTCATTTTTAGGGGAACTCATCACAGAGATGAGTTCTCCTACTTCATCAACATGTGTTGATGGACTTATAATATCCACACTAATATTCCCTAGTTGAATGGTATCAGCTTGGATACCACTTTTGTAAGGTCTACAAAACATAGATCTATCTAGACGCGGAACCGTCAACGAGTGCGGAATCCTCATTAACGGGTAGACGGTAACAACTCTCACTAGAAACACGGAGACTATCAACGAGCTGCACGAACTACACAAGAACGCACCTACTAGAAGATTCTCTCCGAAACGACACTCACACTGATGATAAACTCGAAATCGCCTTTTGCTTAATCTCTCTCGAATTCTACAAAAAGTCTGATAATTATTTGAGTCTACCCCTAATTATAGAGGCTAATTCGAGTCTGCCATGGGCCAAACTCGAATCAGGCCCAAGGCCCATTCGAGTTTGTCCCCACTGACACTCTCGAATCTGCCTAAGTAAGCACATTCGAATCTGCCTAAGTGACTCATTCGAATCTAACTAGATTCGAATCCTAGTCCTTAGAGATTTCGAATCTATCTTTTCACATAAATAACTTAGTATTGAAACTTATGTTTTTAACTTATGTTTGATTTTATCTTTGATCTTTATGTTTGAACTTCTTGTAATACTTTACATCAAGTTCAAACATACAATCAATAACTATCAAACATACATAAACATATATATCAAACACTTGTTAAAACCCAATACTTTGTGATATTACTTGAACCAAAATGCTAGAACACTTAGACTGCTATCGTCACACAAGGTGTACCAACAGACTCCCCCTTGACGATAGCTTCTAACTAACTATTTACATCTTGATTAAGTACTAGAGCTATATATACTACTACCTGCGTATATACCTGCATCTATACATACTTTTACTACCTTCTGGTACTTCCTGACTTCAGATCTCCATTCTTCAATAAAGAAGACAGGTTGATCATGTAGCTTCTTCAGGTCGTCCTTCGATAGATTTATTAAGTGCAGTGGATCATACACTCTCAAAATCACTTTGTCCTGTGTATCTTCCAAGACTGCTTCAGCTGTATTATAATTGACGTACCACCATTTCATGTTGCTCAAAATATTCTGTGGCATCGATTTCATAGGCACCCATTTGAAGCATTTGACGGGTTTATAAACCATTCTGGCCCAAGGCCTTCCCGTATGAGGATCTATCCTTGATCCATCCTCTACTCTTTTGCCTGATCTCGGCTTAAGTCTTTCAAACTTTCCAGAACGACCCTCTTTTCTTATTATCTTCGCCATAACCTCAGCATACGGGTCCTCGCTGATATTGATCAATTCTTTCCATGCTAACTCCTTTACTTCAATCTTGGGCAGTGTATTGAATGCTTTCAGTGTTCGCCTCAAGTATTGAAGACCATCTCTCCTTTTCAAAATAAACAGCTGCAGTTCTCGGTCAAAGAACCAGCTTATAATTCCTCCTGAGAAATTTCCAGCACCCGGAATTCTCATCTTCTTCTTCATCTTCAGTTGTTCTTTCTTTTCTTCCTTCTTGAACCAAAGCTTTATCAACTCAGCCCTAGATGGCTCTTTCTCTGCTTCTTCAAGTTTTGAGTCTTCGACTGAGGCTATCTTGATGTCATCTATGTCAATCACATTGTGATTATTGCGCACATACAATTCTGTGATAGGTTCTGAATTTATGATCACCTCGTTGACGTTATCGTCCTCGTCCTCTATCACTTCGTCGTCGGATTTCCAATCAACAATCTCCTCAGGAATGAATTTCCCTTCCTCCAACTCCTCTATTTCACCTTCATAAACATATTCCATTAGCTCTTCCACAATATCTTTTAGCGCATCTATCATATCGCTCGCCAAAGCCCTTGAGGAACCAGTCTCTCCTACTGCACCTCCCAACTGACTCGGCTCCCCCTGAGACTGAGCATCCTGAGCAGCAGAAAAATCTACTGGCTCATTCTGTCTTTGAGTGTTGGGGTCATTGTCGTGGTCATCTTCATCATTATCATCATCCCTTGGCACTTCTACTTGATCACGGCAGGATGTCTCCCCCTGAGCCTTTATATTTTTCATTAATTGCTCAATCAGGGAGCGCATCGATCTTATCTCAGCCGATTGATCAGCTACAAAAGTCTTCAACTCTAAGTTCTCTTCCTGAACTTTTTCCACAATCTCCTTCAGGTCGGTATTCTCCTTATCAAGATTTGCATTATGCTTCTGAAGTTCACCGATTGCCGTTGTCAGGCCGAAGATTTGGATTTGTTGGAAGTCAACTCTATCTTTAAGCTGTAAAAACCTTTGATTGTCGGCGTAAGTGGATGAGGTGGATGGAATGGATTGTATTGGGGTTGGAATGATGGGTGATGGGATGTACGGTTCAACATGTGGTGGAGATGGTGGAATGGTAGTTTGAGGGTCCTGAGGCTGAGGAATTTCAGGTTGTGCCTCTGAAGCTGAGGAAGTTCCTTGCATAAACGTATGACGTTTAGCCCTTTGCCTTGTCAATATAGGAGCAACTTCTTCTTCTTCGAAATCAGAATCATCAGACTCCCGTGAGGCTCGTCGGCGGGAAGGTTCTTCAGTCACTACTAACCTTGATCCATAAGTCCTGATTTGAAAGGACGGATTTGCAGTTGCAGTCTCTGGAGCTTCAACCTCTATTTCCTCCATATCTTCAGACTCAGTCGCTAAAGACGACACATCATTACGTGTTTGCTCCGGTTCATATTCATCTACATCCCTAAGAACATCATCTTGTCCTTCTGGAGGGTCTAGCAGTTGATCAATAAGCTCAGCTGTTATCTCTTCATTCGCATGAGGACCAGCTTCCCAAATCTCATGTAACGTCTGACACAACTGATCGGATGTAGGACTAGGTTCTGCTGGGGTACTTGATGGTCCAGCCTCTTGTGCTTCTTGATGTTGACTGGTAGAAGGCCTACTTGCCTGATTTTAACTCGCAGATTGTCTTTGTCGTCTCCTTTGTTGTTGTGCACGCGGTTGTTGTGGTTGTTGTTGTGGCTGTCTAGGCTGAACTTCCACTTCACCTGCCCAATTGGCATTATTCGGTGCTACAAAGTTCCTGTCTATAGCTGCCCCAAACAACGGACGTTCGAGCGGAACTGCTAGTCTTCCTCTATGCGCAGAACAGTCAGCAAAAATCCTTTTATCAATGACCGCTACACTCTGAATCTCATTATGCTGCGGAAAATTAGGCAAGAAGTGCCGGATGAGCATCATTATGAAACGAGGATATAGGAGAAATCGTTGCTGTTCCGGAGCCGTGATTTGATGGACGAACTCCGAGAAAAACAATTCTGAAAAGCGGAAACGCCGGTTATACACCAATGCGATAATCCCGGATTGGATCTTCGACACAATGTAGTCAAAACCTGCTTTCTTGGCCGCGAAGCACACCATGAATACGTGCGCCAAGAATCTCCACTGTCCTATGAGTCCACTCTTCATGTAGGATGTCTTAGTAACATCCAAGCTATACCCCATCCTCAGAAAAGCAGCTTGCCTAACACTTAAAGGAAAGTCAATAGGCCCATTTTCTTCTTCCTGAGTCCCCAGCTGGAGGACCTGACGTAGCATATGAGCAGAAAAGACTAACGGCTGTCCAGCTATTCTAGTCCTTAGAACTGTCGGTGTGACAGTGCAGTCAACTTGCAAATGCTCGTAAAACTGCCTCACATATGGAATAACAATTTGGATGTTATGGGACAATGCGAACGAAATCCTGGACTCCACTAGGAAATTCACCATTTGCCGAAAACCCTGCGCTTCAGGGATATTATGGTCGGGGGGAATGACCATATTATGCTTAGGTACGAATACTCGATCTGCCATGTCTGCACAATGGATAAAATATTAGAATTATTAAAAATGAATAAACTTGTTTAAATTCAAATGTGTTTTATTTTGAACTTGTGTAAGTACAAAATCCAACACATATGAATTTCTACAAGTTTAATTAAATTTAAATTGAATAATTCAAATAAATTGACAAATTCGAACACACAAATTCGAAGCAACCCTTTTTCGAGTTTGATGTCACACTCGAATCTATTGCCCATCTCGAGTTTACTGACAAACTCGAGAATGGTCAGGAACAGATTCGAACTCGTCGGCCCCATCATCACCAAACTCTATGATTTTAACCATTTTGAACTTAGAAAATCCCATTCATTAGTCCTACTAGGTTCTAATCACAAATATTTGCCTTTAATTTGACTCTTTACCGGTCCAAACTTTGTAATTTTGAAAAACACAATTTCGACCAATAAACCTTCAAAAATTGGTGATTTTGGCTTAAATGGTGTATAAAACTACTTGAATCTTGTACAACCTAGTTGTTTATACCTAGATGTATCAGTAGAATCGAACACACAAGCAAGAAACTCGACAAATAGTTGTCTTTAGTGAAATCGGTAAACTCGAGAGAAATAGATTCGAGATCGCCTGATAGACTCGAGAATATAGATTCGAAAACAGATGACTTAATGACACTACTGTTATCCTATTTATACCACCTACCTTCGAGTCTATGGCCAATTTCGAATCTACTAACAGATTCGACATCACCCAAATTCGAGTTTAATCTAAACTCGAATTCCTCTTGAAACTTTGAAAATTTCGAAAATTTTGAAATAAAATCAACTTTTCCAACCTTTTCAATCTTATTGTGTAACGGAATAAACTATGCCAAATCTTTTACCCTAAACACAAGATATTCACGCAATGTTTATTTTATTCAACTATGAATGCACCCTCAGTAATTTCTGACCTTTTTCCTAAGTAAAATAACATAAAATAAAATAAAATATAATAAACTTAAAATAAAATAAACTAAAAAATAAAAATAAGTAAAAGTAAAAAATAAAAAATAGAAAATAGAAAATAAAATTAAAAATAAAAATAAAAGTAAATGTTAAAATTTTGAATCAAAAATTTAACTTAGACTTAAACTACATTATAAAAATTTACAACCTACGCTAAACACTTAACAAAATATTTTTGATGAGCATAGTCAAAGAAATGTTCAATCAGATAGCGGTGTCAGATACACACTTTCAGTACTTAAACTTTCACACTTAGGAATTTTTGATTCCTTTGATTGTTTGTCGTGAAATACCCCTTTAGCCGATTGTTGGTATTTTACCTCTTTAACCATGCTACATTTCGGAATATCCCTTGGCATTTTTATTTATCATGAAATTATCTTACGTGACTCAGACATAGACATACTTTTATGATCAAGGCATACAGACAATGATTCTAACTTGTTGGTATTTGCAAACTTTCTTTAAAAGACAAACATCGGACACAGGTCTGTATTTTCATACAACAAAGTGTCTTAGTTTGACTTAAGGTTTATTTTTAAAGCTAGCAAGACAGCGGTGACTGGTCTGTACCGACGTACAACAAAGCAACTTATCTTGCTAACCCGAATCAAAACAGAGGCAACAGGTCTGTACTTATACGTACAACAGAGTTACATGTTTTTGACTCTCAATTTTGTATGATTTATCTATTCTTTCCATTTTAAGATGTATTTGATGTTGCTATACATCCCCAGAAAGTTTGCATACCTCATTTAGACTCAAAGTTTGTATGTCTTGTACATAAAAATTAAGACCTACTGGTCAGACATCTAAGTTAGTGACACGTTTGACTTTTTCTTGAATATTTTATTTGCCTTGGAACTTCCTATATGTATTATGCCTACCAACACATCAAACTAAAATAAAGTGTAACACTTACAAATTTAGGTGCATTATGTGTGAAAGACTAAACACTTAGAGTTTGTAACGACTGTGCTAATATTCGTCACTTTGAACCTATGCATCTAAGACTTAACTCCTTTTCTGATATTCTCTTTTTTTGAGTTTTTATGGTTTTCTTTCTTTTTTCTTTTGTTTTTCATAGGAAATGTAACATCCTCGAATTTTAAATTATTGTATTGAGGTTTATTAAGTTTAAAATTGTAATTTAAGTGGAATTGTATTTTAATTAATTATAAAAGTCGGTTGCGTTATTCAGTAATTGATGAATTAATTTATTAAGTTTATATGATTATTATTAAGCGGTTGAGATGATAAAATAAAGATTTAATCTTTATTTAATGGAAATTAAGAAATTGGTTGTTATTTAAGGAATTAAGAAATTTTAGGAATTTTAATTTTAAGTATTAAGTATGAAGAAAGATGAAAATCAGTATTTAAGAAAGTTAGAAAGTTGAGGGGTTAAATGTGTTAAATGTTGAAAGTAGAAAATTAAAAGACATAAGTCTTTCAATTTTGGGATTCATTCATCTCTCTTCTCCCTGCTCTTTTCTTCTCTCTAAAAGAAAAACCATACGGTTCTTGCATCCTTCAAATCAAGAACAGCGAGGACATCAAATTGGAGGCTGAAAATCGGGATTCAAGGCATTTTAAAGGAACTATAAACATTACAAGCATCGATTTAAGGTAAATATCTTTCAAAAATTTCAATTTTTAAGGTTATAGTTCGGTTTTTGGATGAAAACAAAATCTGAGATTTGGTCCAAAAATGTATATGCATGTTAAATATTCTTGTGGGTTTATGTAAATCTAGTGTTGTAGAAGTTGTGTACAAAATTTGAGGTTCTAGTTTAAGTTAAATCTTAAGATTTTGGGAAAATTTATACAAGTTCTGTGTGTTTTTCGTGGGTACCGAAACAAGAAAAAGAGTACTGAAACCTTTAAGGTTTCGGTATTACCCTACAGAAACTATAAGGGTACTGAAACTTGTGATTGATAGTGAAACTCTAGCATGTACCGAAACTAGTTGGGATGTACCGAAACCATGAAGGTTTCGGTACCAATACCGAAACTTTTCCCCTATACCGAAACTTACATATGCCTGCTTAACTATTGAAACCTTCATGTACTGAAACTTATAACAGGTACCGAAACCAAGAGGGGTACCGAAACCTTTAAGGTTTCGGTACATATACCGAAACTAACAGGATTCTACCGAAACTTGGTACTGGAATTTTTATATATATGGAAACCTTGTGAAAGTACAGAAACCTTTAAAGATTCAGTATTTCTTTCTTTTCCAGATACAATAAATAAACACAACACACAGTACATATATATATATATATATATATATATATATATATATATATATATATATATATATATATATATATATATATATATATATATATATATATAAGTACAGATAAAATTATCTGGGTTTGGGTTTAATTAGAGAAAATAAAACGGAACCGGTCGGACATTCTATATTTCAGACATTTTATGGAAATTAAAGGATAAACTTCAAAATAATTTCGACGGATTAGCACGATGTATTGGGAAACTTAGCAAGACTCAATATAAAACGAGAGATTAATGGTATTATTAAAGGGATTTATTGGGACCAATAAGACCATTCAGAAAGAGAATTAAATATGAATTTCGGGTGTTGGTTCCAAATGCTGTAATACTTATGATTGTACAAATTGATGCCAATTTGTTAAAGAACACGTAATAATGATATGTTTATCATATGGAAATGTAACAGGTCCCTTGTGGTGTTATATAACCCACAGTGGGGTACTTGGGGAGTCCGGTTGAAAGCCCGAAGAGAAATAAAATTGCTTAAAGTTTAATAACGCACCCACTGTGAGTACATTAGATTTCGCATGTTTATATCTGTTTTATGTTAAGCTTTGCCTGCTGAGACTTTTTGCTTCATGATTTGTTTGGAATTCTACTAACTTGCGTAGATTTAGATGCACATTCTTATTTGTTGCATTTCCGTTCGATTGTTGTGCATCTAGTGATGGACCGGTGGGTCGCATCGATTACTCTGATGTTACTGCGCTATATGACCTGGAGCTGATCCCTCCTAGGCCCGGTAGGCAGTATGTCATCCCCGTTCGTACGTATGTCTCAGATGGTATGTTTAATGCCGAGCTTTGGGCTCGAAGGGGCTGTGGCTCTGGTCCGTACTTGGTGTACGAAGAGGGTATACGATGTTTGTCATCGGTTTTACCCTTAGGCTTCATAAAAATTTATAAAATGTGTAATCTGTGTATTCACTAAGCATTCGCTTATCCCTCAGTTGTTGATGTTTTTACAGGAAAAGGAAAGTCTGCAGCTGGACCGTCTAGCTAGGTCATTTGATCAAGTGATTGAAGATTATCTTCTAATCAGAGTGGTAATTGAATAAAGGGATTGTTTTTATAATATGTATTTGGGATGATTGTAATGTTACTGAGTATGTAGACTTAGAATTGGAACCTTGTAGCACCGTAGAGTGTTTGAAACAGTTGTAATATTTCTTTATGTATTTTTATTGCTTCCGCACTTAAATTAAGCTTTCAGATCATTGTGTAATCAATTATGTGGTGTATAATCCTGGGTGTTATGTAAATGGTGGTTGTTGTGGCAAGGGTGTCACACGAGATGGTATCAGAGCAGTAGTTTGAGATTCAAGTGTCCGTGAGGTCTTGATCTCAAACATTAGGTGATGATATGTAGTGATGCTAAGTAATGATCTGAACTAAGATAGGTTATGATCTAGTAATTATAAGAGATTGACTATCATACGGGACAAATGAGTGGTGTCTTTAAATTAATGACATGTTACTAAACAAGTTATATGTTTATTATTTCAGAACATGTCTGGAGGAGGAATGACACCCGAAGAAGCCAGAGAGATGATGCTAGCCCTGATGGCTGAGCAGAACAAGATGATACAAGATCAGTTTCGGGCTCGAGATGAGGCCGATGCTAAGAGAAGAGAGGATAAGAGAAAGAATAAAGAGAAGGAAGGGGGAAACAACGAGGAACGAGATGACAACATTGGGTCGTCTAACAAGCCCAAAGGTTGTCATTTCAAGGACTTCAAAGGAAATGGGGCCGTGGAATTTAATGGACTAGGAGATGCTGTTGCCGCACTTGAATGGATAGCAGCAACTGAACGAACATTCCGAATCAGCGATTGTGCTGAGAAGGACATGGTTCGTTATGCAACTACTATGTTCACGAATGATGCAATCATGTGGTGGAACGCAATGGTGAATGCGTTGACATTGGAGAAGGTTTCTGTTATGACTTGGGCTGAGTTCAAGGACCTATTCACTCAGCAGTACTGTCCGGTTGATGAGCGCCGGAGGTTGGAAGCGAAGTTTATGGCGCTAGTACAGGGGACTAAGACTGTGTCCCAATATGCTGTGGAGTTCACGAGGCTGAGTCTGTTTGCGCCTCATCAAGTTGATACTAAAGAAAGGAAAGTGACCAGGTTCTAGGCTGGTCTTGACATTCAGATTAGGAGGGTTATGAGCAACGTCCTCTACCCTACATTTTCTGGCTTACTTGAGGCTGCCAGAAATGTAGAGCAGATTTTGATAATGTCGGGCTACACGATTGGGTCTGCTGCTGCTTCCACCAACCCAACATAGCCGTCACCGCCGAAGCGCCAACGGGAGGGAGGATACTCGGGATCTTCCCGGTCTTCACAATACTCATCACAGCAATCTTTTCGCCGACCGTCTGGTTCTTCTGATCGTGGTCGTGCTCGTGCATACTCTATCAACACCGAGCCCCAATACTGCAACAAGTGTCACCTGGAACATTTTGGCAAGTGCACTAACGGACGTGCTTGCTTTTGCTGTGGGGAACTGGGACATTTTCAGAATGATTGCCCAAGGAAGGGTGATGCTTGCTATAAGTGTGGGGTGTGGGGTCACTATAGCAGGAATTATAGAAAGAATGCTCCAACAGCTGCTGCCGCATCATCAACACGATCGTCTGGAGGTTCGAGTGGTGGTTCAGTTAACCGTCGGGGTCAGTCACAGAGGGCACTGGCTCGTGCTTTTTAGATAACAGCAGAGGAGGCTAAGGAAAACCCGGAGGTGGAAACGGGTACGTTTATAGTAAACTCTTTACCTGCACGAGTTCTTTTCGATTCGGGTGCCAACCGGTCTTTTGTGTCTACTGTTTTTGCTCAACTATTGTCGATGCCACTGTCTAAGTTATCTGCCGTACTTGACATAGAAACTGCTAGCAATACTTTAGTAAAAGTAGATCATGTATACCGTAACTGCACGTTAGTGATTGAAGATGTAGTCTTCAATTTGGATCTGATACCGATAGACTTCAGTGAATTTGATGCGATAATCGGGATGGATTGGTTGATAGAGAATGAAGCCCACATAGTGTGTTAGAAGCGGATGATAAAAATAACTACTCCGGAGGGGCGAGAGATTTGCATATATGGGGATCGGAGAAGTGGGGATCTGTGCTTATTGACTATTGCAAAAGCTCGAAAGCTTGTTGCAAAGGGATGTGACGCCTACTTAGCATATGCTATTGATGCTAAGGCTGAGAAGAAGACGTTGGCCGATGTGCCTGTTGTATCACAGTTCCCGGATGTGTTTCCGAAAGACTTGTCTGGCGTGCCGCCTGAGAGACAAGTTGAGTTTCGAATCGATCTGATCCCTGGAGCTGCACCGGTAGCTCGCTCTCCATATCGCCTGGCCCCAACCGAGATGAAAGAGATGATGACACAACTCCAGGAGTTGTTGGACAAGGGCTTCATTCGGCCGAGTTCATCGTCGTGGGGAGCTCCGGTATTGTTTGTTAAAAAGAAGGACGGCACGATGAGGATGTGCATAGATTACTGGGAGCTGAATAAGTTGACTATTAAGAACAAGTATCCACTACCGAGAATAGATGACTTATTTGATCAGTTACACGGGGCAAGTGTATTTTCTAAGATCGACTTGCGGTCTGGGTACCATCAATTGAAGGTACGAGAAGAGGATGTGTCGAAGACAGCTTTCAGAACTCGGTATGGGCATTACGAGTTTCTTGTGATGCCATTCGGGTTAACTAACGCCCCAGCTGTCTTTATGGATCTAATGAACCGAGTTTGCAGACCAATGTTAGATAGGTCAGTGATTGTGTTCATTGACGATATTTTGGTGTATTCTAAGACTGAAACTGAGCATGCTGGACATTTGAGGGAGCTGTTGGAATTGTTAAGAAAGGAAAAGTTGTATGCCAAGTTCTCAAAATGTGAGTTTTGGCTGCAACAGATTCAATTTTTAGGGCATGTGATTTCTGGAGCTGGGATTTCGGTAGATCCAGCTAAGGTAGAAGCGATAAAGAACTGGGAGCCGCCTCAATCAGCTACCGAAGTTAGAAGTTTTCTTGGACTGGCAGGGTATTATCGGAGATTTATTAAGGATTTCTCGAAAATTGCAGTTCCTCTAACTGCATTAACCAAGAAGAATGCACCTTTTATATGGGAAACTGTGCAACAGGAGGCCTTTGAGGTTTTGAAGAAGGCGTTAAGCGAGGCGCCGATACTTGCCTTACCGGAAGGCAATGACGATTTTGTGATTTATACTGATGCTTCGAGGTTAGGGTTAGGCGCTGTATTGATGCAGCGTGGGAAGGTTATAGCATATGCTTCAAGACAGTTGAAGCAGCATGAGAAGAATTATTCGACTCATGACCTCGAGTTGACTGCGGTAACATTCTCTTTGAAGTTATGGAGGCATTATCTCTACGGGACTAAGTGCCAATTATACACGGTTCATAAGAGTTTAAAATACATCTTTAGTCAGAAGGAGCTTAATATGAGACAACGTAGGTCTATGGAGCTTATTAAAGATTACGATAGTGAGATACTTTATCACCCCGGAAAGGCTAACGTAGTAGCCGATGCTTTGAGTCGCAAAGCGTATGCAAAGGATTGTTGCTACATGTTGACATCTACTATGTTAACATCCACAATTATTGATGATGTCAAGGCCGCTCAAGATGAAGCCTTGAAAGACGAGAATGTTGGTGCTGAGGATATAAGGGTGCAGATAAAGAATATGGAAACAAGTGAGTCGGGTTTGAAAGGTGTATATGGGAGGATCTGGGTGCCGAAGTTTGGTGGGATGCGAAATGTGATCATCGAAGAAGCGCATCAATCAAAGTATTCTGTACATACCGGGAGCACTAAGATGTACAATGACTTAAAAGCAGACTTTTGGTGGCCCGGACTAAAGAAAGACATAGGTCAGTACGTGGAGCGTTGCAGGACTTGTCGGCTTGTAAAAGCCGAACATCAGCAACCATACGGCAGTTTGCAACCACTTCCCATTCCGGAATGGAAGTGGGAGCACATTACTATGGATTTCGTTACAAAACTGCCAAAGACTAGGCGACAGCATGATGCAGTGTGGGTAATAGTTGATAGATTGACTAAGTCGGCTCATTTTATGCCGATTAGAGAAAATTACTCACTTGAGAGATTGGCTCAGATTTACATGAATGAAATTGTTTCTAGACATGGAGTGCCGAAGTCTATAGTGTCGGACCGGGACAGCCGGTTTACTTCAAATTTCTGGTCGGCATTACAAGGAGGGTTGGAAACGAGAATTACTATGAGTACGGCCTATCGTCCGCAAACCGATGGCCAGAGTGAACGAACAATCCTCACTTTGGAGGATATGATGAGGTCATGTGTACTGGATCTCGGTGGCAATTGGGATGATCATTTGCCACTAATAGAGTTCTCGTACAATAATAGCTATCATGCAACAATTAAGAAGGCACCTTTTGAGGCACTATATGGGAGAAGGTGTAGGACTCCTACTTGTTGGAGGGAAACGGGAGAAACGCCGATTGCTGGGCCGGCATTGTTGCAGGAGACAAACGAGAAAATACAACGGATCAGACAGAATATGAAAGCGGCTCGGGATCGCCAGAAAAGTTATTATGACAGAAGGCACAAACCTATTAGCTTTGAAGTGAATGACTGGGTTTACTTGAAAGTATCACCTATGAGAGGTGTTACTCGTTTTGTGAAAAGAGGCAAGTTGGATCCAAGATTTGTTGGGCCATTTAAGATAGTAGAAAAAGTTGGGAATCAATCATATCGCCTGGAATTGCCTGAAGAAATGTCAGGCATACACCCGGTATTTCATGTTGGTAATCTCAGGAAATCTTTCACTACTAAAAATGAGGACTGGACAGATCATACTGAACTGCAAGTCGATGAAAGGCTCCGATACGTGGAAGAGCCGGAATGTGTATTGGATACCAAAATGAAAAAGCTAAGGAGCAAAGAGATCGAAATGGTGCTGGTACGTTGGAAGCATCACAAAGGAGCAAATCACACTTGGGAGACGAAGGCGAAAATGTTAAGGAAATATCCGCAACTGTTTGAGGTCAAATAACTTCGAGGACGAAGTTTGAGCATGGTGGAGCCCGTGCTGTAACATCCTCGAATTTTAAATTATTGTATTGAGGTTTATTAAGTTTAAAATTGTAATTTAAGTGGAATTGTATTTTAATTAATTATAAAAGTCGGTTGCGTTATTCAGAAATTGATGAATTAATTTATTAAGTTTATATGATTATTATTAAGCGGTTGAGATGATAAAATAAAGATTTAATCTTTATTTAATGGAAATTAAGAAATTGGTTGTTATTTAAGGAATTAAGAAATTTTAGGAATTTTAATTTTAATTTTAAGTATTAAGTATGAATAAAGATGAAAATCAGTATTTAAGAAAGTTAGAAAGTTGAGGGGTTAAATGAGTTAAATGTTGAAAGTAGAAAACTAAAAGACATAAGTCTTTTAATTTTGGGATTCATTCATCTCTCTTCTCCCTGCTCTTTTCTTCTCTCTAAAAGAAAAACCATACGGTTCTTGCATCCTTCATATCAAGAACAGCGAGGACATCAAATTGGAGGCTGAAAATCGGGATTCAAGGCATTTTAAAGGAACTATAAACATTACTAGCATCGATTTAAGGTAAATATCTTTCAAAAATTTCAATTTTTAAGGATATAGTTCGGTTTTTGGATGAAAACAAAATCTGAGATTTGGTCCAAAAATGTATATGCATGTTAAATATTCTTGTAGGTTTATGTAAATCTAGTGTTGTAGAAGTTGTGTACAAAATTTGAGGTTCTAGTTTAAGTTAAATCTTAAGATTTTGGGAAAATTTATACAAGTTCTGTGTGTTTTTCGTGGGTACCGAAACAAGAAAAAGAGTACCGAAACCTTTAAGGTTTCGGTATTACCCTACAGAAACTATAAGGGTACTGAAACTTGTGATTGATAGTGAAACTCTAGCATGTACCGAAAATAGTTGGGATGTACCGAAACCATGAAGGTTTCGGTACTAACTACCGAAACTTTTTCCCCTATACCGAAACTTATATATGCCTGCTTAACTACTGAAGCCTTTCATGTACTGACACTTATAACAGGTACCGAAACCATATGGAGGTACCGAAACCAATAAGGTTTCGGTACATATACCGAAACTAACAGGATTGTACCGAAACTTGGTACTGGAATTTTTATATATATACTGAAACCTTGTGAACTGAGTACAGAAACCTTTAAAGATTCAGTATTTCTTTCTTTTCCAGATACAATAAATAAACACACACACACACACACACACACACACACACACATATATATATATATATATATATATATATATATATATATATATATATATATATATATATATATATATATATATATATATATATATATATAAGTACATATTAAATTATCTGGGTTTGGGTTTAATTAGAGAAAATAAAACGGAACCGGTCGGACATTCTATATTTCAGACATTTTATGGAAATTAAAGGATAAACTTCAAAATAATTTCGACGGATTAGCACGATGTATTGGGAAACTTAGCAAGACTCAATATAAAACGAGAGATTAATGGTATTATTAAAGGGATTTATTGGGACCAATAAGACCATTCAGAAAGAGAATTAAATATGAATTTCGGGTGTTGGTTCCGAATGCTGTAATACTTATGATTGTACAAATTGATGCCAATTTGTTAAAGAACACGTAATAATGATATGTTTATCATATGGAAATGTAACAGGTCCCTTGTGGTGTTATATAACCCACAGTGGGGTACTTGGGAGTCCGGTTGAAAGCCCGAAGAGAAATAAAATTGCTTAAAGTTTAATAACGCACCCACTGTGAGTACATTAGATTTCGCATGTTTATATCTGTTTTATGTTAAGCTTTGCCTGCTGAGACTTGTTGCTTCATGATTTGTTTGGAATTCTACTAACTTGCGTAGATTTAGATGCACATTCTTATTTGTTGCATCGGTTTTACCCTTAGGCTTCATAATAATTTATAAAATGCGTAATCTGTGTATTCACTAAGCATTCGCTTATCCCTCAGTTGTTGATGTTTTTACAGGAAAAGGAAAGTCTGCAACTGGACCGTCTAGCTAGGTCATTTGATCAAGTGATTGAAGATTATCTACTAATCAGAGTGGTAATTGAATAAAGGGATTGTTTTTATAATATGTATTTGGGATGATTGTAATGTTACTGAGTATGTAGACTTAGAATTTGGAACCTTGTAGCACCGTAGAGTGTTTGAAACAGTTGTAATATTTCTTTATGTATTTTTATTGCTTCCGCACTTAAATTAAGCTTTCAGATCATTGTGTAATCAATTATGTGGTGTATAATCCTGGGTGTTATGTAAATGGTGGTTGTTGTGGCAAGGGTGTCACAAGAAATAGCAATAAAAGCAGATAACCTACTAACTTACTAAAAATAGAAACTATCCTAATTTAGCAGACTTACTATAAAAAGAAGAAAAAAATACTACAGCTATAAAAAGGAAATAAACTTCTACTAAGGTCAAATTACTCTGGGTTGTGCATTCCATTTAGTTGAATTAAATATTCAAACCGTGACTTATCAAAGGCTTTGGTAAATAAATCAGCACTATTATCTTCCGTTGCCACTTTTACCAACTTGATTAAGTTCTTTTCAGCACAATCACGAAAAAAATGATGCCTAATGTCTATGTGCTTTGTTTTGTTGTGTTTAACCGGATTATTTGTTATAGCAATTGTAGATTGGTTATCTATCCTAATAGGAGTTTGAGTGTAAGCCAAACCGTAATCCCGCAATTGTTGTTGTATCCACAGAACCTGTGAGCAGCAACTACCAGAAGCAACATACTCGGCCTCGCACGTTGACACGGCTACCGACGTCTGTTTCTTGCATTGCCAGGATACCAATCTCCCTCCTAGGAATTGACAACCTCCAGTTGTTGATTTGCGCGTCAAGCTGCATCCTCGGTAGTCAGAATCCGTGAACGCCTCCAACTCTAGATCTCCCTCCGCGTGATACCAAAGTCCCAGCTTCGGTTTCGACTTGAGGTATCGTAGAATCCACTTCACAGCTTTCATGTGCATCTCCTTCGGATTAGCTTGAAACCTAGCACAAATACACACAGCAAACATTATGTCAGGTCTTGAAGCAGTTAAATACATAAGTGATCCAATCATGGCCCTATATAAGTCGGATCCACATCGGTATCACTTTCAGTACCCGGTCCGAGATTGTGATTCACTTGAATCGGCGTGCTGAAATAAGCTGTCAGTTTAGTTCCTTCCATCCCGAAACGTTCCAATATGTCGTAGACATACTTCTTCTTATGGATAAACATACCTTCCTTCTTCTGGTCCACTTGTAACCCCAAAAAGAAAGTTAACTCTCCCATTGCACTCATCTCGAGTTTCGACTTCATCACCTTCTCGAAATCTTTGCACATTTCTTCGTCTGATGATCCAAAAATGATATCATCTACGTACACTTGTACCAAGATGAAGTGTTCTCCCTTTCTCTTAACGAAAAGCGTACTATCTATCCTGCCCCTTTCAAACCCGTTCTCTAATAAATGGTTGGATAGAGTCTCGTACCACGCCCTAGGTGCTTGATGCAATCCATATAAAGCCTTATCTAAACGATATACTCTATCTGGATACTTTGGATCTGTAAATCTGGGCGGCTATTCTACATACACCAGCTCCTTCACTTTCTCGTATAGGAAAGCACTTTTAACATCTAGTTGATATACCTTAAAGCCCTTGAAGGAGGCGAACGCCAGAAACAACCTAATGGCTTCCAGCCTTGCTACTGGTGCAAATACCTCATTGTAATCGATTCCCTCCTCTTGGTTGAAACCCTTTACAACTAGCCTAGCCTTGTTGCGAGTGACTATACCCCGATCGTCTCTTTTGCACTTAAAAACCCACTTGGTTCCTATGGCAATTTCCCCTCGAGGTAATGGAACTAACTCCCACACTTCTAGTTTCCTAAACTGCGAAAGTTCTTCCTGCATCGCTTCAACCCAGGAGTTATCTTTTAGTGCCATTTGCACATTCTTAGGCTCTACTGCGAAATGAAACAAGAATAGAGACAGGTATGATATGCCTCGGAGTCGTTAATCATCGACAACAACACAGTGTTGTTATTTAAACTACTCCTAGTCCTCACACCCTCGTTAGGATTTCCTATGATGCTATCTATAGAATGGTTCTTGTTGATCCTAGAGGTCTCTATCTCGTCAACTGTCAGATTATCTCCTAAGTTAGATCCTATTTCACCTAATGGGGGAACAGTCTCAGATTCTACATTTTCCTCCTCGTGGACATTTTCCTCAGAGTTGGAATTTGGTTCCTGAGTCTGATTCTCAGTTGAAGGTGCCTCTAGATTAGTAACTTCTGGAGATCCATCTTCAGTCGCAGTAGGCTCGGATGTGGATTGAAATGTAGTCCTCGGAAAGGTATGACCTTCTTCATTCAGATGCAACGTCGCCATGTCCTTTTCGATTGTACCTGCATTTTCACCCAAAGGAATGTTAAATGACTCAAATAATTTATCATAGTCAAATATCCATTCCGGACCTGTTTGGGGTTCATGTGTATAACTTGTGACTTCAATGTTATACACAATCTCTACTGTACCATTTGTTTTGTTAAAAACCCGTTTGTTTGGTGAGTTCGGCACATAACCTAGGAAGTATCCTTCGTCAGCCTTTTCACCAAACTTAGGTTGATGTTTTGTCCGCAATAGAGTGCATGGTACCCCAAACGGTTCGAAGCCAGTTAAATTAGGTGGCCGTTTATTCAAAATTTCATAACAGGTTTTGTTCAGAGACTTGACAGTTAGGACCCGGTTTAAAACATGACATGCGATATTCACTGCCTCCCCCCAAAACATGGTAGGAAGCTTTGAATCCGAAAGCGTAGTCCTAGCTGCCTCAATCAATGTCCTATTCTTTCGTTCGGCCACCCCATTTTGTTGAGGCTCATATGGTGCACTAAATTGATGCACTATGCCCTTTGAAAGGCAATATAAACCAATTACAGTGTTTTTGAACTCAGTTCCATTATCACTACGAAGCCTTTTAACCCGTGTTCCATAGGAATTCTCCACTTGGTCTAAGAACCCGATGAGGTTGGAAGCCGTCTCGTCCTTTGTACCTAGAAAGAAAACCCAAGAAAATCGTGACTAATCGTCAATGATAACTAAACAAAACCAACTACCTCCTATACTCCTTTTGTTGATCGGTCCAAAAAGATCCATATGCAACAAACCGAATGTAGAGGTTATGGAATTCTGAGTCTTGGACTTGTGTGTCTTCTTATGTTGTTTGCCCTTCTTGCATGGTAGACACTTGTCCTCGAACTGAAAGCTCTTCATAGGCATACCTTGCACCAACCCATTCTTCGTTATGTAGTTCATTTTTCTTAGGTGCAAATGAGCCATGCGTCTGTGCCACAACACTGATTCAGTCTCCGAAGCTTTTGATAGTAAGCAGATCGGACCCATCGAAGTATCCGGCTTGTTCATATCGAGCATGTACAAGTCATTCTTCCTTGGAGCCCGCATCAATATCCATTCTTCAGGTATCTTGAATCCCGGTTTTAGCACTAACGCTTCGGTGTCAGTAAAAAGCACTGAATTCTTCCTATCACAGATTTGAGATACACTAATGAGATTATGAACCAGTTTATCAACGTGATAAACTTGATCCAAGGTAATCGTCCCATTAGTGACTTCTCCAGTACCAGTGATGGTTCCTCTTTTATTTCCCGCGAATGATACAAATCCCCGATTCCCACCCTTGAAGTCTGTAAGGAGACTTCTTTCCCCTGTCATGTGCCTAGGCATCCACTGTCGACGAACCATTTGTTGTTTGGACCTGTGGTAATCTCCTGCACATGAAAGAAAATAGGTTAGTTATCACGGGGAACCCAAGCCATAACTGACTTGGTAATACCATTCTCGTCCACATACTTAAACTCTTTCAAATACCCATCTCGCCTTTCAGGTGACTTGGGTCATTGAACAAGAGTTTGTTGTGGTGCCGAGTGATGTACATTCACTCTTTGCCTTTGAGTAGGCATTGGTTGTGGAGCTCTTGAATAATTTCGATTATATTGCATTTCAGATTGTGATCCCTGAGCTCTAACCGGTGTGTAATGTCTAACAGGAGTATGTGACCTAACTGGAGTGTATGCCCTGCTAGGTGTTGTGCTCCTATAGACTTGTTGAGGTCCTGACCTAGATTGACTAGGGACTCTATTCGGTGAATTTGTCCTAATCACTTCCTTTGGTACAACTTTTACCGGTATTTGTTTCACAACTTGTTTTGGTGCGGCCTGCACAGTTTTCTCGGTATTCTGAGAACTACTAGTGCTCGCCCCACTTGTTGAAGGTTTAGGCTGTTCTGGCTTCATTGTCTTAGGTGTACTATCAACTTTCCTATGCGGACAGTTAGAAGCGACATGTCCCTTCTCGCGACATCTAAAGCATGACATTTTGTCAATTGGCTTCTTGTGTGAGCCCTTTGACTTAGGTGTCTCACTTGTGTCCTGTTCTTTTTGAACATCTATCGCGACTGGTTCATCGTCCTGATCATTAAAATCAATTTTATGTTTTCCTGCAGGTGTTTCACTGGAGGAAGCCACAAATTTGACTTTCTTAACCTTGACGGTTGTATCAGTCACCTTAGGTGTATTTTCTAATACAGGCTCAGACACAGGTGCAGGTATGTCCTCTAAGTCTACTGATGTCTCAGTTTTCTCCAGAGGTTGAGGCACGTAGTTAGCATTAAAAGGAGGAGGAATCTCATGAAATCCGAGACGTACAGGCTTTTTAGATTGGCGTTGAGCATCTAAAACTTTCCCTAGGTTCAGACTTGAATTCCTAAACTTTTCTAGCTTACTATTGGCCTCTGCTACCTTCACCTTAGTTTCAGCTAGCTCTATGTCTTTGTTCTTAAGATCTTTGGTCAAGGCCTCTACATGCTCATACATCAGCTCTAACCTAACACACTGCTCACTCAGCCTGTCTTTCAGAACTATTACATCTTGAGCATCAGCCTTAAGTTTTTCCTTAAGATCTTGCTTAATGTCATTCAGGCTAGCGTTATCAGATTTTAAAGACTCATTTTGAGCAGATATGTTCTTATGTGATTCTAATACAAGATTTAATCTATCGTTAGAAGTAACACACAACATACATAATTCATGAAAAAGAGAGTAAGTCAGACTAACCTTTGTGTGGTCGGATTCTACGTTGGCCATTTGAGCGGCAAACTCCAGAAGCAACTGATCATTCGTCTTCTCCACCCACATCGGACTGCTGTCCCTTGTGGTCTGCTCTTTCCCTTCACATCCATTCTCTGTGACTTCAGCCATGAAGGCTCTAGCATTTGATTCCGGATGTGAACTCCAGTCGTAGGTACTATCCAGTTGTCTGTCTGATGTTACGTTTGATAACAGACCAGCTAGATTTGCTTGACCGGTTGATGAACTTGGAAGGTATCTTTGTTGAGACTGGTTCTGAAACTGTCCGTGATGCTGATTCTGTCCTTGGTAAGTATCTACCTTCGGTCTCTGACATTCTCTGGCGAAGTGTCCCAGACCTTGACAATTGTAGCATTTGACCTTGGACTTATCAAATCCAATCCCCTTATTATTCATCGTCAGATTCCTCCCAGTCCGTTTGATGAACCTTTTAACCCGTTGGGTTACCATGGCCAGTTGCCATTTAAGATCCATTTCCTCAAGATCGTCAGGGTCTACCTGATCATAGTCTTCATCCCAGAGAGCAGGATCGTTTATCTTCCCCTGAACGCAGTTCCCGTATGCGGCCACAAATGATGCAAGCAAGTTCAAATGTTCTTCGGCCGATTTAGCGCTCATGGGCATCTTCGAGTAGCCCTGAGATTTTGAAGCCTGTGCTGCTTGAGGTTGCTGTTCTTCCAATTTTCCCAACCCTAAGAACGCTCTATTCAGTGTGTCATCAGTCTCAGCTGGTGACGACGTTTCTCCGGTGAAAAACGCTGTAGCAGTCTTCAGATCAGCTGCGGCTGAAGGTTTTGTTGATTTTCCAAAATACATGGCTGGATTTTGGACTTGTTCGTAATCCGTTTCGGCCTTCAGTAGCTCGAAATGATATGCCCGCAACGTTCCAACGATATCCTCCAATGATTGGGTATAATACTTGTCTTCATTAAGCTTGATCATAGCCACGTACATCGCCCACTTGGTTGGTAAGGCATCAAGAAGCTTATTGTTCTTGTCGGTGTCAGTATACTCAATCCCATGACTTTCAAGTTCCGTCAACAGATGATAAAAGCGGGTGATGGTATCATCCAGCTGTTCATCCTTTAACGCCTTGAAAATAGCAAACTGTTGTTTCAACAACTCCCTGCGCTTCCTTCTAACCCTCGGATTACCCTCACATCTCTTTTCCAGCGACTCCCAAAGTTCTTTAGATGTCTTTTGAGTCCGGAATGTGTGTAGTATATCTTGAGGCAAAGCCATTCGAATAATAGAGAAAGCTCTGTTCTCGGCTTCATACAGTTTCTTATCATCCTCCTTCATCATCTGGTATGATAAGACTCTCTGACGGCCTTCAACTTCAGAAATAGGTGGAATGTATCCTTCGTCAATACATACCCACATGCGCATGTCATTGAAACGCACAAAATCGGCAAACCGATCTTTCCACCAATAGTAATCTTCGAGTTTCATCAGCTTAGGCGGAGTATTTGCCTTCCCGACCTCATGATCCATTTCTAGAAACTTTTGAAGGTTTGACATCGTTTCAAAAGGAATTGAATTGTAACTTAATTAATTTAATTCGAAACTGAATTAAGCTAATTCTTTCGAATCTAGGTAGATTCGAATATAATTTAGTTTAAATCTTTTTGGGATTAAATTCGATTAAGTGTTGAAATTCAATTAAATTCGAAATTGATGACAGATTCGAAAGTCCCCAAAGTCGAAAGTCAAGGCAAAGTCGAACACTCAGTAAATTCGAAGCCCTATTCGAAAATAGTCTAAACTCGAATCAAACTCGAATGACAGCAAACTCGAGATCCTAATCGACTTTAGCACAAACTCGAATTAGATTCGAAACACTTTGTATTAAACTCGAAAGGAGCGGATTTGGTTATACTCGAAATTAATAAAAACCCTAAGTACTCCTAACAGGTTCGAGCGCCGCAAACTTGAAAAACGGCTAACACTTCGATTTCTTTACGTTTTGCAGATTAAATCAATATTTTTACAACGAAAAATATTGATTTCGATCAAAAACGTGAATAATACGAAGTATTTCCCGGATGACAATTTGCTAAGCTCGAAAAACACGAATTTTGAGAGAAAAAATGTCCAAAAGCGTCAAGAAACCTAGAATGTATCTAGATGAACACGAAGAACACCAAGAACACCCCGTAGGCTCTGATACCACTTGTAAGGTCTACCAAACACAGATCTATCTAGACGCGGAACCGTCAACGAGTTCGGAATCCTCGTTAACGGGTAGATGGTAACAACTCTCACTAGAAACACGGAGACTATCAACGAGCTGCACGAACTACACAAGAACGCACCTACTAGAAGATTCTCTCCGAAACGACACTCACACTGATGATAAACTCGAAATCGCCTTTTTGCTTAATCTCTCTCGAATTCTGCAAAAAGTCTGATAATTATTCGAGTCTACCCCTAATTATAGAGGCTAATTCGAGTCTGCCATGGGCCAAACTCGAATCAGGCCAAGACCCATTCGAGTTTGTCCCCACTGACACTCTCGAATCTGCCTAAGTAAGCACATTCGAATCTGCCTAAGTGACTCATTCGAATCTAACTAGATTCGAATCCTAGTCCTTAGAGATTTCGAATCTATCTTTTCACATAAATAACTTAGTATTGAAACTTATGTTTTTAACTTATGTTTGATTTTATCTTTGATCTTTATGTTTGAACTTCTTGTAATACTTTACATCAAGTTCAAATATACAATCAATAACTATCAAACATACATAAACATATATATCAAACACTTGTTAAAACCCAATACTTTGTGATATTACTTGAACCAAAATGCTAGAACACTTAGACTGCTATCGTCACACAAGGTACACCAACAACTTTCATTTACTGAGATGTTTCCAACACTGCTTGTAACAGCTGTGAAAGAACTATCAGAGTCAACAGGCCTCATGTCCTCAGATTCAGGACAGTCCTTGGCCGGATGTGTCTTCTTCCCACATTTATAACATTTTCTCTTTTTAGGATTTTTGGAAGATGATCTTTCAGAAACACATTCTGAGTTATTTTTGTTGATTTTGTTAGCAGGTTTAGCAAACTTATTACTACTTGATGAATCAACAGCTTGAGTGGAGGGTTCAATACCACAGCTTTGTCTGTCTCTTCTTTCCTCTTTTTAGGAGGACAGATGTCAAAAACAGGAAGCTTAATTGGCTTTTGAACTTCCACAGGTTTGGGAAACTTATTCCCAAGTTTCTCAGGCTGAGCAATGGCTTTGCCTTTGCCCCTACTGAGATGTGATTTATGCTGCCTATCAGCATAATCATAATTTCTGGTTTTGAAAAACTTATTCTCATTTAAAACCAGTTTACCACTATGATTAGAAAACTTATTAGAAATCAGAACAGGTTCGCTTTCAACATGAGACTTGCCCTTGTTGAAAACAGGCTGCTTAACTTTTGAAAACTTATTTTCAAAATGTTTAGCATCAAAAGGATTATCATGCCTTTTACCATCAGCTTTGGACCCAGAACCTGTTTTGTCAACAGGTTTAGTATCCACAGCTGCAGTTTGGACATGTTTTCCTTTCTTTTTCTTATGTGAATCAACAGAGCACCTAGCAAGCTGGTTTGATGGAGAACATACTCCCACACTAGCTTTTGAGCTAGGTTCACACGAGCTGTCAGTATTTTGAGGCCTGACAAACCTGTTTGTTGAGATTAGTTTACCATTCACTTTTTGAACAAAAGTGTTTGGAAGCTCACCAAGAGTGGATAAATCTTCTTTCAGATTATTAATCTCAACAATGGAAGCTGCTGTGTCAAGATCCCCTCCAAGATAGGCTTGAATTTGTGCAGGGATCTATTGACTTATACAATGGCTGACTTTTTGTGCAGATTGGCATCAAGAGTCAACTATCTTTTGAAGCTTAGCATGCTTTATATCTGTTTCTCTCTTTTCTTCCAGTAAAAAAGAGTTGATGTGTTTTAATTCATCAAGCTCAGTTTCCAACTTATGGAAACTGTCCAGTTTACTGGAGTTTGTTTTAAGATCAGTTTTAAGCTTAGAGATTTCAGATATTAAAGCATCATGTTTCTCAACAGCAGCTTTCAAATCAACTAGCATATATTCAAACATTTTAATCTTTTCTTCAGAACTGTAAGCCATAAAATTTTTGTACCTTATACATCATTGTAGGATTCCAGTTCTCCAAGCTGCTGAAAGCTTCAGCTTCAGCCAGATCCTGTTTGAAACTGCTTGTTGATGGGACATCAGTGTTGGCCATCAGACATTGATTGTCTTCTTCATCAGATGATGAATCAGATTCCTCCCAGTCACAAGTCTCTGCCATGAGTCCCTTTTGGCGGTTGGAACCCACTGAGTTTTCCAACTTCCTCAGCTTAGCCATGGCCATAAGGTACTTAACCCTATAACCATCATCCTTATTTGTCTTGTATGGTTTAGATGACTGACCAACAGCTTTTGACACACAGTCAGCAGCTATATGGCCAGTTTTGCCACATTTAAAGCACTCAGCCTTGGTTTTATCAAATGCCTTCTTTTTGCCAGCACCTGAACTTCCTTGCAGCATGTTTCTTCCAAACGTTTTCTTGTTGAACCTTTTGACAAGCATAGCTATCATTTTCTCATCATCCTGTTTAGCAAGATCTGCATTATCTTCCTCATCTGACATCTCCTCCTTATCATCATCCTGTTGATCAGGTTGAGTGAACACATCACTCACCTGATTCACAAGCTGTCTCACATTAGCCACAAAGGCTGCACCTCTTTTAGACATCTCCAAGGAATTTCTTTTCCATTGCCTTGATTTTTCATCATTTAGTAAAGATCCATACAAGTTGACAAGATCCATACTTCTGATGGAACCTGAGTTTCTTAAGATTGTTGAAAAGTAGTTCCATTCTTCAGGTAGGATGTCCAAAAATTTGTTCACCAGGGTAAGGCTATCCTTGATCATCCCAACACCTTTGAGATCATTCACAAGAGCAGTAAACCTGGTGTAGGTTTCTGTGAGAGTCTCCTTTGGTTTTGCAAAGAAGAGTTCATACTGTCTAACATGATTGTTAATCCTGTTATCCAGTGTGATTGTGGGTCCATCATAGACGGTACATAAAGTATCCCACATCTCCTTTGCTGTCTTCATTTTCTCAACCTGCTTGAACACATCATCAGGGAGAAAAATAACCAGGTTATTCCTTGCCTTTGCATCCAGAGCTACTAATCTCTTGTCTTCATCAGAGCATTGAGCTTTGGCTTTCTCAAAGGTCCTGATTTCAGGAGCAGCTCCTTCAACCGCTGGAGTTATGGTAGTAACAGAGGTTGGAACATAAGGGCCCTCCATCACTATCTCTGGTATTTGTACATCCAGATTCTCTAGATAGAGCATCATTCTGCACTTCCAGCCAGAGAAGTTTTGATGATTATATTTTGGAGGTTTGCCCATAGAGCCATTGTCATAGTATGAGGAGCCTGCAACACTGTTGTCCATGGAAACTTGGGAGAATGAGAGATCTAGAATGACACACACTCTAAACTGCTCTGATACCAGTTGTAGGTCCCGAGAGGTTCCCAAGGTTTATAGCTTTAAGCTGTAGAGGGGGGGTGAATACAGCTATTTAAAAACTACACACTATTTTCTCAATGTTTGTATGTATTATCAACAAGTTGTTAATTACAAACAAGCTTGAATGCGGAAAGGTTCAAGCTGAGATGACAGATACAACAGGATGTTCACTAGTATAAGACAGACTCAAACTAGTTTACAACGAATACACTCACTAAGAAGCACTCACTGTATTTACAAGACTTAGAGGGACAACTTATGTAGAACAGCTTAGACACAAAGAAACTGTATTACACAGGCAGGCTTGCATTCATGAAAAACACACTTGCACGTTCACTCTTGGCTTCAGCACTTAGCGTTTTGGCTTAATCTTGCTGACCTTAGAAGCTTCCTTTTATACTCACTCAGAGGATCTAAGAGAAGTTTCTTCATTTGACGGAATGAAAAAGGAGAAGTCTTGTTGAAAAGACAACATAACCTTTTCTGCACTTTCTGAAAAGCAGACTTGTCTTCTTGTGTGCAGAACTTTTGTCTTTTCACTTTGTCTACTATTGCATTGCCTTTAACTAAATAAGGAATGTCAACTTTGCGTCTTTCTTCCTTGTAAAGGCCTATTTTGATATAAGAAAAAGGTCTGTCACCCTTTTTCAAATAACCTTTTGTCTTCATGTAACAGAACAGCTTGGGCAGGCTGAGCAGTTCTGATTTCCACTTTGTCTTCGACTTTGTAAACTGATCTTGTAGCCAAAAACATTACATGAGGACATGGAAACACATTCCATAAAATGTTTAGCCTGTTCACAAAGAACAGGTTCTGTTCACAAAGAACAGAACACTTGTAAACTGCCCAAGCTGCTCACCAGTGTAGAGCAGCGTAGACAGTTTATGTCCAGCCTGTTCAGCAGACTGAACAGCTTGGGCAAAACTGTCTTTGTTGCAACACATGCAACACATAGAGCAGCTTTAGGCTGATATTGCAAATCTTTTTCAGGTTTCAATAAGGCATATAACAGGCCTTAAATTCAACCTTCAAAAGCATCAACAGGTTTGATTAATAATCTCCCCCTCAGATGCAGAACAGGTTTGACTGAGGCCTTTTTGTGCCTAACACATTCCGGGTTCAGTACGTTTAAGAACTTGACATTAATATCCAGATTGGACTTTGTCACTCCATTTCTTTTCATTTCACTTACCAGACTGACAAACCTCAGGTAAGTGTTTTCCAGTAATTCTCCTTCACGAGCTCGAAAATTCTCGAATTTCATCAAACTGTTTCTTGCAGCCCTGTCAGATCCCCTCATAAGTTTACACACCTCATCCCATATGGATTTGGCGGTCTTTGTGTTTGTAAGCCATGTGTAAATGTCATTGGGGATTGAGATCAGTAATAACTTTCTGGTTGTTTTGTCCCCTAACTTTCTTTTATTTTGTGTCTCAGTTAAGTTTGTAATCTCAACTGTTCTTGGTGGAATTGGGGGATTTCCAGTGGGTACTCCAGGAATTGTTTCCATGAATACAGCTGGTCCTTCTGTTAAGGACTTTAACATTTCTTTCGACAGATCATGAAAACTTATAAATTCCAAAAACCTCTCCCTCCACTGAACGTATTCTCCCCGATAGAGAATTGGGGGTTTAGTCTCTGATCCCATGGCAAGAGCGTCTTTTGACATTGTGATTGATATACAGGAAACTATCCAAGATCTGATGAAATTTGATTGAAATTGAAATAGTTGATCAACTGTTGAAAATTGATCAACCATTGAAAGAATGTTGAGTGAAACTCGATTGAATCAGATGATCAATTCTAATTATAGGTTGATCAACTCGATCAAAGAATAATTAAAACTCGAACCAGTGTACAATTAACTCGAATCTATAACAAATGAACTTGTTAGAAGCAATAATCAACTCGAATCAAGTAGTGACTAAACTCGAATGACTCAGTGTAAGACTCGATTGATTCTATGTTAAACTCAAATGATTCTGTGTGAAACTCGAATAGCTTTGTGTGAAACTCGAATTAGCTTTGTGTGAAACTCGAATTAGCTTTGTGGGAAACTCGAATTAAGTTTCTGTGAAACTCGAATTAAGTTTCTGTGACACTCGAATTAAGTTTCCGTGAAACTCGAATGAGACTAAGTACAACTTGAGTTAAGCTTCTGTGCAACTCAATTGATACCTTGTGATTAATTTCTTGTTGAAATTAACTTTGGATCAACTCGAACTTATTTCAGTTCAACTCGAATGAAATGAGAGTCAACTCGAATAAAATTGCAAGTCAACTCGAATGAATAACAAGTCCAACTCGATTGACACTAAAGTCAAACTCGATTTGAGCTTGTTATCAACTCGATTGATAATATCAGTCAACTCGAATTGCACATAAACATATAATAATTCGAGTTTCTTATTAGTTTTTCAGAATTTTTAAGTCTGAAATTCAGTTTAATTTGTAAAACACTGCTATTTTCAACCAAATTGAAATCAAAGGTAAGGATTATGATTTCAAACACCTTTTGTGAAAGTATATTGTCCAAAAACAGATCTAAAAGTGACTTTTGCAATAAAACAGTGAAGAACTTTAGGTTTTTCAAAATTTCAGAAAAATCACTAGATCTTTTTCTGTGTTTGATGAATCAAAACAAAATTATATTCAATTGAATCGATTACCTATCCTTTTCCTTCGATCCAAA
Organism: Centrapalus pauciflorus; assembly: GCA_020465985.1. NCBI lineage: Eukaryota > Viridiplantae > Streptophyta > Magnoliopsida > Asterales > Asteraceae > Centrapalus > Centrapalus pauciflorus. Next base: position 37,768 of record JAANYP010008100.1, read on the forward strand.
TTTCAGACTCTATAATCAATAGAATAAAAACCCTTGATGATTATTAGGTTTTTCGAAAAAATATTCAAGAACACTGTTCGAAAAATTCAATTTTAGATCAAAAATTCACCCCTAGATGCTCTGATACCAATTGTGAAATATAGATTCCTAACAATCAATCAATAACAACAATTAATCAAGAATAATCAAACAATTAACACTGACCGAATGCTTCGATTGATGACCAAATGATTACAAAATGAAGAATAGAATCTTCGTTCACTGTAGCCCTAGATCTTGAAATCAGTGCGTACAAATTGCTATCTGTCAGATCTATATTCTATTTGAAAGTCAAACAACTATTTATATACATTTTTACAACTATTAACTAAATACAAAACACACCCTAGACTTTGTATTACATCAACAAAATACATTCCAACACCCATATAAGAAGCATTCAATCAACATTCAATAGACATTCATAATATAATCAATCACTTGAAGAACATGCAGAACAATATGAATAATATTATGAATAATAAGAACATTCAAGTTTTGATAAACCTTAATTGCTTTCCAGTTCCACGTACGTACAAATGCTTATAACAACTTGAATTATGAAAACCTAAACAAACTATTTATAAGCAAACAAATGGATCTAAACTATCCATACCCATGGGTTGACCTTTTGGTCTATTAATCCATTTACATAGAAATTTGAAACCTTACAAAATAGACACAAAACTAAGTTTCATTTATTACAATATAAACCCTGAAACTATCACAAGTCTATATCTAACGTTCTCCCCATTTGTGATTAGCTTTCAGATCTTGGTTTCAAGTTGGTGATCAGCTTCCTTTGGTCAAAATATCAATCAAGGCGTTTGACAGTCATCCTATACTCCATCTTGTCTCGAACATCCTGTTGGAAGTCTCTGACAATTTGTAGAACTTCTTTAAGTTCCCAGACTCTTGTCCCGAGCTTTAATGCTTCCTTAAGATTGTCGATTCTGATCATAAGCATTTTTCTGACCATGTATAGCAACCCATCACAATACTTCTCCAATTCATCTCTTCTCATCAGAGCTTTCTTTCTTTGCGAATTCAGATACACTACTCCGAATGTTGGCGATGTAAGAACTCTTGATACTGAACAATGTTCAAGGCCTGGAGTGTCCTGATTTGGTGCAAGCAGATTTGCTTTTCTTTGTCTTGCTTCTAACGCCATTTGTAAATCGAATATGATAGAAAGCGTGAGATTTCGGTGCAAAAACTTGATGATACATCGTTGAGCATTCATGTGGATCGGATCTCTGCTCTTGTTGTGTAGCAGATGTAGATATAAGAACTCAAGATCCTACAAAAACAAGTTAGGAAAGTCTGCCTCGGTGAATGTAGACATTGTTCGGTCTTCCCGTTCAACTTCAAAGATAGGATAGAATATGCTCAAAAATTTGTTGATCTTAATCTTTAGAACTTTGACGATAGGAGACCGGCTTCTAACAGATTCTTTACTTTTTCTTAGAGACCCAATCATTGCAACATACATTGATCTATCTCTTTGTTCCAATCCTTCCACTGACCAGATTAAATCGGCTCTGACGGTCTTTAACTCACGAACGAACATCTTCTTATACTTCTCTTCCATGTATGGGATTCTTACCCTTTGCTTCACCCAGTCAATGGTTTTGGCAGTTAGCCTTTCAGTGTGTCGTTCTTCTCATTTTTTAGAAGAACTAGCACCTCCAGACGTTCCCACATGCAACATTGTGATCTCTTTAAGTACATTTGGGGCAGCAGAGGTGAGTGGTGGTACATCTGAACGCTCTTTGAAGATCAGAAATACTCTCGTAGATTTCGCCAGCTCGAATGATTGATCTAGGATAACTGGAATGGCCAATGGACTATTGGATGTATGTTGGACTGATGGAGTTGGAGCTGGAGATGGAATTGACGATGACACTTGGACTGGAGATGGAGAAGGAGATGGTGATACTGGATCATCAAAAGGGAGCTCAAAATCAAATTATTGTGGTTCAACCCCTTCTTCACCAGCATATTCAATGCGTAGAGACTCCTTCAGCTAAACTTCTCTGGCTTCCTGTTCCTCTTCATCGAATTCAAAATTACGTTTATTAGAAGTGGACAATCGAGCGATTGTACCAGCCAAAAGTCATCTACGTATTATTGTAACATCTGCTGATGTACTTCATAGTTGGGTTGTACCTTCCTCAGGTGTAAATTTATGATAACTTCAGTGGGGTCGAATATCCTCAAAAGAACGGCATTTAATATCTCTTCTTGATGCATGAATTCATTGAAGTTTTCGGGTTCTTTCCAAACAATAAGAGGTAGATGAGCTCCTGAGATAGATTCCTCAAGGGACTCATCTTGGAGTTCTGTTTCTGTTTGCTGGGGCCCGACTTGATGAGAAGGTGCAGTTTGTTTTGGACTCAGAGGAGCTGATTCTTCGAATACCATCGGAGCTTTGCCAGCGGCTCTGGCCCTTTTCTCCCCCTCATGGTGATCAGGATCCTCCTGATCAATATGCTTGCATTTGGTACCCTGGGCGGCAACTCGACAGGATTCAGTAATAACTTTTAATCGCTCGCCCATTTGAGTAACTAAGGGGTTTGCTGTTGTAGAAGATGAGGAGCTGGAGGCTTCGTTGTTCAATAATTCTAGCAGTAGGGTGTTTGTGGATGATAGATTCTATGAAGCTTTAAGTAGTGAATGGAATGTGTGTTTGGCTTCATCAAGGGTGGGGGCTTGTGGAACGACCAGTTGCTGAGTCATAAAGGTGAACATATCACTTAATTGTTGTGACATGAGCGCCTTAAACTCAGCAAGCTCGGTTTTGCACACTGAGTCCGGGTGTAACCCGGGGCCACTTAGACTCTCCGTTTGCATCTGGGGAGACTCCGAAGAGGTCCCTTGATGGCCTGTGCTTATGGATGGCATTGATGTGACCATGACAATACTTCCACTCATCATCGCCTGCATACTTTCATTACGCGCAGCTCCAAGTGTTCCGACAATGCCACTCAGGCGTTGTGTTTGGATCGGCTCGAGTGTCTTAGCCAAGGATTGTTCAATATCAACGGCCTTTAGACTCGATTATGCATGAATTGATGGCGGCGACTGGGGCTGTTGTCGTCCTTGTTCAATATCCACGGACTCCAAATGAGCCGCATATAGAATATGTGCTAAATCCCCATGTGAAATTGAAACACCGGCTTGTTGAGAAACCGGTGAGTGGCTGGGTGTGGTTTGTGCATGCACCACTGGACTAGTGGTGTCTATTTCAGTACCGACACCCAACACATGAGCGCCAGCAGCAGATGTTGTGGCCCGACTTATATCTGGCTGGTAACTCTCTGCTATTTTTCTAACTCCCCCTCGACTCTTGATTATTTCTCACAGAGCTGTGAGAGAGCGCATTGGAGGTCGGGCGGGCGAGTGACATCATCGTCATCGTCATTATTATCATTGTCATTTTCTTCATCAGGAGAGGGAATATTCACGGGTGATAGATGAGCAGTATGCGTCTCCTCACTTTCCCTATCTCCTGCTTCTTCATTCTCAGGCTCTCTACCCGCATTGCCCCCTCTCATTTTCATTTTCTCTCTGCGCTCCCCCTAGACTTAACAACTCGGGGTTTGCTCCTTGGGCAGCCGCAGCCGGTCCTGACTCTGCCATGGAGCTTCTCTCTCTATATATTGCCTAATAGCCTGAGAATCTTGATCTGCATAGGCGAGCAACTCTTCTGGTATTGGCATGACTAGAATATCCGGAGGAGATATCAGATCATGAAAATATTTTATTTGGAAATCTCGTATTGTGATTTCGTGATCTCGGTGACGGACGTCAGGAATTTGGGTCATGCAATGGGAGATGATGAGCTGAAGGAATCGCTGGGCTGGGACAAATTTCCTTGCTCGTTTGGTTCCTTTAGCCTGGATAACTTCTATTAATTTGTTCCATAGGGTCCAGGCGTAGTTGTGGTGGCGATTGTAGGCCAAGCTGTGAAAGATCCGCAGAATTTGGAGACTTGCGCGATCAGCTCCGGATGCTTTAACAGTGAGACAGCGGTCTAGAATGGAGTACATGTAACACTAGTGCCCTAGGAGCTTTCGGAGGAAGAATTCGGAGGCTGGTTAAGCCATAGGGAAGTCATGTCGGCGAGGGAAACGGAGAATGCGGTGAAATTTGGAAATGGGATATCTATAATGTGGTCCTCAATGTCACCAGTGATACGGATGTTGTCGGGGTCAGGGTGATAGGTGAGGGTATGCCAGAATTGCTAGACATAAACTTAGGGTGGACATGGGTGGCGACGGCTGGTTAAGGCATAGGAGATTCGATGTCCCATTAAGATTTCTTCGACGACCCGGTTAGATAGTTTGATGTCAGGGTTTTCCTCAGATTTATGGAGAAAGGCCGTGTCAAGGAGGAAGTTGTTGGGTTTAATGAGGTAGCCACATTTGTTTGGGGAATATGCGTTCTAAGGGTCTAGGTGGATGGGCTACTGATCTGGATGTGATTTCGTCATCTGAGTTTTGGTTGGGGTTTGAGTGTTGGGGGCTCGAGTGAGTTATATTTTCTCCTGATTGGGAAGTCAGAGGGTTTGAAAGTCAGATATGTATTATTAAGGAATATATGACTTGTTCAGAAGTGTTTCTTCTTTTGGGCGTTTGATAGAATTAAACTGATTTGTTAAAGGGCTTCTAAAGAAGACTTCTCAGTAAGAAAAGTCCGTCTGTAGAACCAAAGTCTACAAGACCAGTCCCAACTCAGATTAATTCACAAGAACAACCTTAAAACAAGATTTGGAACCCCTGAACAAGTGAAGTTTCAAGTGAGCTCAACACTTTTGAAATACCAGACTTCGAAAATTTTAACAAAAACTTGCGGATGTAGTGTCATCCGAGAGTTGCAACTCTCGGATGAAACTATGAGTGAAAGATGAGTTTTGAAAATATTTTCTAAGTCTAGATGTACCCCAACCTGCGGTTAAAGTGTTATCCGCAAGTTGGAACTTGCAGATGTGCCTTTGATCGCAGGTTTGACTTAGATGAGTTTCAAAAACTATAGCACTTGCAGGAATCCTGCGAATAGAGTTATATCCGTGAGTTATGACTCGCGGATAATACTATGCCCGCGTGTTTAACTTTAGAGAATTTGGTGCCTCAATTGATGTTTTGTGTGGATGGTGTCTTATCCGCGAGTTGCAACTCGCGGATGAAGTGAATTGCCCCTTTTAACTTTGAAAAATTTAGATTGTGCATGCGGATGAAGTATAATCCGCGAGTTGGAACTTGCGGGTGATACTTTAATCGCAGGAATTAACTTGGGAGAATTTGACCTTCCCACAAACAACTTTCAGATTTTCGATTTTCGATCAAAAAGCTGTTATTTCAAAAACCCTTTGGGTTTCTTATTCACGAAGAAAACGTCCATTTCAGCTTTAAACCCCTTTTTAAAACCCGATTAAGTGCATAATTTCAAAGTAAATAGGTATTAAATGTATGAAAACACAATGTGTACTCACTTTGGTGCACGGAAACGCTTTAAAAACACTTTAGAATCTCGATTGATTGATGAAACAGTTGAGACCTTTTTGAACTCTTGTGTGTGTTCTTGAAGTGAAGATGATGAAGATGAAAGTGAAAATAGTTTTTGGTGGGGTATAATATACATTTTGAAAACCGGTTCCCCCCAAACCCGGTTGGGGAACCCAACCCAGAGCCAAAAACATCTAACCTCAAAATATCTTAATTATTTAATAATTAAGATTAAGGTGAAATATAATAAGAAAAAATAAATAGAAATAAAATCTTTTTGGATTTCTATTTAAACTAAACTAACACCTTAAAAATAAAAAAGAGCAAAATATTTTTGGGTTTTCTTTATAAATAAAGACTTAAATAAAATTAAACACACAAAGATAAAATATTTTTGGATTTTCTTAAATAAATAATAAACTTAAAGAAATAAACATACTGAATAAAAATAAGCACACCAAATAGCAACATATTTTCTCCCCCTCTGAGTGTGTATAAATGATAATTGGAAACACTCGGAGACAAACCTGGTTGCCTCTAGATAAAGTGTGACAGAACTATAAAATTAACATAACTATTAGAATTAGATAAAATAAACACGAAACATAATTTATTAGAAAATGTAACATTTGCGAAAAAAAATCTGTCTTTCAAGAATGCAGATAAACTTTGCAAAGATGTTTCATTTTAAATGAAATAATGTTAAGAAATTCAGCATACCTAACTTGTTCACCAGAAAAAGTCAGTTATCTGATTTTCAGTGTTTACGAAATGTAATTCTATGGTACCTTCTTCAATGTGATCTTTAATAAAATGGTACCGAATATCTATGTGTTTAGCACGAGAGTGTTGTACAGGGTTACCAGTAATGGCTATTGTGCTCATGGAGTCGCAATAGATTGGAATCCGACTAAGTCTGAAACCATAGTCTCGGAGTTGAGTGCGCATCCACAGCAGTTGTGAGCAGCAAGTTGCGGTAGCAACATATTCTGCTTCTGTGGTGGACAGAGAAACACTGTATTGTTTCTTCGATGCCCAACTTACCAGTTTGTCTTCGAGGAACTAGATGTGGCCCGAGGTAATCTTTCTGTCATGTTTGCAACCTGCATGATTTGCATCCGAGTAGGCAGTTAGTTCAAAACCGGTTCCTTTCGGATACCAGAGACCAAGGTCAGGCGTGCCTTTTAAATGATCAAAAATTCGTTTTACGGCAGCCAAGTGTGACTCTTCAGGGTCGGCTTGAAAACTAGTACAGAGACAAGTAGCAAACATTATGTCTAGTCTACTAGCAGTTAAGTATAATAAGGAACCGATCATCCCTCGATAAGCCGTGATGTGAGTGGATTTACCCATTGGATTGGTATTAGGCTTTGAGGAAATGGACATGGGAGTTTCCATAGACGTACAGTTTTCCATCTTAAATCTCTTTAGGAGATCATGGATGTAGTTTGACTGGTTTATGAGAATCCCGTCAGGAAGTTGTTTGACTTGTAATCTGAGGAAAAAGTTTATTTCCCCCATCATACTCATCTTGAACCTCGATTCCATTAATTTTGAAAATTCTTCACAAAATGAAGGTTTTGTAGACTCGAAAAAATGTCATCTACGTAAATTTGAACGAGTAGAATGTCATTACTTTTATGTCGTATAAAAAGGGTTGTGTCGACCGTACCTTTGGAGAAACCGGAATCGAGAAGGAATTCTGTTAGACTATCATACCATGCTTGAGGTGCTTGTTTCAGACCATATAGAGCTTTATCGAGAGCATAGACATATGATGGTCTAGACTCATCGACAAAACCTTCAGGTTGAGAAACATACACCTCTTCTTTCAAAATTCCATTGAGAAACGCCGTCTTGATGTCCATCTGGTAGACTGTGAAGTCTCTGTGAGCCGAGTACGCCAGGAATATGCGAATCGCTTCAAGTCTAGCAACTAAGGCGGACGTCTCATCGTAGTCGATTCCTTCTTGTTGTTGATACCCTTTAGCCACGAATCTAGCTTTGTTTCGGATGAAAATTCTGTTCTCGTCTCGTTTGTTCTTGAAAATCCATTTTGTGTCGATGATGGACCGATCCTTTGGTCGTGGGACTAACCTCCAGACGCGTAGGTGTTCGAACTGATGTAGCTTGTCATGCATGGCATTCACCCAGTCTGGATCTTGTAAAGCTTCGGTTATGGTTGTTGGTTCGATCTTGTTCAAGATAGCACCGAAGAGGCATTCGGCGTTGGTAGCTCTTCTGGTTCGAACCGGAGCAGATTTATCCTCAATGATTTGAGATGCGGGGTGGGATAAGGTCCACTTTCGTAGAAGAGGTACAATGTCGTCTGCGGATTGGGGTGATTCAGATGGGGTTGAATCGGTTTGAGGAGCATCAACCGGTGTCGAAGGTTCTGAGGCTATCTCCAGGCTCAGGTTAGGAAGAATATAGTCTGTTGGGGATTTGGGAGATGTTGGTGTGAAGTCAGTAGGTGTGGGCTCAGGTGTGTCAAGGGTAGGTGAGCTTGGACTGACCTCATTTGTATCTGCATTAGATTTGAGAGAAGAGCTAGTACTAGACTTAGAGTGAGGATATAATAAGTCAAATAGGGAACTTATGTGATCTGAAACGTTCTCGAACTCAGCTAAATCATCGAATGATGTTCACACTCTCATTAACTGTTCTAGTCTGTTTGTTGTACACCCGGTAGGAGGCTGAGTTCTTCGAGTATCCGATGAATACTGCTTCATCTCCTTTGGCGTCGAACTTACCGAGATTATCCTTGGCGTTTAGAATGTAACACCTGCAACAAAAAACACAGAAGTGTTTGACATTAGGTGCACGTTTATAAATAATCTCATAGGGTGTTTTGCCAAACCGTTTGTTGATGATGGATCGATTTTGAGTGTAACACGCAGTGTCCACGACTTCGGCTCAGAATTGAAGAGGCAGCTTTGAGTATATGATCATGGAACGAGCTGCTTCAAACAGAGTTCGATACCGTCGTTCGACAACTTGAGGAGTTCTGGCAATGGAATATTGGTGGGAAATACCGATGGAATCCAGGAATTCGGTTAACTTCTTGTTTTGAACTCAGTACCGTTGTCTGTGCGGATGGTTTGTGCTTGAAGTTGGAGATTTAATTGGGTCTGCTTCATCATTGAGATGATCGGTTCTGGCGTCTCATCCTTCGTGCGTAGGAATTTTACCCAAGTATAGCGTAAGAAATCGTCGACCATCACCAATATGTACTTCTTGGCATTGATGTTCTGAATGCGCATTGGACAACACAAATCCATATGGATAAGCTCCAGAGGTTTTGTGGTGTTGGGGACTGGCTTCCGTTTGTGTGAGACTTTCTTGATCTTACTCTTTTCACAGGCTGCACACAGTTGATCTTTGTCGAACTTCAGTTCCGGTAGGCCTCTGACGAGTTTGCCGGATACGAGCTTGGTTATGTTCTTCAAATTCAGATGAGAGAATCTCTTTTGCCATAACCAAAATTATTGAGATGAGGCCTAGGACAGGAGAGATATTGTCTTGTTGACCTTGACTTTCGAAAGATTGATGGTGTATAGGTTTGACCGTCGAGTGCCGGTGAGTATCTCCTTACCCGTTGGATATCGAATACTGCATCGTGTGGCTTTGAAGGATACCTCAAGTCCTTTATCACAATGTTGGCCTATACTAAAGAGATTGTGGCCAAGACCTTGGACATAGGAGACTTGAGTTATCTTTAGATTTTCCATTTCTAGATCTCCAAAACCGCAGATACGAGCAACACCATTGTTACCGAATTTCACCGAACCACCATCAGTTGACGTGTAGTTGGACAGAAGATCTTGTCGGCTAGTCATGTGCCGCGAGCATCCAGAGTCTAGAATCCACACATTGTTTGCCTAAAAGCAATGGACAGAGGTGTGTGTGAAGATTTGAAGAGCGGGTTTTGAACAGGGTGTTCAAAAGTCGTTGAAAAAAAAAGAACGGGTCCTAATCCGAGGTGATTAGAATCCATCGGCTGCAAGATAGTTAAGTGACTTTTGGTAGCCAAATTGTGCGAAATTTGAGTCCAGATAGATTAGAGTTTGTGTTAGGGTTCTTAATGGGAGAACCACCATCAGTCTTAGAGATAGTACACTTAATGGTTCGTTGTTTGCAGAGATGTTGTTTTTAGGGACCCAGATAGGCTTATATTTAATAGGCCTGTTAGTTTCCTTGTTAACCGTATGTTTAGGTCTGCGGCGGTGTCTATGTTTGAGTATAGGAGCATAATTTAACAATGTAGGTTTAGACAAACTTTGTGGTGTTTTGGACAATTTAAACAACTGAGCAAATGAGTATGCATTAATTGGAATAATATTCAAACCATTACAATCATTCAAAACAGTACTAGAATGTAAATCAACCACGCGTTTGTCTTTAATTACATTAGAAATTGGAAACTTTGAAGAATTAAAAACTACTCCTTGACTATTGACTTTAGATGCCGACCTTTGAGGTGTGCCCTTTGGTCTTACTCGAGTTTCTGAAATGAAACAAACATGTATGTTAGCTTTTGCAGATTTAGAGGTACGAGACTGTGTGTGCGGTTTCTGTTTCCGGGAACTCTGTTTGCCTTTATTGCTAGAGGTAGTGGAATTTTCGGGAACAGATTTAGAAATGTTTCCAACATGTTTCATGATAGGTACGATCATCGGGGCTGCCTTTCTTTATTTCTAAGAGATGTTGTTGTCTTAGAATTGTTTTTGTGTCGCTGACTGGAGTTGAAATTATCGCCTTAGAGTTCTTAGAGTCAGAAACTTGTTTTTCTAAATTATATTGATTAGAAACGAGTTGAGATTCTTGCCTCATGAAACTCATTTTCTTTTCATAAAAAATTGTATTCGTCTGAATCAAACAACTCTTTGGTTTCTTTTAACGTTAACTCAAGGTCATGAAATTTATCATTTTGCAGTGAAGTGTCAGCCATGGAAGAATTTATCCGAGCAGTTTCGGCTTCTAGATCTGATATTTTATTTGTAAAATCTAATCGTTCTTGCTCAAAATCTCGTGTTGTATTTTCCAATTTCTGTTTTAGATCAGAAGCCTGATGTTTTAGAGCAGAATATGGTACATATTTACGAGGTTTTGGCACGTTCGGATCAAGTGGGATCTCTTTTGGCTCAACAAATTCATCTTCTTGAAATGTTTTATCTAATTTTTCTTGAAGAGAATCGTAATTTAACAAATTATAAACAAATTTAATTACTTTTCTATCAGGTCTAGCTCCTTTTTCTTCTTCTTCGGTTAACACTTCCGGCAGGGTTTTGTGATAACACATTTTAAAACTGCGACCTAGAGTCTCGAAGTCATATAAAGGATCATGTTGTATGTTGACCATTTCGTGCATGACGCCATGATCGGTATACCCTAGACCATCTTTAGACTTAAACTTTCTGGGTTTATACATATTGATAGTTTGATCAGTTTGACCACGTTTGTAAAACCTATCTTCCATGTCTTTGAGTTGTTCGTTTAATTGTGTTTTCTTAGCCAGGACACAATGATAGTCGTAATCTATGTGCGATTTTTCAGATTTAGGCACTTGATGATCGTACTCTAATTTGGCCAATTTGGTAGTTACTTCCATTGTTACAGTATTAGTCTTAGACACTTGATCTTGTAAAGCAAAAATGTTTGTTTGCAAATCATCCGTTTTATTTCGAGCATCCCGAAGGGCATTTTGACAAACCTTTACTTTTTTGGCCTCTTTACGCAAAACATTATGTTCATCAAGGAATTCTTCAGGAAGAATATTTACCTCTTTATCTATTGAGGGAGATGTGTTACTGGAACTTGCATCTTGAGCCATCAGTGAGACTTCAGGTACTTGAATCGTATCTTCTGGTGGCTGAGTGTCGGCAATGAAGCACATGGGATCTGCAACATCCTCTTCGTTGTCAGTATCTTCTAACCAGTGTTCCTATTCAGCGAACAGAGCTCTACCAGCATTCCTTTGCTTGGCGAGATTGTACTTTGTCTTGTAGTAGTTCTCATTCTTCTGCTTTGGAACACGACATTCTCGAGCAAAGTGGCCTGGTTTACCACAGTTGAAGCATCCCTTCTCTTTGTCATCATGTTTACGGTCCTCCTCCTTTGACTTTTCAGCGACTTCCCTCTTGTCATCATACTTTTTACTATTGGCTTCTCGTCGAAGCTTGTTGGATGATTTGGAACCTTCTTATGAAAGGCATGAGTGAGTAATGAGATTTGTCGTTGAAGTTCAGTAGCCTCAGGATCATTGTCGACATCATCAGTATCAGATACAGAGGACTCAGAGAGAATTTTGAGGAGTTTAGCAGCCCTAGAGGACTTAATTTTCTTGTCTAAGAGAAGAGCGAGGGTGTCAGATGTGGTGTTTTCCTCTGGTTTCTTGGGTTCAAGCTTACCCGAGACTTCAGACTGATAAACTATGCGACTATCAAAGAGATCATGTATGCTGATGTCATTTATCTCACGAATTAACCAGACGAATTGTTTTCATTCTGGTTTTAGAGAGTTAACAAACTTCCTATTCAGTTCTACTTGGGATTTGTTGACTTCGTTCTTCCAGAGTTCGTTCATCGGCATGCAGTAGCGGTGATACGTAGTTTCCAGAGTCTCTCCATCTTTTGCAGAAAACATGTCATAGTTGTTCAACGCATTTGCTTCACGTTGCTTGGCATTCCGATCATTTCCTTGCATTTGTCTCTCAATTTCCTACCACATCTCTCGGGCAGTCTTAAAGCTGTCCATGCTGATGTAGATTTCATCCGGAACAGCCTGGATGATGTATGAGCGAGCTATCCTATCAGCCTTTATCCGGGTGAGTTGTTCAGGCGTGTGAGCCATCATAGGAGTGTCCTTGTTTTCGGAATCAACGTGAGGTGGTTGAGTTAGACTGATTTGAACTGGACCATTGTAGATGGAGTCTAGAATGTCAGTAGCTAATTCTTGATGTTCAATGAAATCGAGGAAACGAGATTTCCACAGAGTGTAGTGTAACATCCTCAGATTCAAATTATTGTAATTGAGGTTTAATTAGCTGAATTTATACATTAATGTAATTTAAGTTGAATTATGAAAGTTGAGTTGAATTTGGACTATTTATAAAGTTAGTTGCATTATACGGAAATTTAGAATTTTAAATTATTAAGTGAAAATAATTATAAATAAAGGTTGGTGATGAAATTCTAAGAATAATAAATAAAGATAGAATTCTTTATCTATGAAATCAGTATTTAATGGAATCGGATAAGTAGAGGGGTTAAATGTGCCAAAAGATGAAAGTGGTGAATAAAAGGAATAAAAGACCAATTTTGTCTTTCATTTCACCGAACACTCTCTCACACTAACACTCTCATCTCTCTCCGCTCTCTCTCTCTCTAAACAATCAAGATCATCAAAAGTTGGATTTAAAGTCTGAAAATTTGAAACGAGCTTGCATTCAAGGAACTATTACTACTGCAATCGAAGATTCGAGGTAATAATTCTTTAATATTTCGATTTTGATGGTTTTTGGGTTCGGTTTTTTATAAAAACTGAGAATTTGATTTGGAGTTGAAGTTATGAATGCATGTGTTATATTGTTATGGATTTGTTCAAATCTACTGTATATGATGCTATATATTAAATTTCAACATCATATTCACACTATAAGTATGATTTTTGGAGATTTGTGTGTGTTTTAGTGTGTGTGTTCGATGGATGATGAAAAGGGTCAAAAAGGAGTTGGATTTGGTATGAAGCATGTTAATATTAGTGTTAAAAGTGTTGGAAATAGTTGTATTTTAGTTGGTATAAATTATTTCGAACATTGAGTTAGTACCAAAAATGATAGAATTAAATATGGAAAATATTTAAAAATTGCACAAGTATGAACTCGGTGGGGTCCGAATTCGGATCCGACATGAACTCGGATCTGGTCCGAATTCGGATGAGTCCCGGATTTTAGAATATTCAAATTAGCAAAATATTTTCTAAGTGATGAAAATTCGGTAGAGGTCCGAATTCGGTTGGGTCCGAAATTTGGATAAGGTTCCAACTTAACTTGGGTTCGAACTTGAATATGGTCTGAATTTGTATTGGTCCGAATTCGGATGGGAATTCGAACCTAACATAGGGGTTCGAACTTGTCTGGACCCGGATGAATGGGTCCGAACTTGAAAGGGGTCTGAGCTTATATATAATTCTAACTTAAATGGGGTCCGAATTGGGGGTCCGAATTCGGACATAGATCCGAAATATGGATCAAAAGTTACAAAAACTTATAAAATTTGGTTTTATGGAATTAAACAGTTATTGACACAGTATTTTGATACAACTGACTTAACGGGTCCCTTGTGGTGTTGTTTAACCCACAGTGGGGTACTTTGTGATCTGGTTGAAAACCCGAGGAGAAATAAAATAACTTGAAGTTTAATAACGCACCCACTATGAGTACCTTTGATTTTAACATGTCTGCATCTGCTTTATGTTTGCTTTGCCTGCTGAGGCATGTTGTTTCATTTTCATTTGGCACTCTACTAACTTGCGTATATGTTGATGCACATTCATACTTGTTGCATGTCCGTTCATTTGTTGTGCATCCTATCGATGGACCGGCGGGTCGCATCTGTACTCTGATGTTACTGTGCTATATGACCAAGAGTTGACACCTCTGTGGTCAGGATAGACAGTAGGTCATCCCCGATGTTTGTCTGCCTCAGATGGTTGGTTTTTCTTATGCCGAGCGTCATCTCGAAGGAGTTGCGGCTCGGGTTTGCGTACTTTGTGGACGTGTGGGGTATACGGTATATGTTACCGGTGTTACTCGTGGGGGCATCATAAGGATTTGTAGAATGTGTAAAATCATTGGTATTCACTAAGCATTCGCTTACCCCTCAGTTGTTGACGTTTTTACAGGAAAAGGAAAATCCGCTGCGGGACCTTCTAGTTAGGTCGTTTGTTGAAGCCTTGAAGATATCTACTACTTAATTGGTAAATGTGCTATGGGACCAAATGTTGTAATATATTCTGGATGTTGTAATAATGATTTGAGTATGTAGACTTAGTATTGGAACCTTGTAGCACCGTAGAGTGATTGACAATGTTGTATTATTTTTACTTATGTACTTTTACGCTTCCGCACTTTAATTAAGATTTCAGATCATTATGTAATTGTAGATTGGTGATTAATCCTGGGTGTATTGTAATTGGTGGTTATAGTGGTAAGGGTGTCACACAAGATGGTATCAGAGCAGTAGTTTGAGATTCAAGTGTCTGAGAGGTCTTGGTCTCAAACATTAAGTGATGATATGTAGTGATTGTAAGTAATGATCTGAATTAAGATAGGATTTGATCTAGTGCTTATAGGAAAGTGACTTTCATACAGGACAACATGTGTTGTAGTTAACTATGTGATATGATCACTAAATGATTTATATGTTTTATATTTCAGAACCTGTTTGGAGGAGGAATGACGCCACGAGAAACGAGGGAAATGATGCTATCAATGATGGCAGAAAAAACAGAATGATTCAAGATCAATTTCGGGCACGAGATCAGGCCAAAGCTAAAAGAAAAGAAGACAAGAGAAAAGAAAAGAGGGAACATGAAAGGAATTATGTTATGGATGACATAAACCTTAGGAATAAAGAGAAACATAAAGACAAGGGCAAGGGCAAGGAAAAGATTGATTATGAAACCGGGATTGATGAGAATTACATGAAATATGTAATTAGATCATTCAAGGACTGGCAACCACCAACATTCTCTGGATCTCTGAGAATTGAGGAATCAGAAATATGGATTACAATTATGGAACAGATCTTTACGGAGATGAATTGTAAGGATGAGTACAAGGTATTTTTGGCTAAGGATCAATTGATTGGACAAGCCAAGGAATGGTGGAACTGTTGGGAAAAAGAATTGGGATCAGAATTGATTACTTCCTTTAGTTGGGAACAATTCAAGTTGTTGTTTAGTAGGCAATATGGTGAGCCTGATATGGTACCTCATGTTGAACATGAAGAAAAAGCTATTAGAAAGATTGTTAAAAAGCCGGAATATATTATGGATATGAAAGTAAAGAAGTTAAGAAACAAAGAATTTAAAATGGTACTGATACGTTGGAAGCATCACAAAGAAGTAAATCACATTTGAGAGACAAAAGCCGATACGTTGAATAAGTATAAGTATGTGTTTGAATCCAAATAACTTCGAGGACGAAGTTTGAGCGTGGTGGAGCTCCTGCTGTAACATCCTCAGATTCAAATTATTGTAATTGAGGTTTAATTAGCTGAATTTATACATTAATGTAATTTAAGTTGAATTATGAAAGTTGAGTTGAATTTGGACTATTTATAAAGTTGGTTGCATTATACGGAAATTTAGAATTTTAAATTATTAAGTGAAAATAATTATAAATAAAGGTTGGTGCTGAAATTTTAAGAATAATAAATAAAGATAGAATTCTTTATCTATGAAATCAGTATTTAATGGAATCGGATAAGTAGAGGGGTTAAATGTGCCAAAAGATGAAAGTGGTGAATAAAAGGAATAAAAGACCAATTTTGTCTTTCATTTCACCAAACACTCTCTCTCACTAACACTCTCATCTCTTTCGGCTCTCTCTCTCTAAAAATCAAGATCATCAAAAGTTGGATTTAAAATCTTAAAATTTGAAACGAGGTTGCATTCAAGGAACTATTACTACTGCAATCGAAGATTCGAGGTAATAATTCTTTAATATTTCGATTTTGATGGTTTTTTGGTTCGGTTTTGATAAAAACTGAAAATTTGATTTGGAGTTGAAGTTATGAATGCATGTGTTATATTGTTATGGATTTGTTCAAATCTAGTGTATATGATGCTATATATTAAATTTCAACATCAGATTCACACTATAAGTATGATTTTTCGAGATTTGTGTGTGTTTTAGTGTGTGTGTTCGATGGATGATGAAAAGGGTCAAAAAGGAGTTGGATTTGGTATGAAGCATGTTAATATTAGTGTTAAAAGTGTTGGAAATAGTTGTATTTTAGTTGGTATAAATTATTTCGAACATTGAGTTAGTAACAAAAATGATAGAATTAAATCTGGAAAATATTTAAAAATTGCACAAGTACGAACTCGGTGGGGTCCGAATTCGGATCCGAGATGAACTCGGATCTGGTCCGAATTCGGATTAGGCCGGATTTCAGAATATTCAAATTAGCAAAATATTTTTTAAGTGATGAAAATTCGGTAGAGGTTCGAATTCGGTTGGGTCCGAAATTCGGATAAGGTTCCAACTTAACTTAGGTTCGAACTTGAACATGGTCTGAATTTGTATTGGTCCGAATTCGGATGGGAATTCGAACCTAACATAGGAGTTCGAACTTGTTTGGACCCGAAATGAAGGGGTCCGAACTTGAAAGGGGTCTGAGCTTATATATAATTCTAACTTAAATAGGGTCCGAATTGGGGGTCCGAATTCGGACATAGATCCGAAATATGGATCAAAAGTTACAAAAACTTATAAAATTTGGTTTTATGGAATTAAACAGTTATTGACACAGTATTTTGATACAACTGACTTAACAGGTCCCTTGTGGTGTTGTTTAACCCACAGTGGGGTACTTTGTGATCCGGTTGAAAGCCCGAGGTGAAATAAAATAACTTGAAGTTTAATAACGCACCACTGTGAGTACCTTTGATTTTAACATGTCTGCATCTGCTTTATGTTTGTTTTGCCTGCTGAGGCATGTTGTTTCATTTTCGTTTGGCACTCTACTAACTTGCGTATATGTTGATGCATATTCATACTTGTTACATGTCCGTTCATTTGTTGTGCATTCTATCGATGGACCGGCGGGTCGCATCTGTACTCTGATGTTACTGTGCTATATGACCAAGAGTTGACACCTCTGTGGTCAGGATAGACCGTAGGTCATCCCCGATGTTATGTCTGCCTCAGATGGTTGGTTTTTCTTATGCCGAGCGTCATCTCGAAGGAGTTGCAGCTCGGGTATGTGTACTTTGTGTACGTGTGGGGTATACGGTATATGTTACTGGTGTTACTCCTGGGGGCATCATAAGGATTTGTAGAATGTGTAAAATCATTGGTATTCACTAAGCATTCGCTTACCCCTCAGTTGTTGACGTTTTTACAGGAAAAGGAAAATCCGTTGCGGGACCTTCTAGTTAGGTCGTTTGTTGAAGCCTTGAAGATATCTACTACTCAATTGGTAAATGTGCTATGGGACCAAATGTTGTAATATATTTTGGTTGTTGTAATAATGGTTTGAGTATGTATACTTAGTATTGGAACCTTGTAGCACTGTAAAGTGATTGACAATGTTGTATTATTTTTATTTATGTACTTTTATGCTTCCGCACTTTAATTAAGCTTTCAGATCATTATGAAATTGTAGATTGGTGATTAATCCTGGGTGTATTGTAATTGGTGGTTATTGTGGCAAGGGTGTCACATGTAGCGTCGTCGATACAGAGTTGGAGGTCTAACGTCAGATCCCATAGCAAGAGTGTCGCGATTCATGATGAAGGCTTCTTTGGACCGAGATTTGTAAATGATTATATCCTTAATTATGCAAACACACGAAGTGAGATTCAAGGAAAATTCTAAGTGATGTGTGTATGAGTGAACTCGCGGGTGTGCTTTATCCAAGAGTTGTAACTCTCGGATGAAGTTGTGGATAGGGTACTTAGAAAAAATTTTGAATCTTGACTGGGTTTGCTATTAGATCCGCAAGTAGGAACTTGCGGGTATTATTGATCAGCGAGTTGTAACTTGCGGGTGACACACTTAGGAGATCAACTAATTTAGGAAAATCAGAAGTGTAAAGAGTGTGCTTTGGTATCCGCAAGTAGGAAGTTGCGGATGATGTGTTAAGTACTTGGGCAAAATGGAACTAATATGTTTCAAGCAGTGTTATCCGCAAGTTATAACTTGCGGATAAAGCTAAGGCTTAGACATACTTAGAGAAAGGAAAAAAAATTAACTAGGAAACACATTACTCCATTCTATCCGAGAGTTGTAACTTTCGGATGAGGAACAGTTCTTGAATGCAACGAAATTTAAACAAAAATTAAGCACGGATCTGAATAATTTTTGAATCAAATATACTTTATTTCACGAATTTGTGATTAAACAGTAAGATGTTCATCCGAAGGAATATAGTATCAAACGAGTTTTAACCACAAACAGTTCAGAATTTTTGAATTCAAAGATCAAACAGAGGGATTCTTCGTAGAACACGAAGAACGTTCAAGAATATTAACAATTTTTCAGAAAAATGCCGAAATTTTTTTTAAGAAAAATTTCGAAAATTAGGGATTTATAAACACTTTAAAACCAATCTTTTGGCTCTGATACCAATTGTAATTCCCATATAAGAAGCATTCAATCAACATTTAATAGACATTCATAATATAATCAATCACTTGAAGAACATGGAGAACAATATGTATAATATTATGAACAATAAGAACATTTAAGTTTAGATAAACCTTAATTGCTTACCAATTCCACGTACGTACTAATGCTTTCAACAACTTGAATTATGAAAACCTAAGCAAACTATTTATAGCAAACAAATGGATCTAAACTATCCATACCCATGGGTTGACCTATTGGTCTATTAACCCATTTACATAGAACTTTGAAACCTTACAGGACACAAAACTAAGTTTCATTTATTACAATATAAACTCTGAAACTATTACAGCTCTAGATCTAATAGTTTCCAAACACGTTAATTCCTTATAAGATTTTGTTGACCGTACCAGTCACAGTAGCAAGTGCTGAAAGGAGTTTTTCAAAGTTAAAATTGTTAAAATCCTATATACGAAGTACAATGAGTCAAGATAGGCTAGATGGGTTAGCAATACTAAGCATTGAAAGTAGATTTTTAGAAAATGTTGATTACAACAAGATAATTGACATATTTGCTTCAAAAAATACACGAAGACATTGGTTTAGGTGATTTGTTAAATTCGTATTTGAGTTTTATGTATTTTAATAATAATCGTCGTGGGGATGAGTCGCCTAGCTTGAGTAGGTTTCAATGCCCTTAAAAAATAGTGTGTTGGGCATTATTTTTGTATCTCGTCCATGGCAATAGATTGTTCAGGACCGGCCCTGGATGGTGGCCTAGTGGTCTAACTTGATCTCTAATGGTGAAATGATCAAGAAAGGACAAAATATCCCCTTGTGGCCACGAAGGTTCATTTGTGAGGACTAGGGATCATAGTAGTCACTCTATTTAATGATCATCCACCGATTCAATCCACCATTGGTGGATATGGATGAAGTTAAACGGATGAATATCGGATATGAAATGGATATGGATGAATATTGGATAGAATATGGACGAAAATTCTCATCCGTGGGCAATATCCATTTACCCAATGTTATTATATATATATATATATATATATATATATATATATATATATATATATATATATATATATATATATATATATATATATATATATATATATATATATATATAATCTATTATTGCATATTAATTAATTAGATCTGAAAATGTAATAACTCATATTAATTTGTATAACATTATTTATTTATGGTAAGAAAATGAGCCAAAGACCAAATCTCATACCATTAGCTTAATCTAGTATTATATTTAACTATCCTTTTTCTTAATAGACTCCATTAGACATCCTAACTCCAAAATTCCAAGTTCTACTTAGTTCGAACAATTTAGCCTTTGATTTATAAAGTGGCCTGTATTTAAAACCCAATGATCGGTGTTATAATATTTATAAAAATTTATGTTTAGTTTGTATTTGTTTTAAAGTATATTTGGATTACTCTTTTATTTAAATAAAACTCTGTATTGCGAGTGACGACAATTGTTAAAACTATGCATTATAGTAATTTAAAAAAGTTTTTCCAATATCCAAAATCCAATTAGTTGTTTCATCTAACGGATATGTATATAGATGAATGAAATTATTTTGAATGGATGTGAATATGGATGAGGAAAAACTTAATGGATATGGATATGGATATGACTTCATCCCGTCCATATCCGATCCATTGCCATTGAGAACTCGAGGCTACCCACAAAGATGATGGTCGTCTTGGCCCTTGGGAATAGGCAGGTCGGAAACTCAAGTTTAAAAATTTTTATTTATCGTTCAAAAGTTTTTCAAAAAAGAAAAATCGTTATAACTTTTTTTTTTAATTTAATGATGATTTGTAACAATTTTCTGTTATTATATTGATTTACAGTAAAATTACACCAAATGTCCAAATGTGTCATTATTAAATAACAAGGGTACCCAAATTTTGTATTGACATTTTAATTTTTTTTTTTTTTTGGAAAGGCAAATTTAATATTAATGTTAATAGTTTTAATTTTTTTTTTGAAAGGCAAATTATAATATTGATGTTCTTTTTGTAAATTTTTTATAATAAATATACAAGTTGATTGCTTCTATCAATTAGGGGTGTGCAAAATAACCGAACCCGAATAACCCACCCGAACTAAACCTTATTCGGGTTAAATGGGTCGGGTTATTCAGTTTTCGGGTTATTTAATCGGGTTAAATGGTACCCGTAAAATGTATTCGGTTCGGGTATCGGGTAGAGAAAAAAATTTCGGGTGCCCCGATTAACCCGAATAACCCATGCTATTGATTAAAAAAATAATTTATCTGGGTTTCTTTTTTCAACAGAAAACCACGTAACCCTTCATCTTCCAACTCTAGAGTTTCACACTATGCAAGCAGTGCATTGAATGCACAGTAACCCTTCATCTTCAAAGTTGCAGGTTGCTTTTTTCCACAAAACTCTTCTCTTTCCACAAAAAAACTTTTCTCATTCACGTTTGACTTTGACGTTTCCCATCGCCGACAAGCATAGAGCAGCGACCGACGAGCACCCCCCCACCCCCACTTGCACCGACTAGCGACCAGCACCGACCACCACTCTTCGCCGTTGATCTCTTCCAAGTTCGTAATGTTTTTCTTCATACTTCCAAACGTGTGTGTATTCCGTAATGTTTTTCTTCATATATATATGTGTGTGTATTCCCCCAACTCCTGTTCTCTGATTGATATATGAACTCTTGTATGTGTGTGTGTGTGTATATATATATATATATATATATATATATATATATATATATATATATATATATATATATATATATATATATATATATATATATATATATATATATATATATATATATATATATATATAGAATATGGTTCGAGAGAGTACCACCCAAATGTAGCGCACCAGAAGGTACCACCTTTAAAAAAACTTTTTAAAATTTTTTTTTTCATAAACATGTTTTAATTAACATTATGAAGATCGTATGTAAATTTCACATACATTCACATCTCCTAGCTCCTAAAAAATGATGTGAACACACACTTACATAATTTTGAAGACATGTGAACATGCATTTATGTGATGTGTGTTTTCATGCATTTAGAGTATTCGGATTTGCGTGAAATTCACATATGATCTGTGTAATGTTAATTAGAATATGTTCATGAAAAAAATTTCAAAAAAATTATATATATATATTAAAAGTAATTTTTTTATATATATATATATATTAAAAGTAATTTTTTTAAATATATATATATATATATATATATTAAAAGTAATTTTTTTAAAATTTTTTTTCATGAACATGTTCTAATTAACATTTCACAGATCATATGTGAATTTCACGCAAATCCGAACACTCTAAGTGCATGAAAACACACATCACATAAATGCATGTTCACATGTCTTCAAAATTATGTAAGTGTGTGTTCACATCATTTTTTAGGAGCTACGAGATGTGAATGTATGTGAAATTTACATACGATCTTCATAATGTTAATTAAAACATGTTTATGAAAAAAAAAATTTAAAAAAGTTTTTCTAAAGGTGGTACCTTCTGGTGCGCTGCATTTGGGTGGTACTCTCTCGAACCATATTATATATATATATATATATATATATATATATATATATATATATATATATATATATATATATATATATATATATATATACATATACAATGAGTCATATAGAAATGCATTGTTAGAAAAAAAGATGGAGCTAAATGTATTATACTTAAATCAGGGGACCTAAAGAGAGGATTTCATTTTTTATGCTAAAACCAATTAACCCGTTTTACCCAAACCGTGTAACCCGATACCCATTTAACCCGAAACCGATTAACCCAATCCCTTATTTGGTTCGGGTTCGGGTAAATACCACATACCCTCAAACCCGATTTACCCGAACCGTTTAACACGAAACCCGTTTAACCCGCCCGAATAACACCCCTACTATCAATGGATTTAAACAAAGCTATCTTCTGTCCTTAGCCCCAGATTCCCAGTGACATAAATTTAACAATGTTTTCGATTTTATAATTTTATTAATTAGATTTGTTGGATCAGGTTAACAACCGATAATATTATTTGAAATTTTATAACTTTTAAGATTAAATAAGAATAACGGCATTGAATTGCGTGAAATGAACCAATATTATAAATAATAATGGTTTATTGAGTATTTAATTTTGAGCTTTATTTTATTAATTTATTATTTCTTTATTTGTTACATTAAATTATAAATAATTATATAGCGGATTTATTTATTTGATTGAAGGTTATAACATTTTTGATTATATTGATTTCGTATTTGGAAAACACGGTTGCACGTTTCAAAAATCGCTGGTTGTACAAACAAAAAGTCATAAAAATTACACAACGAAATAAAGTTATTGGCGAAAAGACCGGTGAGTCGGTGACAAGTATATATGTCCATATGCCAATGACAAAACTTTTGGTTGTAGATTAAAAAAAAAACATAGTGAGTAATATATAATGATTATGTACATGTTAGTTGTCTAACCATGCAATGCTTCACGACATAAAAATATATTATAAATGCATGGTTAATATTATGGGTCAAAGCCGTACAAATGAAACACATTTTTCTCAATTTACCTAAATGACTAATTAATCTTTTTATTTGACCGGATGATACTTGTACTCCAAAGAACTTGTCGATATAGTACGTGTAACCAGTAACTATGCAACTATGCTGATATGACAATTTTTTTATTCAAATGACAACGTGACACTTTTTTTAATTTTTTATGATGCTTACTTGGATTTACGTGGATTTTGATCTATATAAATAATTTAGAATATTCACATAAGCATATAGATCCTTTTAATACTTCTAAAAACACAAATATAAGATCTTTACCGGTTGAGCCGGTAACCGGTAATCAAAACTATCATCTCAACAATAAATTTGAAGTACAGGTACCAATAGGATAAAAAAAAATAACTAGATTAGTCATTTGAGTAATTTCAGTAAACTAACATACATTTGTACGACTTTAAACCATAGCGGATGAATATTTGAAAGAAATACAAAGTATCATAAAAAAAGCTATAATATAATTAAGTTCAAACTATCATTAACATGATTATATATAATTATTACCGTGGCATGATCTCGTCCGTTTGATCAAATGACAAATTGATCTCAATCATTCAAAATCAAATAATTTTGGATCTTTGCTCACGTGGCGTAATTTTAGCCATTAAAATAAGATTTATTCGGATGTTGCTCAGGGGCACGATTACATCCAGTGAAAATTTTAAAAAAATGTGGGTAATATAACAACCGAGAAAAGTCAAATTTGAAGATACTGTTGGCTGTTGCCTAACAAACAATCCAGAATTTCTTGGGATAAGTTTGAGAGCCCTTACAGGCTACAACACCGCCCAACAAAACATAAGCTTTTATAAATCCTACAGTAGAAAAAGGAGTGACCATCAACATTTAATCATTTGTTAAGAGCTAATCATTAATAATAATAACAACTTTATATTATTTTTATCGACAACTAGTTTATTAAACTGTGTATTACACGGAGAAATCTAATAAATATATTTTATTTAAAACTATATAAATATAACAATAAAAATTAGCGTCAATTACTAAAAATAGTAACAACTTTTTGATTTTTTATCATTTATAGCAACATTATTTATTTTTTTATCATTAATAACATCAACTTTTGTATTTTTCATATGAATAACGTCAACTTTGTATTTTGTATCCTAAATAGCATTTACTTTTGTATTATTTTATTCATTAATAGCAACAATTTTTTTGAGTTTTGCTATAAATGATAAAAAAATATAAAAGTTGATGGTATTAATGATAAAGAATAAATAACGTTATAAATGCAAAAAATGCATAATGTCGTTTCCATTTTTAGCAATTGGCCCTAAAAATTCGGGGTAAAGTCGTATAAATGTACTGAAATTACTCAAATGACTAATCTAACTATTTTTTTATCTCATTGGTACCTAAAATTTATTATTGAGATGATACTTTTGATTACCGGTTACCGGTTTTACCGGTAAATATCTTATATTTGTGTTTTTAGAATTATTTAAAGGATCTATATGCTTATGTGGATTTTCTAAATTATTTATATAGATCAAAATCCACGTAAGCATCATGTTATTAAAAATGTGTCACGTTGTCATTTGAATCAACAAAAATTGTCATGTCGCATAGTTACTGGTTATACGTACCATATCGACAAGTTATTTGGAGTACAAGTACCATCCGACCAAATAAAAATGTTAATTAGTCATTTAGGTAAATTGAGAAAAGTATGTTGCATTTGTACGACTTTAACCCTAAAAAATTAATATTAAATATCTATAAAAACATAAAAAAATTTAAAATTTTAGCTTGATGAAACTTTAGTTGGTTAATAGTTAAAATAAATTTTAATAGATTGTATTGAATTATATTGAATTAAATTTGATTGGATATTATTAATAATTCTAGTAAATGACATGACAATTTGTAAAAATGACAAGTGATAAATTAAATAAGAAAATGACAAGTGTCAAATAAAAGGAGAAGATGACAAGTGACAATTTTGTTACTTTTTTAATATTACAGATAGATAATAGCATGTTTCAAAACTTGTCAATAATAACAACAAATTTTCTTTTTGTTATCAATAATAACAATTGTTGACCTGGTAATCTGTCATTACTATGATTGATAAAAGAAATGAAAAATTGTTATTATTGATAAATTTTTGAAAAGTTTATATTTTGTTTTTTTATTTGAATTATGTTTTTCCTTTTTTTTAGTGAACGAGTTACACATTATTCATTTTATAGAAATTGATTTATATAATTTTTAGTTGTATTACTTTTTTGGGGCTTTTAGGACGATTATTTGATCTCGTAACTCCGCAATCTGTAGTTTCGAGATCTTTTATTCTCGTAGTTGAATCATAAAATGTAATGTTTTATCCCAACATGTCATCTCCATTTCATCTTACCACCTTTAACAACAAACACAATTAAGTGTGACCATATGCTCTTTTAAGTGAGGTAAACTTGTATTTTGTGTGACTATTGTCCATGCAATGACCACTTTATTTTTATTTGTGTGTGACTGATTGCAACCATTTGGTCACACAAGGAGTGTCTTGTTGTGAGCTTTAATCACATAAAATTATGCCAAATGTGGCCGTAGGTGTTATAAAGTGTGACCATATGCTCTTTTAAGTGAGGTAAACTTGTATTTTGTGTGACTATTGTCAATGCAATGACCACTTTATTTTTATTTGTGTGTGGTTGATTGCAACCATTTGGTCACACAAGGAGTGTCTTGTTGTGGGCTTTGGTCACATAAAGTTATGCCAAATGTGGTCGTAGGTGTTAAAAAGTGTGACCATATGCTGTTTTAAGTGAGGTAAACTTGTATTTTGTGTGACTATTGTCCATGCAATGACCACTTTATTTTTATTTGTGTGTGGCTGATTGCAACCATTTGGTCACACAAGGAGTGTCTTGTTGTGAGCTTTGGTCACATAAAATTATGCCAAATGTGGCCGTAGGTGTTATAAAGTGTGACCATATGCTCTTTTAAGTGAGGTAAACTTGTATTTTGTGTGACTATTGTCCATGCAATGACCACTTTTATTTTTAGGGAGAATTTCATATATACCCCTCCAAAACTTCATAATATCATATATACCCAACCAAAAATTTTAATATCATATATATCCCTCCTAAACATCATAATATCATATATACCCAATTTTAATTATTAATATCACATATATCCCTCTTAAACATCATTAATATCATATATACTCAAATTCATTAATTTAATTATTTTTTAAACATTTAAACCTCAAATTTAATATTGCTTATTAATTAATGACCATTATACCCTTACTCATTTTTTCTTTCAACTAAACTTCAAAATATCATATTTGTCCAACTTAAATTAAAATATCATATCCCTTTTAATAATTTTATATAATTTACTTTTGTAAATTTTACTAACTAAATTCTTCAAACTAAAACATATTAACACTAAAAATAAAAATAAAAAAATTGTATCATGTTTTTGCTCGTTTGTAATCAAATCGTATTGTCTTATTATATATTCTTATTTGTTTTTTTACAGTAATCTATATACAATTATTTGATTACATATTATATTTTTTTTTTTTATAATTTTATAGTTGTATCACATTTTGTTTTTTTAATTTAGTATATATATATATATATTTTCTAATACATTAGTTTCAAATTTTTTTCTAGTTTGCATTCGTTTTATAACTATTATTTATTTAGTTTACTTTTTTTTTAATTTTTATATTTAATCTAGTATATGAGTTATAACTTGTAATCCGATGTAATTAGTTGTGTATATTTTGATTACAAACGAGCAAAAATATGATACAATTTTATTTTTATTTTTAATGTTAATTTGTTTTAGTTTGAAGAATTTATTTAGTAAAGTTTACAAAAATAAATTATATAAAATTATTAAAAGGGATATGATATTTTAACTTAAGTTGGACAAATATGATATTTGAAGTTTAGTTGAAAGAAAAAATGAGTAAGGGTATAATGGTCATTAATTAATAAGCAGAATTAATTTTGAGGTTTAAATGTTTAAAAAATAATTAAATTAATGAATTTGGGTATATATGATATTAATGATGTTTAAGAGGGATATATGTGATATTAATAACTAAAATTGGGTATATATGATATTATGATGTTTAGGAGGGATATATATGATATTAAAATTTTAGGTTGGGTATATATGATATTATGAAGTTTTGGAGGGATGTATATGAAATTCTCCCTTATTTTTATTTGTGTGTGGTTGATTGCAACCATTTGGTCACACAATGAGTGTCTTGTTGTGGGCTTTGGTCACATAAAGTTATGCCAAATGTGGTCGTAGGTGTTAAAAAGTGTGACCATATGCTCTTTTAAGTGAGGTAAACTTGTATTTTGTGTGACTATTGTCCATGCAATGACCACTTTATTTTTATTTATGTGTGAGTGATTGCAACCATTTAGTCACACAAGGAGTGTCTTGTTGTGGGCATTAGTCACATAAAATTATGCCAAATGTGGCCGTAGGTGTTAAAAAGTGTGACCATAATTGTTCACCCAATGACCACTTAAACTTTATGCACTATTTAGTCACATAAATATTTAATCAAACAGTGGCCACAACGTGTGACCATATGATATATTTATTTATATAACACCACAAAAAAATGGAATATGTACATGTTCAGTAATTGTATCAAATATTAAAGAGGACTGTAACGTAATGACTTTTGAGTCTTCAATCTGGTATTCGCTTGTCTTTGCAAATCATGACTAGTCACACAAATCGATTTTTGGTTGTTTCGCTTTAGTTTTACTTCTGGTGCAGCACCAGCTGCTGCCTTTTGTCCAGAATCTGGTGGTGTTACCTGTAATAAGAAACAAGGCGTATATCTATGAAACACTAATTAAAATGAAGAAATATATATTTGTATATTTATATACACACACATATGTAGCTAGCTAGGCAGATAAAATACCTCGTGACCCTCATCAATAATCACTTTGTCCTTGTGCCATGCATAAAAACCACTTTGGCGTCTTTAGCTGTTATGAAACCATTGTTTCCTTCGTTCGGAATACAAGCTGCATCCATTATCGATTGGTCAACGGACACTTTGTAGCAATCATCTGGGAGTGGTGTGTTATGAAGCATCAGTTTTTCATTTGTCAGGTAGACAGTACCCTAGCAATGATGCTTGCCCTCTTAATGTTCCACAGTCTACAGCTTCATCTAAAGAAAATGATAACAGTTATTATGTATTTATTTTAAATTTGTATGTATGCATGCATCAGAAGTTGATTAAACTAACGATGAATGTATGTATGATTATTTTGGATGAATACATTGTTGGGAAAATATCATGTAGTATAAATGTCAAGCTTCTAGTTGAGGTTTTCATGCTGTTAGCATACTTCTGGGGTGGTTACAATTCTGTAGCTGTTAGTTCAAGAAACTCAAGCTGCTAGTTCAAGAAACACAAGCTGCTAGAGTCAAATGATGAAGTTGCTTATTGATGATATCAAATAGAATAGAAAGATCAGAAGATTTGAAGATATCCCTCGAAGATAAATTGTAGTTTTAAAAGGAATAAAATAGAATAGAAAAAATAGAGTAGACAGAAGTTCTCAATGTACACACGTACTATTTTGCTATTCTGTTTTAAGTTTTCCTAAGCCTTTAAGATTGGACACGTGGAAGGTGTTATGAACGTTACTAAGTTCTGGGGGTAGATCGAGTCGGTAAGCTACCGGGCCAATTCTTTTGGTGATCTTGAATGGTCCGATATAACGAGGATTGAGTTTTCCTCGTTTCCCAAAACGGATTACGCCCTTCCAAGGCGAGACTTTTAACATTACTTGATCTCCCTCTTGGAACTCCAAATCCTTTCGTCGAATGTCTGCATAACTTTTCTGTCGATCCCGCGCGAGCTTTAATCGGTTACGAATCTGGGCTATCTTTTCTGTAGTCTCTTGGATGATCTCAGGTCCAGTGATCTGACTATCTCCTACTTCAGCCCAACAAAGAGGTGATCGACACTTTCGCCCATAGAGTGCCTCGAATGGGGCGGTCTTAATGCTTGAGTGATAGCTGTTGTTATAGGAAAACTCGACTAATGGCAGGTGTCTGTCCCAACTTTTGCCAAAATCGATGACACATGCCCTTAACATGTCTTCCAACGTCTGAATCGTCCTTTCACTCTGACCATCCATTTGCGGGTGATAGGCTGTGCTCATATCTAGGCGTGTACCCAGTGCTTCTTGCAATGACTGCCAAAATCTTGATGTGAACCGGCTGTCTCTGTCTGATATAATTGATACTGGCACTTCATGCCTTGAGACGACTTCTTTAAGATAGATTCGTGTTAACTTATCCATCTTATCAGTCTCCTTAATGGGCAGGAAATGTGCGGTTTTGGTAAGCCGATCCACAATCACCCAAATAGTGTCATAACCTCTAGAAGTTTTTGGCAACTTGGTGATGAAATCCATGGTGATGTTTTCCCACTTCCACTGGGGTATTTCTGGTTGAACTAGCAATCCTGATGGTTTCTGGTGCTCAGCCTTAACCTTCAAGCATGTTAAGCATTTGCTGACATAGGTAGCAATGTCCGCCTTCGTATTTGGCCACCAGTACATTCCTTTCAAGTCGTGATACATCTTATCTGACCCTGGATGAATAGCATATCTTGTCTTATGTCCTTCATCCATGACCAGCTTCCTTACTCCCCCGAGTTTTGGTAACCAAATTCTGCCCATGAAGTATCGACATCCATCTGGCTTGATTTCAAATTGCTTATCCATCCCTCTCAAGGCTTCATCCAGTAGATTACCCTCCTTAACTGCTTCTTCTTGTGCCTTGCAGACTTGAGAGTTTAGGTTTGACTGTATAGTCATGACCAAAGCTCGAACTCTTAATGGCTTAACCCGTTCCTTTCGGCTTAGGGCATCAGCCACGACATTTGCCTTCCCCGGATGATAACGAATATCGCAGTCATAATCGCTAAGTAGTTCAACCCAACGACGCTGTCTCATATTTAGCTCTTTCTGATTTAGAATATGCTGAAGGCTTTTATGGTCTGTGAACACCGTGCACTTAGTTCCATACAGGTAGTGCCTCCATATTTTGAGAGCAAACACCACTGCTCCAAGCTCCAAGTCATGAGTCGTATAATTCACCTCGTGAATTTTGAGCTGCCGTGATGCGTAAGCAATGACTCTATCCCTTTGCATGAGCACACAACCTAATCCATTGTGTGAGGCATCACAGTAGACCACGAAATTTTCAGTCCCTTCAGGTAAGGACAGAATTGGTGCACTACACAACCTTTGCTTTAACTGCTGAAACGCCTTTTCTTGCTCTTCACCCCAGATATACTTCACATCCTTCCGAGTCAATTCTGTTAAGGAACCTGCTATCTTTGAGAAGTTTTCGATAAATCGTCTATAATAACCGGCAAGTCCCAGAAATTGGCGGATTTCCGTGGGGGTTCTAGGAGTCGCCCAGTTCTTTATGGCCTCGATTTTTGATGGAACAACTTGGATTCCCTGGCTATTGATCACATGACCAAGAAATTTAACTTCTCGCAACCAAAATTCACATTTCGAAAATTTGGCGTATAACTGTTCCTTCTCTAACAACTCCAATATCAGCTTGAGGTGGTGTTCATGCTCCTCCTTATTTCTGGAATAGATGAGAATATCGTCTATGAACACTATTACAAATTTGTCCAGGTACGGTTTACACACTCGATTCATGAGGTCCATGAATACGGCTGGTGCGTTAGTCAAACCGAATGGCATTACCTGGAAATCGTAATGTCCATAACGAGTCCTGAATGCTGTCTTGGGAATGTCTTCTTCCCGAACCTTTACTTGATGATAACCGGATCGCAGATCAATCTTAGAGTAGAAGCTAGATCCCTGTAGCTGGTCAAACAGGTCATCAATTCTGGGGAGAGGGTAGCGGTTCTTTATCGTTAACTTGTTTAGCTCTCGGTAGTCTATGCACATTCTGAAGGATCCGTCTTTCTTTTTCACGAACAAGACTGGAGCTCCCCAAGGTGAGGAACTTGGTCGAATGAATCCTTTATCCATCAACTCTTGTAATTGGTTGGATAGCTCTTGCATTTCAGAAGGAGCGAGTCTATATGGGGCTCTTGCGACCGGTGCAGCTCCCGGCACCAAATCGATTTGGAACTCTACTTGTCTAGTTGGCGGAAGTCCAGGCAATCTTCTGGGAAGACCTTCGGATAGTCACAAACCACTGGAATATCCTCAAGTTGCTTCTCCTTCGCCTCTTTTTCTACAATTTGCACCAGTACTGCATGACAACCTTTCCTAAGGCACTTTAATGTTCTTAGGCCGGATATAACATTCAACTGTCGGTTCTTTCTTTCTCCTTGGACTGTTAGGAACTTCTTCTTGTGGAGTGGTATCCGTACCACTTTCTTACCACACAAAATCTCGGCATGATTGTGTGACAACCAATCCATACCAACTACTACGTCGAAACTTCCGAGTTCTATAGGCATCAAGTCTATTTTAAAGGGATGATCTGCCAGCTTCAGTGTGCATTCCTTAATGATACTACTTGCCTCTATTATTTTACCGTCAGCCAGTTCTATAGTATAAGAGTTGTCTAAGGGAAAAGGAGCGGCATTCAATTGCTTACTAAACTTATCAGATATAAAGCTCCTATCAGCCCCAGTATCAAAGAGTACGTAAGCATAAATGTCATTTAAAAGAAACGTACCTGATACCACGTGGGGATCTTGACGAGCGTCACCTGCTCCCAACACAAAAGCTCTCCCCTGAGCTCCTCCACCATTCCTCCGCTTCGGGCACTCACTCTTGAAGTGCCCAGTAACTCCACATTCAAAGCAGCCTTTCTGATTGCTGCCACTGGTTCCCGGGGCTCCAGTTTTACAGTCCTTGGCCATATGCCCCAAACGTTTGCATTTCTCACAGTGGGTTGGACAGGGACCCTGGTTGTGATGGAAGGTGCATTTAGTGCAGAAAGGCTTGGTACCGGTATAACCTCTTCTTGGCTCAGCTCCAGCTGCGTAAGCCTTAATCGACTCGGGCTTTTTGGATTGTGAACCCGCATTCTTCCCCGTCTTGTCTTCCCACTTTCTTTTGTTCTCCCCGGCCTTGGCTTCATTTCTCCGGGCTACTTGGTCCATAAGATTATTGGCCATCCTGATGGCATCCTGCAGGGTGGATGGGTTTGAGGCATTCGCATTACCTTGAATTTGAGGAGCGAGTCCCCAAACGTAACGTTCAATCTTTTTGTACTCCGGGGTCACCATTTGAGGGCACAGAATGCTTAGCTCATGAAATCGGTTGGTGTACCCCGTCACATCTGTTCCCTTCATCGACAGGTTCCAGAACTCCGATTCCATTTTCTGGAGTTCGTTCCTCGGACAGTACTCGTCCGTCATCATTTGCTTCAACGCGGACCATGTGAGCTGGTAGGCTTCATCGATACTTACAGACTGGACATAGGAATTCCACCATGTGAGGGCGCTATCTTGTAGGGTGTGAGTAGCAAACTTCACCTTATCTCCCTCAGCACATCCGCTGACGCGAAAGACAGATTCTAACTTCTCAAACCATCGTATCAAGCCAACGGCTCCTTCAGTTCCGTTGAAATATCGGGGTTTGCAACTTAAAAATCCTTTAATTCCACAACCTTTTGCGTGGATTTCCGTTCCTCCCGTGGTGCGGCTAGCACCACCATCTCCATTTGCTGAGCTATTCCTATTTGCCTCATACGTGGCTATAGCGGCAGCCACTCTTTGTGCGACTAGCTCTTCAATGTCAGCAGCGTTCATTGCTCGTTTCGGCGGCATTATCTTAAAATTTTAAAGAAAAAGCATAGTGTAAGAATATGAATCTTAAAGAGGTAAATTTCCATTAAAGCACAATACTATAATCATCAAACACAGTTTCATAAATAACTTGCAAATTTCATTAATCATTCGAAATTTCCTTACATTAGGGGCGGGTTAGTACCCGAAAATTTTGTCCTATACTATTACATGATATTTTTCCTACTATTACAAAGATAGATAGAAGTGCCCTAAGTGTGGGAGTGATCGGGGGTCTCTCCCTTTTCCATCGCGTTGAGGCGCTGAGTTAGCTCCTCGATCCGAGCTTGGCTTTCGGCTAGTTGCTGCCGAAGCTCATTCAGGCCATCGTGTTGGATGGTGAGAGCATGCTGGTTAACCCAGTATAACTTGGAGTTTTGAATCTCCTCCCGCTCCAGACGGGCAGTCAACTCTCCAATATCCTGGTTAAGTAACCGGGTTTGGAGGTCATGACGGTAAGACCGTGCTACTAGCAGGGGTACGGTTTGATCAGTCGTCTCCTGGGTGAGTGGTGGGATCGGTGCGGAGGATGGTCCTCCGACCACGAATTGGGAAGGGATTCCTTCCTCTAGCCTCCACTCACGGAGAGTTTCCGGTATCCAGCCCCATCGTCGGGCGTTTGCCCGTCGTCTTGGTGGTGAACTTGGTTGTGGTGCTGGCACGGGGATAGACTCCCGTCTTGGCGTGAAAACTCTCTTGCGGGGCGTATAGAGCATCTTTGGGCCATTGGGGTGAGGGCGGTATGGTTTAAATGATGGAACCTCTGGGTGATACGGGATATAAGAGGGGACCACTGGGGGTGGTGGATTGTCTCCGGATCTGTTTCCTCCATGGGTTCTTCCTCGGATTCCTCCATTGGGTCTTCTTCTTCAGAGGGGTCTTCCTCTTCTGATGGATCCTCTTCTACGAACACCTCTGTGACTTCCGGGCTTAAAGGGGCATACTCTTCTTCAGAGTCGGACAAAACGATTATCTCTTGGCGGGACATGTTTTCTGCTATCAAGGTCCATGCACAGTCTTTTAGTTAGTTACAAATTGTTTAGCAAAACTTAAGTGCAGTTATTGTCTAGGGTACTAATGCAACCTAGTTCACTATAACTATGGCTCTGATACCAATCTGTCACACCCTTCTCCCCCGGTTGGCAGCGAGGCGTGACGAGTGCGGAAGCGTAACCGTAATCATAATGAACGACCACTATATGGACGTTTTCAAAAATACATCGATATAACTTTAAAAGGTAGAAATGTTTTACATAACCCGTAAATGATAAAGAGTAGTTCGCAAGGTACAGAGATTTAAATACATAATTAAATTATCCAAAATAATGCAAATAAATCTCCGACGGTTTGAAAAGAATGCGACTCCTTAAGTGCGGAAGCTTGAAAGTGGTTACTTCTGAAGGCATACTTGCCTTAATTACCTGAAAATACATGCTAAAATACGTCAACAAAAATTGTTGGTGGGCTCATAGGTTTACGCGAAAAGACCAGTTGTATGGACATTATCAGATGAGTTGAATTTATAAAATCATAAATTCCGCGTATGTATTACATAAACCATCATGCAACCGAAGCTTAATTAGAATGAGTTTGCCCTTTGCAGTATTCCCATACGTAATACCGTGTGTTGAATATATATGCACTCGCTGTTAGCCGAACCGAGCTAACCCGAATGGGGGACATGACTCCCGACAGATCTATCCACAATATATTCGCGCTTACAAATAAATGCAATTAACGGTTCATGATATAAGGGCTAATGGAACCATATGTAATACATATAAGAAATATACAGTTTAGATGTCCATATGAAAACAGTGCATGTATTTCCACCCCAATAGATAGTGAAAAATAGGGGCTATGAAGACTCACCGGAATTGCGATGGCAAAATACGCGTAAAAATGCAAATGTGCGTTGTTTGATGAGTGATGAAACCGGAGGTGTTTAACCGAGTCCTAAATGATAATAAGGACTTAATATCACTAATATATGATAATAGGTATATTTATAGATTTTTATGTCTTAAATCACCCAACATTACAAGTTTATAAATAAGATTTGCTTAAAACGTCAAGTTTATATATATATATATATAATTTTCCAGCTTTTTCGGAGGTTTTTCGGCCTACTTTGAGGCTGTTTTTGACCAAGCTCCAAAATGTTTTAGACTTTGGTTTTCTAGGACATTAAACTACTATATACAAAGGATTTTTAGAATCAAGAACGGCCATTTTTCGAGTTGTTTAGGTTGGTGAAAAGGCTTGTTAAAAACGCTATGTTGGCAATTTTTGAGCTGTCAAACTTTCGGTTTCTCAAATAATTTCTGGAGGTCTTAAACTTAAAAATAAATTATGAAAAATTACAGATCTATAGTTAAGACATAGATCTAACTTTTGAGACAAGAATCAACTCATTTCGTTGAGTTATGAATTAGTTATGATTTTTCAAAGTCGATATAAATTTTCTGCCGAAAATCCGTAGTTTATAAACTTAAAACAACTTATGATTCTTGTTGTTTATTTAAAGACAACTTGTATAAAAGCCATAATAGTTATAAAAACACATATATATCACATGTTTTCATAATATTAACACTTTTATAATGTGTTTACATATTCATAAACACATGTAAAGAAATAACTTAAAATAAAAACTAGAAACTTATAAACTTGAGTTTTTATGTAACTTGTTGTTGTTGGTGATTATATATATTATGCAAGACTTATATAAACATAAATGTATGATGAAATAAGTTAGTATTTACTTACTTTGATGTATTTGGAAGATGATTTTGAGTAGGAATTGAAATTCTTGCAAGGTATACACCAAAACTCTTGAAGAACACCAAGAACACTTTGAAGAACACTTGAATGAAGAATTTTTGTGGTGTGTGAGTATGATGGCCGGTTTCTAAGGAGAGAAAAGAGAGGTTTTTGTGTGTTTAAAATGAATGAATGACTTCCCTATTTATAGAGAAATTTTTGGTCTTTCAAATGATGAAAGGCATGGGAGACAAAAGTTGAGTGCACTTTTTAACAAAATGATGGTGTTTAAAGTAATATTATTTAAATAAAAGTCAAACTCTAATTTGGCACATGCCTATGGCCTTAAGGCCGGCCATATACATGTTATATACATGTATTTATATTTTTTTTTTGTATAAATGTATTTAGAAATGTATTCTTGTATTTTCCCTTTTCTTGAAATTTTATAAATACTTATGGATGTATTGTTTTAATGAATTGTTTTAGTCTTGCGTAATTAATGTTAAGTAATTGTATTAGTGTATGATTAGTGTCACTAATCATAATTTAGTTATGTACTTAGTTGAATTAATCCCTCATATCGTAAATCGATCGGATTAATTGATTTCCCGATTCATCGCACCGATGAATTTGATTCAAATTGGGTTGAATTTTCTAATAAACCTTGTTAATCACTTGATTAATTTCTAATGACCACTGATTAGGCTATAATTGGCTATTAAATACATATTAGGGCATCATTGCTAACCTGGTTTAGTGCCGGATGTTACATTGACCATGTCAAGTTTTTAGAATTACTACAGGGCGCAGAGAAACCACTTTACAAAGGATGTCCTGACTTCACAAAGTTATCAACAATTGTTGAACTGCTGAACCTAAAGAGTAAGCATGGCTGTTCTGATAAGTTATTTACTGAGTTACTAGTTTTGTTGAAAATGATGCTACCAGATGGTAACAAACTGCCTGTAAAAACTTACGAGGCAAAAAAATTCTGAATTGATGGGTTCAGGATACAAAAAGATTGATGTCTGTACAAACAACTGCCTTCTTTATTGGAAGGAGGATGAGGAATCAACTGTGTCGAACTTGTGGGACATCAAGATGGAAGGTGGATAAGAAGACGAATAAAATGTACGCGAAAATTCTAGCGAAAAGCATGTGGTATTCTCCAATAATACCAAGAATGTAACGTCTCTTTAGGATATAGAGAATTTCAGAAGATTTAACATGGCACGCAACAAGGAGGAAAACAGATGGTGTGTTACGTCGCCCTGCAGATTCACAGGCATGGCGTACCTTAGATACACAATTCCCGGTAATTGGTAAAGATCCAAGAAATCTAAGGCTAGGAATATCGGCTGATGGGGTTGATGTAAACAGAGGAAATAGGAATCACATTGTATGGCCAGCTTTAATTGTCATGTACAACCTTCCTCCATGGTTGTGTATGAAAAGAAAGTTTATAATGATTTCTGTGTTGATACCTGGATACCCGGGAAATGAAATCGATGTATTTTTTGAACCATTTGTTGATGATCTGCAAACCTTATTCAAGACAGGGGTCGATACGTATGATGCTGCCACAAACAGAATGTTTAATCTACGTGCAGTTGTGTTACGGACAATAAATGATTACCCTGCACTTGGTACTTTATGTGCCTGTCCAACCAGTGGATACAAAGGCTGTGTAGTATGTGGGAAAGAAACTGATTGTGTTAGACTTCCTGCATCATCCAAGCAGAGCTATGTTGGTCACAGAAGATTTCTACCACAGAGACACCCGTTCAGAAGGCACTACAACAAAATGAACCTAAAGCAACATGAGAAAAGTGTTGTGTTAGGCCTTAAAAGTGTTGTTATAGGCCTAATGCGACACTTTATGTAGTGCCACCTTAGCCAACATCGCCTTAGGTCTAAAGCGACACTTTCACTAGATAATGCAACAGTTTTCAAAAGTGTTGCCATTATTTTATAAATGCAACACTTTTTAAATGCAACACTATTTAATGCGTTGCCATTATTTTATAAATGCAACACTTTTTATACTCTAAAGCAACACTTTTAATTTATTGTTACCAACTTATAGCAACACTTTACTTATCAAATGCAACACTTATCAAATGTTGTCATTATGTAAATGCAACACCATTATCAATCTATTGCATTACTTTATTATTGTTTTAAATTACATAAATGCAATATTTTCTAGACAAAAGAAACACATTCATTATTTTTTAAATTTAATGCAAATACAAATATTTATTTAATTGTTTGATGATAGTTTTTCTACTTACAACAAAAGTTAACAAAAATAATATCATTTCATAACAAATCCATCAAAAAGTATTTCAAGTATATAAACGTCTACAACCAAAATAAGGATCATCAAATGTATAAGCGATACAACAAAAAAGTAAATTACAATCTTGGGAATGCATATTCAATTCATCTTCTTGTAATTTCTTTCATACGAAACTGACGCTTATCATGCACAACTCTCCTTCTGTTGATCATTTGCAACTCGGCTCGACGCGAAAATCCTGGAAAAATAAAAATAAAATAAATAAAATTTCTTTCAGTCAGTGAAAGTTTTTTAGGGACATAAAATTTCAGTCAATGATAAGTGTTTCATGCCCTTTGATACTAATAAATTAGCACTGGTACATTAATGTAGGGAAAGCAAAAACGTATAGTGGCTAGCAACATATACATTCTCTTGCACTTTTATTAGCATATTACCAAGCTAAACTCCTTAACCAAAGCCTAGCATGTTATTGATAATTTGATATGAGTAAATGAATGCAATAAAAAATAATAAGAACCTTTGTTATATATCCATAGTCCATGTGTGCATCCAAGGATGAAATCGCCAAAGACACCTATATAATATGAAAATAATAACACAAAAATTCAGCTTTCACAAATAGCCACTTTAATAGAAATACACCATTGTTGGTAAAACCTGTTGAGTGTTCTTATTGTGGAAACTTTTAGCCAAAAGGTTTTTTGGAAGATTTACAAGATTATTCTGCAAAATAACAAGATAAAGAAATTATATAACAACACATGAGAAAGCAATACAAAGGGTCAAAATAAGTCTCCAGCAACTCACTAGGGTTGGGCCATTAAAAAGGGTAGATATTATAGCTATTTTAAATTGCAAATAGTAACTCATAATGAATTAATGGTGTATTAGCTAATAAGAATGACAAAGTATCAGAAACGTAAATAGAGTTTCATGATAAAGAATCAAATAAGGATGTCTACTTTTCAAAACAAAACACCATTCTGGAGGACACAAGCAATAAAATGTGAAGTTAATATACACTAAAATCAAGCCAAAGTATTAAATCATGGAGAGTCAAACTCCTATGTTAAAATATAAAACCAATATGTGCGAGCGTGAACTTAATCAGTCTACCCATTTACCCACATAATCCTCTAAATCAACTAAAAATGAAACAGGGGTTTAAATTGTGCCATTTCATTCCCCTGGCTAGACACATACATAAAATGAAATAATAAGAAACAAGAAACACCTAGACTACCAAACAAGTAAGAAAGCAACAAAACTCATATGAAGCATGTTAGAAGTTTATCCTAATTCTCTTGCATTTAGGATCCTGAATTTTCTAAATCAAATTCCTAACACATGTTATCATTAACAACTTTAATGATACAAACGTTGAAATGAAATCGTGCATGCTTCACATGATCACACACATCAAAATCCTAGAAAATGCAAACAAATAACGATAAAAACCTGAATCACAACCAATTGCTTCATCAAGATAGTAGACAAAATTTACAATAATATATGAGCGTACTACGTACCTCTTGAAAAGGATGGGAACTTAAACAACACCTGCAAAACGTGTAACAATGTGCGACTCAAAATCTCTATTTACCTCTTGAATTATTACTTGTAGCCGTAATGAGAAAAAAAATTAGTTTACTATAATTACCAAGGAATTTTAGAATGCTTGGGGCAGGAAATGGATTGGAAAAAAAATTTAGTTAACTATAATTACCAAGAAATTTTAGTTAACTATAATTACCAAAACCGACATTTGCATTCTCTCTTAATTACCAAGCCATATATATACGACCCCATATAGTCCAATAAAACATTTAACAAATGAACACAATCCGTCGTAAATTATATATTGAAATGTCACACCATATATAATCCAATAAAACATTTAGAATAGGTAATTTGCAAAAAGAATAGTGTAAATGTAGTTTAAAAGGTTCAGATGTACGTATCCGATTAAAGAATATGGCTTTCAAGTTTCAAGCACCCCAACTTCGTAATCCGATTTAAGACCTTTTGAAAGTTTCCAGTACTTATTCCACCCACTGAAGGTGAATGCATTGTACCTAGGTCAGATATGCATCAATCATTCACTTGTTGAAAGGGTACTTACCTATTAGAATACGATTTTGTCAAAAAGCTCATTCATAACTAAGAAATTATGGCCCAACCGCTAAGGAATTTCAGGTAGACATGATGCCATATCTCTAAATTTAATAACACATTTAGAAGACTAATGAATCATAAAACACATTTCCGATTCAAACATTCATATAAAACACATTTAGAAGATTAATTAATAACCCATATGAAACAGTGAAACATATTTTGCCCTAAATAGATTCATATCATTTAAATACCTAATAAACACATCATAATAACACATTTCTAATTCAAACATTCATATAAAACATTTTGTAACAGATTCATATAAAACATCAATAACCATCTATTCATTTCACCTTTCACGCACAAATTCATCTTCAAACAGATTCATATATAACATTTTTAACTCACTTAGAAAGAAAATAGCAAGAGCAAAAGAAAATCGAGAGATTAGCAAATATGTGTTACTGTCAAGGGTATGGAGTTACAAACAGAGGCGCTACAAGCGAGCAGAGAGAACGGGGAAGACAACAGATCGATTGGGAAGAAACCGCCGTTGCCGAGAGCAGAGAGAACGGGGAATAACGGCAGTCAGTGGTGGATTTAGAGCGGCGGTCGGCGGTGGAGATAAACGGTGGTGACTAGTGGGTGGTGCCGCTGGTCGTAGATGGGGAGGCGACGGTTACTGGCGAGAGGAGACAGAGTGGTCGGCGACAGGCGGAGAGAGGAGAGGAGAGTGGTAGGCGTCGGGCAGCGAGAGGAGAGCAGATCGGTCAGTGGCAGACGGTGAGGCAAGGCGGCGCTAGGGTTTTCACTTTGAGAGGATGAGATCGAGAGATTGAGAGCCTCTAGCGTGAACGTCAATGTGTAATTTGTGTGTGTGATTTTTGTGATATATAAATGTATATCCTTAATATAAATGAATTTTATTTATTTATTAATTTAAAATTAATATTCGGATTTTGGTTTGGTTTGGTCTGCGAAAGAAAAAACCGATCTTCAAACCGAAAACCGTATTAAGAAATTCGGTTTGGGACCAAACCAAACTGAAACCGTTTTCTAAATTTGGTTTGGGTTTATTCAAATTCGATGCAGTTTGGTTTTCGGTTTCTTCGAGTCCAAACCAAAAACTGCACACCCCTACTATCAAATCTTGTATGTTATTAATATTAACAAATCAAAAATTGAACTTTTGTGTATATTTTTTAATCAAAATTACAAAACAACAAAAAAATAGTATAGTCAACACTTAAAAACATGTCATATTTTTTTCATAATAAATGCAACATTTAAAAAAATGTTATATGTTTTTAAAAATGTGTTACATTTTTTCATTATAAATGCAACAATCTTAAAATGTGTTGCATTTTTTTCATTATAAATGCAACACTCTAAAAATGTGTTGCATTTTTTATTGTAAAATGCATCAATTTAGAAACTTGTAGCATTTTTAGTAAAAATGGCAACACTTTAATAAAAGTGTTGCATTAAATCATTATATGCAACACTTATTATCAATGTGGTGCTTTAGAGCGAACTTAAATAAAAAAAGCAACAATTTTAAAATGTGTTGCATCAAAAGTGTTGCATTAGCTTCAATTTGTAGTAGTGAGACAAACGAAGGCGTTTAATGAAAAACAAGATTTCCGCCCGTGTCCAAAACCAATGACTGGAAAAGACATTTACAACCAGGTCAAAGATAATAAATATAACTGGGGAAGGGTAAAACGACCAAACCAGAAGCACACAAGGAAAAAAGGAAGAGAAGATGGTACTTCAATCCAAGTAAATGAACAAGATGGTGCGTACTGGAAGAAATTCAACATTTGGTATCGAAAGCTTGAGTATTGGAGGCATAATGAAGTTCAACATTGCATTGACTTCATGCATATTGAAAAGAATGTTGGTGAGAATATACTCAGAACTTTACTAAATGTTCCAGGAAAGACGAAAGATGGAGAGAATGCTCGATTGGATTTGGTAGAGTTGGGGATAAATAAACTAGAGTTGTTTGCTAGGAAAGACAGAGACAAATTAGTACTACCTGCAGCAGGTTACACATTAACGAATGAAGAAAAAGACATCTTTTGTGAAACATTACACAACATCAGGGTACTGCAAGGCTATTGTTCAAATTTCTCGTCTTTAGTCAGCCTAAAAGATAGGAAGCTCATCGGGCTTAAATCACATGACTATCACATGCCTATGCAAGAGTTTTTGCCCTATTGCAATACGGTCAATCATGCACGAATCCACACGATATGCTATCATCAGGTTTTCCTTTTTCTTTAAATCGATATGCAGCAAAGAAATCGTGTTAGATGAACTAGATAATATGCAAGAAGAACTTTCTGTCACACTCTGCCTACTCGATAAGTTCTTTCCTCCCTTATTTTTAGATATTATGGTCCATTTGACTGTGCACTTAACTCGGGAGGTAAAATTATGTGGTCCGATATGCTTTCGTTGGATGTATCCCTTCGAACTCTGTATGAAGGTTATTAAAGGACATGTGCGAAACAGAAATAAACCTGAGGGATACATTGCTGAGGAGACTATTACAGAAGAAACAATAGAGTTTTTCGGCGAATATAAAAAGTCCATGAAAACTATTGGTATCCCAGGTGATACAGATGAAAGTGATGAAATAAATGAAGACGGAAAGCCACTGTCGGCCGACAAGTCAATTGAAGTTTATGCAGAACTACTTGGGATAACACATTTGTACGTAATACACAATACAGATAAAATTGAATTGTATATCGAGTAAGTATTACTAACACATGTCTATTTCGTTAATTACTTAAAAGCTTGCATCAAATATATCAATTGACCAGAAATTAACACCTTCTTTCTGGCGACACAGACAGATTTTGGAAACACAAAACCCGGGTAAGCGAAAAGCATTCCTTGAGGATGAGCACAGTAAAACTTTTGTTACCTGGTTAAAACTAGAGGTAATTAATTATTTTTTGTAACTGTTTGTAGTTGTTCTTTCAATTTGAAGCTCATATATGTAATTGTAATTGTTAGGCACAAAAAGGCCTCAGTCAAACCTGCTCTACATCTGAGGGGGAGATATATAATCAAACCTGTTGATGCATTTGAAGGTTGAATTTAAGGCCTGTTATATGTCTTATTGAAACCTGAAAATGATTTGCAATATCAGT
Organism: Centrapalus pauciflorus; assembly: GCA_020465985.1. Lineage (NCBI taxonomy): Eukaryota > Viridiplantae > Streptophyta > Magnoliopsida > Asterales > Asteraceae > Centrapalus > Centrapalus pauciflorus. The sequence goes on from JAANYP010008100.1 coordinate 81,491, forward strand.
CTAAAGCTGTTCTATATGTTGCATGTGTTGCAACTAAGAAAGTTTGTCCAAGCTGCTCTGTCTGCTGAACAGGCTGGACATAAACTGTCTACGCTGCTCTACACTGTTGAGCAGCTTGGGCAATTTTAAAGTGTTCTGTTCTTTGTGAACAGAACCTGTTCTTTGTGAACAGGCTAAACACTTTATGGAATATGTTTCCAAGTCATCATGTATTGTTTTTTACTACAAGATCAGTTTACAAAGTCGAAGACAAAGTGGAAAACAGAACTGCTCAGCCTGCCCACGCTGTTCTGTAACATGAAGACAAAAGGTTATTTGAAAAAGGGTGACAGACCTTTTTCTTATATCAAAATAGGCCTTTACAAGGAAGAAAGACGCAAAGTTGACATTCCTAAATTAGTTAAAGGCAATGCAACAGTAGACAAAGTGAAAAGACAAAAGTTCTGCACATGTGAAGACAAGTCTGCTTTTCAGAAAAGTGCAGAAAAGGTTATGTTGTCTTTTCAACAAGACTTCTCCTTTTTCATTTCGTCCAATGAAGATGTTTCTCTTAGATCCTCTGAATGGGTATAAAAGGAAGCTTCTAAGGACAGAAAGAAGAGTGAAGAAAGCTAAGTGCTGAAACCAAGAGTGAACGTGCAAGTGTGATTTTCATGAATGCAAGCCTTCTGTGTAAATCAGTATCTGTGTGTCTAAGCTGTTTTACATAAGCTGTTCCCTTAAGTCTTGTAAATACAGTGAGTGCTTCTTAGTGAGTGTATTCATTGTATACTAGTTTGAGTTTGTCTTAGACTAGTGAACATACTGTTGTATCTGTCATCTCAGCTTGAACTATTCCGCATTCAAGCTTGTTTATAATTAACAAATTGTTGATAATACATACAAACATTGAGAAAATAGTGTGTAGTTTTTTAAATAGCTGTATTCACCCCCCTCTACAGCTTAAAGCTATATACTTTCGGAACCTCTCGGGACCTACAACTGGTATCAGAGCAGTTTAGAGTGTGTGTCATTCTAGATCTCTCATTCTCCCAAGTTTCCATGGACAACAGTGCTGCAAATTCTTCTTACTATGACAATGGCTCTATGGGCAAACCTCCAAAATTTAATCATCAAAACTTCTCTGGTTGGAAGTGCAGAATGATGCTCTATTTAGAGAATCTGGATGTACAACTGCCAGAGATAGTGATGGAGGGTCCCTATGTGCCAACCTCTGTTACTACCATAACTCCAGCGGTTGAAGGAGCTGCTCCTGAAATCAGGACCTTTGAGAAAGCTAAAGCTCAATGGTCTGATGAAGACAAGAGACTGGTGGCTCTGGATGCAAAGGCCAGAAACAATCTGGTCATTTCTCTTCCTGATGATGTGTTCAAACAGGTTGAGAAAATGAAGACAGCAAAAGAAATGTGGGATACTTTGTGTACTGTCTATGATGGACCCACAATCACACTGGACAACAGGATCAACAATCTTGTTAGACAGTATGAACTTTTCTTTGCTAAACCAAAGGAGACTCTCACTGAAACCTACACCAGGTTTACTGCTTAGTGAATGATCTCAAAGCTGTTGGGATCACTAAGGACAGTCTCACCCTGGTGAATAAATTTCTGGACATTCTACCTGAAGAGTGGAACTACTTCTCAACAATTCTAAGGAACTCAGGTACTATCAGAAGTATGGATCTAGTCAATCTGTATGGATCCTTACTGAATGATGAACAATCAAGGCAACAAAAGAGAAATGCCTTGGAAATGTCCAAAAGAGGTGCAGCCTTTGTGGTTAATGTGAGACAGCCTGTAAATCAGGTGAGTGATGTGTTCACTCAACCTGATCAACAGGATGATGACAAGGAGGAAGTGTCAGATGAAGAAGATACTGCAGATCTTGCTGAACAAGATGATGAGCAAATTATAGCTATGCTTGTCAAAAGGTTCAACAAGAAAAGGTTTGGAAGAAACATGCTGCAAGGAAATTCAGGTGCTGGCAAAAAGAAGGCATTTGATAAATCCAAGGCTGAGTGTTTCAAATGTGGCAAAACTGGTCATATAGCTGCTGACTGTGTGTCAAAAGTTGTTGGTCAGTCATCCAAACCATACAAGACAAACAAGGATGATGGTTATAGGGTTAAGTACCTTATGGCCATGGCTAAGCTAAGGAAGTTGGAAAACTCAGTGGGTTCCAACCGCCAAAAGGGACTTATGGCAGAGACTTGTGATTGGGAGGAATCTGATTCATCATCTGATGAAGAAGACAATCAATGTTTGATGGCCAACACTGATGTCCCATCAACAAGCAGTTTCAAACAGGATATGGCTGAAGCTGAAGCTTTCAGCAGCTTAGAGAACTGGAATCCTACTATGATGTATAAGGTACAAAATTTTATGGCTTACAGTTCTGAAGAAAAAGTTAAAATGTTTGAATATATGCTTGTTGATCTAAAAGCTGCTGTTGAGAAGCATGATGCTTTACTATCTGAAATCTCTAAGCTTAAAACTAATCTTAAAACTAAATCTAGTAAACTGGACAGTTTCCATAAGTTGGAAACTGAGCTTGATGAATTAAAACACATCAACTCTATTTTGCTGGAAGAAAAGAGAGAAACAGATATAAAGCATGTTAAGCTTCAAATGATAGTTGACTCTTGGTGCCAATCAGTTTGTTGAACCTGTCAAAAATTTGAGTAAGGTTTTCATTCTTTCCACCAGAAAAGTTTTCATACTGCTGCTTCAAGAGATCCTTTTGGTTTCTCTTGGTACTGGCATTACCAGCAAATCTTTTCTCTAAGGCATTCCAAAGATCATGAGCAGTATAAAATTTTTTAAACTGATGTTGATAAGCATTTGGAATGGCTATTTGTAAAAGTGTAAGTGCTTTCACTTCATTCATTCTAGCCTTCCTTTCAAGTTCAGTTTTTGGAGGAGTTTTGACTGGTTTTCCCTCATCATCCAGTTCTGGATCAACTACAGGAGGAAATTCAACAGCTTCCCATATGGCATAATCAATGAATTGAATATGCTGTTGAATCCTGAGTTTCCACATCTCAAACTCAGTGGGCTTGAGCATAGGCACTTTGAGTCCTTGCCCAGATCCACTGCTGCTATTTTCAAATTCCATTGCAAAACAATGAAAAATTTAAAAGAAAGTTTTCGACTTTGAAAAACAAAGAACGACCTGTGGCTCTGATACCACTTGTCAGGATCTAAAACTGAATTACCAAGACTAACTGATTTGAATTTATCAGAGTATAAATCAATAATCTTGCTTTGAATCAAAGTTTAATCAAGAAGTTTGCGGAATAACACTTAATTATTTTAACAAAAACTTTTAGAATCAATAATGAATAAACACACAATATGTAATCAAGACTGTTTGTATTGCTGAATTCAATGATTACAATCACCTCTAATCCCTTTGATTAGACGAAGAACACAGACTGTTCTTAGGGTTTTTACAACCTTAGAGGCTTACGAAAACTCTATCAATAAAGCAATTACAGACTCAAAATATGCAGAAAAACTCCTATATAATAGAAAGACCTATTCTATGTATTTATATTGCTTGTTGATATGTTTCCTTGACGAATAATGACTTCTCTGATAGTAGATATGCTGGAATCTTCATGAAGATATCTTATCCTGAAAATCAGCACTTTCTGTTTATGAAACTGTTGAGCAGCTTGAATCTCTTGACAGCATGAACTGAGCAGCTTGAGTTGTTTTACTCTGGCAGCTTGAACTTTTACACTGGCAGCTCGAGTTTCTTCAACTAGCAGCATGAACTTTGTATTTACACATAAAATCTACTAACAGTCTGAGAAGTCTAACTAACAGTTTGAACATACTTAAACTATTTCCCAACAGACCTAACTCGGATGGGAACCGAAATCAGATCTAGTCCGAGTTCGGATGAACAGTGATTATGCAAACTTAGACTTAAATGAATTTTTCAAACTTTTGACATTTCAGGAAGGACCGAATTCGGATCAACAGTGACCGAATTCGGATCAACAGGGACCGAATTCGGTTTTTGTAAGTTTGAAAAACTTGAAAATTGTTCCAAGTGGGACATCCGAATTCGGATGATGGTCCGAATTCGGCCATCCGAAATGCATGTATGCAGTTAATGAGTTCATGCAAAAATAAACGTGAATAGCTAAAACTAACAAAAATGCATGAAATTACAGATCCTTATCTAAAAACACATAATGAACATTTTATCTAACTACAACTAAGTGAAAAACAACCATTAAACAACCTAAAAATAAGGAAAACCGAAAGGAAAAAGTAAAGAAATTTTGAAAATCAAACACACAATATAGGAAGTTATAAGCTAAAATAAAGTGAAAAAGAAGTTACTTGGAGATGCCGAAGAAGGAAAATGCAAGAAAATCGAAAGAAAGTGAAGGTCCAAAAGCTTGGAACTGTTGGAAATGGTGGTCGGCGGTTGGGTTCGACGAGAGAGGGAGAAGAAGAAGAAAAAACTTGAAGATGAAGATATCCATTTGACCGTTTGACCCGGCCTTATATAGGCGCTCGGGTCGGGTTTCGGGTCATAGGATCCGCGCCCAAAAGGAGTGGGCCGCCGGTTTTTACAACACACACACATAGAATAAAAAAATATTTGGGCTTAATGAAATAAGATTTAAAAAAAATTGGCCCAATTTATTAAATCTTTTTGTATATTTTCTTGGAAACAACGAAATAAAATATTTTTGGTATTTTCTTTTAGCATTAAAATTAAGATAAAAATAAACTGAAATAAAATAAAATATTTTTGGCTTTTTGATAAATTTAAAATTTATAATCTTTTTGGGATTTTCTGACCTATTAAATTAAACTTAAAATTAAATTAAAATATGACCAACCTAAAATTTGAAATTTAAAAAGAAATAAAGAATTATAAAAATTAATATCCTAACTATACTCCCCCTCAAATAGATATCAGTTCCTTTCCTTTTGTTTTTCAGATAAAGTTCTTGACCCTTTTCAGCCTTTAAGATACAGACAAACCTGGATAATGTTTGCGTCCCACTCCGTGATAAACAATTCACATAGCAATTTGTCAGGATCATTAATTATTAAAAATGTACACAGATAAGGAAATATTGAGTTTCAATTTTGTGACACAGTCCTTAAATTTAAATAACAGATATTTTCTAAAATAAAGGAATTTCAATCATGATAGATTGAAATAGAATTATTTAAGACAATATCTGATATTTAATTGGAAGGCGGATTCAACATGCCGATATGGGATACTAAAAACTGAAAACGAGGTTCGTCTAAAGCTTTAGTAAATATATCTGCAAGTTGATATTCCGTGCCAACAAAATACAACTGAATGGTTCCCTTTTCTACGTGATCTTTAATAAAATGATACCTGATATCTATGTGTTTCGTTCGAGAGTGCTGCACGGGATTGCAAGAGATGGCAATTGCACTTCGAGAATCACAGTAAATTGGGATATTGGTGAGTGAGAATCAATAATCGCGTAGTTGTGTTCTCATCCACAACACTTGAGAGCAACAGCTTGCAGCTGCTACATACTCAGCCTCAGCTGTGGATGTGGAAACACAATTATGCTTTTTGGAAGACCAACTCACCGGTCTATCTCCCAAGAACTGTATTCCTCCCGACGTGCTTTTTCTGTCAACTCTACAACCTGCAAAATCAGCATCTGAAAAAGCGGTAAGATCGAAATCGGTTCCCTTTGGATACCATAGACCAAGATCGGGTGTACCCTTAAGATAACGAAAAATGCGTTTTACCGCAGTTATGTGTGATTCTTTTGGGTCGGCCTGAAATCTAGCACAAAAACATGTTGAAAACATTATATCCGGCCTACTAGCAGTCAAATATAGTAAGGATTCTATCATCCCTCTGTAAGTTGAATTATCAACACTTTTTCCAGAAGGATAGGTGTCTAACTTACAGTTGGAGGCCATGGGAGTTGCGATACTCGTGCAAGAGTCTGACTTATACTTCTTGAGAATGTCAAGAGTATATTTCGACTGGTTCACAAAAATCCCATCCTCAAGTTGTTTGACTTGTAATCCGAGGAAAAAGTTCATTTCCCCCATCATACTCATCTCGAACCTGGACTCCATTAGGGCTGAAAAATCCTTACAAAAATTACTGTCAATAGATCTAAATATAATGTCGTTGACATATATCTGTACTAGCATTATATGTGGGCCTTCCCTTTTAGTGAACAGAGTTGTGTCCACCACACCTTTACAGAAACCGGCAGAAATAAGGAAATTAGAAAGTCTATCATACCATGCGCGAGGTGCTTGTTTTAAACCATAGAGGTCTTTATCTAGCACATAAACATGGTCAGGCTTATGTGCATCAACAAAGCCTTGTGGTTGTTCAACATACACCTCCTCGTTAAGTTCACCGTTTAGAAAGGCAGTCTTGACGTCCATCTGGTACACTTTGAATCCTTGTGTGCCGCGTACGCCAAGAAGATTCTGATTGCTTCGATCCGTGCAACTGGAGCGAAGGTCTCGTCATAATCTATCCCTTCTTGTTGTCGGTAGCCTTGGCAACAAGTCTTGCTTTATTCCTTATCACAATGTCGTTCTCATCTCGTTTGTTCTTAAAAATCCACTTTGTTCCGATCACTGTACGGTCTTTTGGTTTGGGAACTAACCGCCATACTCTTAGCTGTTCAAACTGGTTGAGTTCCTCTTTCATTGCAACTATCCAATCTGGATCTGTTAGGGCTTCATCCACACGAGCGGGCTCTATCATACTAAGGAATGATGCGAAGAGGCATTCATTAGCAGACGCCCTACGAGTTTGGACTCCTGTTGAAACATCACCAATGATTTGATCTGTTGGGTGACTTCGGGTCCATTTAATCTCGTGTGGAAGGGGTGCTCGGGATGGAACCTCAGCGGTTAACGTGGGGATGGATGAAGATTTATGGTCAATGGTTTCAAATGATGGTACCACTGGTTCCGGTTCGATTTCCGAGTGTTCAGGTGAAGGAAGGATGGTTGGTATTATATGTGAGGGTATTAGAGGAGTAGATTCAACTGCGGATGTGTCGGTGGATGATGTAGATGGATGAGGGTATGTGGATGAAGATGGAGCGGAGAAACTTTGTGGCGCAATTGAACTGGAAGGATTACCTACATTATTGACAACATTAGACACATTAACGTTAGGACCGAAAAATTCAACATAAAGGATCAAACTAATTAACCATATCAGAAGAAGAAAAAGAAATGGGGTTATTAGAAGAGTCTCCAGGCATTTGAGTAATGCGAGGTCCTGATTGATCAACTTTGGGTGCCAGTCCAGCCAACTCATCAAATGTGACATGCACACTTTCATTGACTGTTCTGGTTCGGGTATTGAATGCGCGATAGGCCTTCGAGTTGGATAAGTATCCAATGAAGATCGCTTCATCCGCCTTTTCGTTAAACTTCCCGAGGTTGTCTTTGTCGTTCAGCACATAGCACCTGCAACCAAATACACGTAAGTACTTGATAAATGGTACTTTATTCAAAAAGAGTTGGTAAGGAGTTTTGTTAAAGCGCTTATGGATAATGGAGCGATTTTGTGTATAGCCGGCTGTTGATACGGCTTCGGCCCACAAGAACGAAGGTAGCTTTGAGTATGTGAGCATTGTACGAGCGGCTTCCACAAGCGTACGGTTACGCCTTTCCACGACCCCATTTTGTTGAGGCGTTCGAGCAGCAGAATATTGATGCTGAATACCTTTGGATCGAAGGAAGCCCTTAACTACCAAGTTCTTGAATTATGTGCCGTTATCAGATCTGATTGATTGCACTGACAGCTGCTGTTGGGTCTCGACACTCTTGATAAAATCTATGATTTCTTGAGCTGTCTCGTCCTTGCAACGCAAGAACCTGACCCAGGTATATCGTGAATAGTCATCAACGATAACCAACACATATCGTTTCCCGTTTATGCTTTGAGTCCGCATCGGTCCGCATAAATCCATGTGAAGTAACTCCAATACTCTTTTTGTTGATGGTTCGGGTTTTGGTTTGTGAGATGATTGTCTCATCTTTCCTTTCTCACAAGCTCCACACAGATGGTCCTTTTCATAGCGCAATTGAGGAAGACCTTTAACCAATTGTTTCGCAGTCAGCTTGTTGATATTGTCAAAGTTCAAATGGGATAATCTTCGATGCCACAACCAAGAGTCTTTTGAAGAGGCTTTTGATAATAGGCAAATGTTATCCTTCACTATTAGCTTGGCTACGTCAATGGTGTAGAGGTTAGAGTTTCGAGAACCTGATAGGATTTCTTTTCCATCCATACTCTTTACACTGCAGTTCTTAACTCTAAACGTTACCTCTAGTCCTTTGTCACAGAGCTGTCCTATGCTAAAAAGATTATGTGATAACCCCTCAACATAGTCAACATCCTTGATGACTAGATTATTTAGAACTAAATCTCCGTATTCTTTGATATGAGCCTGATGGTTGTTCCCGAATTTTACTGTTCTGCAATACTGTTCAACTACGTTGGACAACAATTCTCTTCTTCCCGTCATATGCTTGGAGCAACCCGAATCCATATACCAAATGGACTTAGCCTGAAAAGCAAATAAATTCATACAATGAAAAACTATATGCATTCAAACACATCCATTTTTAATTCACAATCAAACCGTGTTCTGAACCGAGATGTTCAGAAAACATGATGAG
>JAANYP010008101.1:0-11716 GCA_020465985.1 Centrapalus pauciflorus
ATAGAATTCAAGATTAAAGAACATACCAGATCCATCTGTGAATTTGATTCTGTAAGTCCTGGATTTGACAAAAATATTAAATTCCTTGATTTTCAATCCCTTCTTGTTGGCATCCTCTACATCTTTTCTAATAAATTCAGGATCAACAATGGACTTCAGATCTCTGATGACTTGTTTCACTTGTGGTAGAGAAGATCTAACTTGTGATACAGACCCAATGTTGTGCATCGTTATCAGCTCATCTCTGGTCAACTTTTGAACTATTTGCCAAAAAGTATCATACTCTTCTTCAGGACCAGACTCTCTTCTTATCACAAACTTAATTCTCAAGTCACGGTCATCCAGTGACTTAGCAAACCAGTAGTTGATTTGAGGCTTTGTAAAATCATGTTGATCAATCAGCTTCTCTATCTCCATAGCCTTTTGTAGTTGTTGCTCAAAGAGCACCCTTTTAACCGATGAAGGAATAGAGACAACTGCTTGATCAGAGGGAGCAGGTGCACTGGCACCAGCTTCAGCTTGGACTGATTGGGTTGATGGTTGAGCTTCTGGAGAGACTTGTGTTTTCAGTCTTTTGTCCATCTCCTTATCATGAATTTCTTGCAGCCTTTCAGTAGACATGGACTGAGCCATTTTCTTTGGAATACCTGCTGCAAAGGCAAAATTGATAAGAAATCTTCTATGCTCAGCCTTGGAGTGCCCTGTTGGCATCTTTCTTTTCCTTTCTCCTTGCTTGGCCACAAACCCCTTTAAGTAATCACCTAAAGTCTCATCATCATCCATTGGGGTTTGGGCTTGCTGCTCTAATTCTTTGTCTTGTTCTTCTGCTATTTTTCTTGCAACTTCAGCATCAAAGGCAATTTGGGCTTCTTTTGAAGAAAATTTATGCTTTGGAGACTCTATGAGAATGCCCTTGCCTTTGTCTTTTGTAGCAGATGTTGTAGCTTGGACTGTGCTTGATGGAGCTTGAATTCCTTCTCTGATCACAACTCCAGTGGCTTTTGAAGGAGCAGCTTGAGTTTCTAGGCTAACAGCTTGAGAAGGTGTTGGGACTGCTAGCCTAGAAACTGGGACTGTTGGTGCTACTTGGACTGTTGTTGTTGGAGCTGCTTGGACTGATGTAGGAACCTCCTGATTCTCCCCCTTTTTGGAAGCATTGGTTTGGTCAGAAGGACCTACAACCTTTGCCCCTTGGGTTTGAATCATCTGCTCTAATTTCACAATTTTATTTCCACAGAGAGTGAAGCCTCTGTGAAGATAATCCATCCTCTTATTCTGAGCAGCCTCTGCCTGCTTGAGTGCAAAAATTTGAGCCCCCTGTGCAGCGATGATGGACATTTGATATTCCATCATGGCTACAACAGGTTTGAGCCTGGGATCCGTTAAAAGCAGTTGTTGCAGACTAGCCTCAAGATCAGAGAGCACCTGAGGTGCTTGTGATCTATCACTGACATTGAAACCAGAAGTAGAAACTTCTGGGCCCCTCTTTTCTTGGTTCTGGGGACTTCCAGCTTGTGTTGGCACACTTGCTGTTGCCATGGGCGTGGTCTTAGCTATGTTGGCACTGTCCTGTGCCTCTTTTGCAGAGACATCAGTAGTGCCAGCCACAGAACCCATATGAACCATCTCTAAAGAGATGTTCACCTCCTGAGTGAGGATGGGAGTTTCCTCAAGTGGTTCCCTTTGGATATTCTGTGCAGGAGTATCCTCCTGCACAGGGATATATGGCTCTTGCTGATGGGAGGAGGAGGAAGGAGCTCCTGGTCCCCTTTTTCTTTTGTATATGTTTCTGAGTGGGCGTGTTGGCTGTACAAAAGGATCAGAGGGAGTTTGTGTATCATGAGGAGGGGGTTGGGGTCCTGGGGGTGTAGCAGTAATGATGGGCTGAGCTTGCTCAGGACCCTCTCCTCTGTTTCCTGAAATGATGTTCATCATTGCAGAGGGCAATGGAACATCTACACTAACAAAATTGGCACTTGGCTTTATCAGCCTTTTGATTGAAGACAATGAGTGCCTATGGGAAACATGTATCCGTTTATGTAAATGTGGAGTTGTGCAGTTGTGTGCAATAATTTCTGCCAAAAACCTAGGATACATCAAAAATTTCCCATTCTTTAGGGAATGATGCCTTAACATTCCTTGAAAGATCATGTTTGAAAAATTGAACTGTTGGCCAGTAGAAAAGCACACTAAGGCAGTGGCAATATTTGAAGAAAACTCAGACCAACCAGTTCTTTTGGGGCTTAAACATTGCTGAATAATGTGCACAAGGTATTTCCATTTAGGAGAAAAATGTGCCTTAAGAAAAGTAAAAGAATCAGCAGGATCCCTATAACCAATATTTTGAAGACCAAAATGTAAAGCTTGAAGGGATAGGTCGGTCATACCTGAGGCATCTTGAAGATGCAAGTGATGTCTGATGGATTCCTCAGTGATATTGATGACAGTTCCATCAATCTTGGATATGAGAGTAGGCACTCCATTGATGGTTTGAACAGAATCATGATTCCAAAACTGTTCAATATGGTAGATGTATATAGTAGGGTTTATGGTTAGGGCATAATGGATATGGGAGTGCCTGAGGAAATCCATCATTGTATGAAACGGTTGAAGTTCAGAGTGTTTTAGGGTGTATGGGAGGCAGTTATGCTCTTTTACGAACTCCATGGATGAACAAACGATGGTTGTAGGGTTTGAAAGAAGAATGTGTGATTCGTTCAGAGAGAAAGCAGAAGGCCGTGGAAGAAGAATATGTAACTGGTAGTTACAACTGAACGAAACTGGGACCTTTAAAGGTTTCGAAAAAGGTTGGGTCCCGCGCACACATTTGAGAAATTACCCAAATACCCTGCACACTTTGACAGATCAAGTGAAAATAACTAGCAGTCCGAGAAAATGAACTAGCAGCATGAGAAAATACTCATGCTGTTAGTGTAAAATTGTGCAACTTTTCAATGGAACAGTGTCTCCCCCTTAAATTAGCATACTGAGTCGATAACAATGAAAACTAATTAATCCATGTTTACCATACCAATATTTGATATTAGGAAAGTGAACCTTCCCACATCAAAAGGTTTTGTAAATAGATCAGCTAGCTGATCATCTGTATGTATTTTGGTAACTTGGATTAACTTCTTTTCATTACAATCTCTGATGAAGTGAAACCTGATTTCTATATGCTTGGTTTTTGGAAATTTCATTGGGTTTTGCACAATGCTAATTGCACTTGAATTGTCAATATAAATAGGAGTGGATAAGAAATTCATACCATAGTCTCTTAGCTGATTTTGAATCCACATTACCTGGGAGCAGCAGCTTGCAGCTGCTACGTATTCTGCTTCAGTGGATGATGTGGAGACAGTTGTTTGCTTTTTTGCATTGCTAAGAGACCAGTCTTGCTCCTAAGTATTGACATCCACCAGTTGTGGATTTCCTGTCAATGTTGCAACCACCATAGTCACTATCAGAATAAGCAGTTAGTTCAAAAGGAGAGTCTTTAGGATACCATAGGCCTAAATGTGGTTGGCCTTTAAGATATCTAAAGATTCTTTTAACAGCAACCAAGTGAGAATCCTTTGGAGAGCATTGAAATCTAGCACACACACAGACATCAAACATAATATCAGGTCTTGAAGATGTTAGATACATGAGAGATCCTATAAGGGATCTGTATAGATGAATGTCCACATCTATGCCATCTTTGTCTGTATGGAGCTGTTTATGAGGATCCATTGGAGTGCTTGCAACCTTTGTGTCTTGATAGCCAAACTTTTCAAATATGTCTTTGACATACTTTGATTGACTTATGAATAGACCAGTAGGCTTCTGTTTAACCTGCAGCCCTAGAAAGAATGTGAGTTCCCCCATTGAACTCATTTGAAACTTTTTGTGCATTAGGGCCTCAAAATCTTTGCACAACCTATCATTAGTTGAGCCAAAGATGATGTCATCAACATAGATTTGGACAAGAAGAATCTCAGCTTTGATGGATTTAGTGAAAAGTGTTTTGTCCAGAGTGCCTCTCTTGAATCCATTCTGTAAAAGATATGATGACAGTGTGTCATACCATGCTCTGGGGGCTTGGTGAAGACCATAGAGAGCTTTGTCTAGCTTGTACACCCTGTCTGGATACTTGTAGTCTTCAAAAGCAGGAGGTTGACACACATATACTTCCTCTTCAATTGTCCCATACAGGAAAGCAGACTTAACATCCATTTGATACACTTTAAATCTTTTGAAACTTGCATATGCTAGAAATAGTCTGATGGCTTCAATTCTTGCTACTGGAGCAAAGACATCATCATAATCTATTCCTTCTTCTTGAGTGTACCCTTGTGCTACTAGTCTTGCTTTGTTCTTCATGACTATCCCTCTCTCATCCTTCTTGTTTCTGAACACCCATCTTGTACCTATTGCTCTCTTACCTTTAGAAAGATCCACCAGAGTCCATACATTCTGAATTTTGAACTGTAAAAGCTCTTCTTGCATAGCTTCAATCCAGGATGAATCTTTTAGTGCTTCTGATGCCTTTTTAGGTTCTAGTTGAGACATGAAGCAGGCATGTTCAAAAGCAGCTAGGCTGAATTCTGGAACTGCTTGTTCAGCAGCAGCAGTCTCATTGTGAACCATCTTCCTTGTTTGAACAGGAGTGCTTGGATCACCCAGTATTTGATGGAGAGGGTGATACTTATGAACTCTTAGTGTGGGCTCTCTCTCTGTTTGAAAGGAAGTTCCAAGGTTTGTATCATCTCCATCAGAACCAGTGAATGGTTTAGTTTCTGGAACAGCTTGAGTTTCTAGGCTAACAGCTTGAGAAGATGTTGGGACTGCTAGCCTAGAAACTGGAACTGTTTCCTTTTGTGTTGGAGCTGTGCTGTCAGGACTTGGGAATGGCACTTCAGTGTCGGGATTTGCATCATGTTGAGTGCTCAGGACCCCTGGAGGATCACATGACAGAAGTGGTAGAGTGGTGAAATCATCCCAACTTGTTGAATCTGCAGCAGTCTGAAACTTTGTGCCAACAGCATGAGAAATTGTATTGGCAGCATGAGAATTTGTGTTAGCAGCTTCAACCCTGTATGCATCAGCTTCTGCAGTATACTCAACAAAGCTCAGAGAATTTGTTAGTGAATCTAAATCAAACAACCAATCAGGACCAGTGCCTTTGATATTAGCAGTATTTTCATTAAATTCAACATTGGCACTTTCTTCAATTGTTTTAGACACACTGTTGTATACTCTATAGGCTTTGCTTTGAGTTGAGTATCCTACAAAGAATCCTTCTTCTGCCTTACTCTCAAACTTCCCTAAGTGAGTCTTAGTGTGAAGGATAGTACATGGGCATCCAAAGGGCTTGAAGAAAGCTATTAGGGGACTTCTGTTATGGAATAACTCATAGGGAGTTTTTCCTTGAGATTGGACAACTTGAACCCTATTTAGAACATAACAGGCTGTATTAACAACTTCTGCCCAGAAAGTCATTGGCAGATTTGAATCAGCTAGCATTGTTCTAGCAGCCTCAATTAATGTTCTATTCTTTCTTTCAGCTACACCATTTTGCTGTGGTGTTCTTGGTGCACTATATTGTCTAGCAATGCCTTTGGACTCACAGAAACTGTTTAGAATTTGATTTTTAAATTCAGTTCCATTGTCTGATCTTTTCACCTTAACTTTGGAATTGGATTGGTTTTCTATCTTAAGGATAAAAGACTTAACTAGCTCAGCAGTTTCATCTTTGGACCTAAGAAAGTAAACCTAAGTAAATCTGGTGAAATCATCAACAATGACTAAACAGTATGCCCTTTTATTCAAACTCAAAACAGATGTTGGACCGAATAGATCCATATGTAACAACTGAAGAACAGATGAGATTGAATTTACTTCTTTGGCCTTATGAGAAGTTTTGTGTTGCTTACCTTTAAGACATGCTACACAATGATCATCACAAATGAACTCCTTTTGTGGTAATCCTCTTACCAGATTCTTTTTAACTAAAGCATTCATGGACTTTAAGTTCATGTGACACATCCTTCTATGCCAAAGAGCAGACTCATTTGATGATGCTTTGGATATTAAACAGCTTAAAGTATTTGATTTAGTCAAGAGATCTGTGTCCAGGCAGTAAACATTGTCCTTTCTTGGTGTTCTTAGTAAAACAAGTTTTTCAGGAACTTTGAAATCCTTTGAAAGAACAATGCACTCAGAATCTGTGAATAGAACAATATTTTGTTTGTCACAGATTTGAGAGACACTCAATAAATTGTACTTAAGCTGTTCAACATACAGAACATCATGGAATGTCATGTTGCCTGCATTAACAGTACCTTTACCTGTAACCTTACCTCCTTTTGAGTTGCCTCCAAATGCAACAAAACCTCCATCAAAACCTTTGAAATTTGACAAGCATTCAGAATTGCCTGTCATGTGCCTAGAGCATCCACTGTCCAAATGCCATCTTGTTTTATGAGGAGACTTGTGGTTGCCCTGCACAAATAACAACTTAGTTAGTAGTGGAGTAAACCCAAACCAAATTGGTTTTGGGTTGGCCTTGTACATTGACATAACTAAAAACTGTTTTTGACTTCTTATATTTGGTGAGATCTACTGATGGAGTCTTTGGAGAGTATTTAGTGATAATATGAGGTATCCAACTATTTTGATCATCTTTTCTTCGGACAGTCTCAGATGATTCACTAGCAGCTCCAGTTTGATGCCCAGCAACTTGAGCTGTGTTTGTAGTGCTAACAGTTTCAGTTTTTGCACTAACAGCATCAGATTTTGACTTAGCAGTCTGATCTTTTGCATTAGCAGTTTGAGCAACAGATTTGTCCTTGACACACCACATTTGTTTAAAACTTGATTTAGGCTTTGCCAAAACTTGTTTTTGATGTGTGGACTGTTTTTTATTAACTTTTGAGAATCTGTGATCAACTGTTTTCTTTGGAGCTGCTGTGGAAGGTTTCACTTTTGAGTGCTTTGCCTGATTAGGATTTGATTTTGTGTGATGCACAGTCTGTTTTGCAACAGCTGGTTTGTAAAAACAATCCTTTGGCTAAGTGATTCTTCCTTCCACAGTGAAAGCATCTTTTGACAGTTTGAATTGGAACACCAGACTTTTCTGTCAATTTCTGGTTCTTGTTTCTTTGGTTTCCTCTTACCTGCTGTTGTTTAGGAAACTTTTGAACACCATGCTTTTGGCATGTGCAGATAGAAACAGTTTTACCTCTTTTAGTTCCTTTTGATGAAGATGCAGTGTTACAGTTAGAATGTACAGAAACTTGTGGAGTAGCATTGCATACACTCATCTTCTCTTTCCTTTCTTACTGGGAACTTGGACTTCTATGGGTGCACTCTTTGTGTCACAGTCTCTATTTTGACTCTTATCTTCTTTTAATTCAGGACTGTTATCAAGGATAGGATCTACAATAGTCATAGACTCATCTAGTGGTTCATTGACAAGTCTATCAGCAACCTCACTCATTGGGTGTATGTACTTGTTGTTGTATGGAGGAGGAGTGGCCCTATATCCTATACCTTCTTTGGGATTAATCTGAGATTTCACCCTGTCTTTAAATTGTACTTCCATTAGGTGTTCCAGCTTTTGATTTGCCAACTTGAAGTTACCTAGATCTATGTTAACAGATTCTAGTTTCTTATTAGCCTCTAACACCTTCAGTTCAGTCTCTTCTACCTTTTTATTCAGAGATTCTATTTTCTTATTGAGTTCCTTTTTCTCCCATTCATGATAGGTTCTATCATACCCCATTTGAATCTCATTATCCTTATAATCATTGATCTGTTTTTCCAGATCTTCTATGGCTTGCATATATTCATATCTCATTTCTTCCATCTTAGCTAGAGTTTTGCACATGCTCTCAATATGATCTCTGTACTTTTTAACCATATTTTTGCATGATTGAGAGCAGAGTTTAGAATTTACCTCAGATGGTAGTTCAGTGGAGGAGACATTTGATGTTTCTACCATAAGTGCTTGATTTTGAAATTCTTCCTCTGTCTGATCACTCCAGTCAAACACATTGTCTTCTTGAGAGACAAGTGCTGTTGATGATGATGCTTGGATAGGCTGTGAAGTCCTTGATGGCTGTTGACCTTGAGATCTACATTCTCTGGCAAAGTGACCAAGCTTATGGCATTTATAGCATTCCACTTTTGATTTATCAAAAGATAGTTTGCCTTCTGTCTTGGCTTGAAAGTTGGCCCTACCGGTTCTTTTCAGAAATCTTTTGGCCCTCATGGTCAGCATTGCATGTTGCCACTTTAAATCCATCTCTTCAAGATCATCTGGATGAATTTGTTCTAAGTCTTCAACATTTAGAGCAAATAATCCATCATTGGCAACAAAAGCCTCATAGTGAGTTTCAGCAGAATTGCCATCACCACCTGAAAAAGAATCACAGTTATTAGATTTTTCAGAAGACAGAAGAGCAGTGTTGTGATTATAAGAAAAGGATTTCTTTTTAGCATCAATCTCACTCTCAAACACTCTTAAACTGTTATACAGATCATCCAATTCTATCTCATCAAGTGTGTCTTTTGTTCTCCACTGTGCAGCATAAACTGTCCATTCTTCTCCAAGAGATCTGAGAAACTTTCTGTTGACTTCATCTTGATCCAGATTGACCTTTGCACTTTCCAGTTCACTTATCAGTTTGTTGAACCTGTCAAAGATTTGAGTGAGGTTTTCATTCTTGCCACCAGAAAAGTTTTCATACTGCTGTTTCAAGAGGTCTTTTTTATTTCTCTTGGTACTGGCATTACCAGCAAACCTCTTCTCTAAGGCATTCCAAAGAGAGTGAGCAGTATAAAACTTTTTGAACTGATGTTGATAAGCATTAGGAATGGCTATTTGTAATAGTGTGAGTGATTTCACTTCATTCATTCTAGCCTTCCTTTCAAGTTCAGTTTTTGGAGGAGTTTTGACTGGTTTTCCCTCATCATCAAGTTCTGGATCAACTACAGGAGGGAATTCAACAGCTTCCCATATGGCATAATCAATGAATTGAATATGCTGTTGAATCCTGAGTTACCACATCTCAAACTCAGTGGGCTTGAGCATAGGCACTTTGAGCCCTTGCCCAGATCCACTGCTGCTATTTTCAAATTCCATTGTAAAAGATTAAAAATTTGAAAGAAAGTTTTCGACTTTGAAAAACAAAAAACGACCTGTGGCTCTGATACCACTTGTCAGGATCTAAAACTGAATAACCAAGATTAACTGATTTGAAATTTATCAGAGTATAAATCAATAATCTTGCTTTGAATCAAAGTTTAATTAAGAAGTTTGCGGAATAACACTTAATTATTTTAACAAATACTTTCAGAACCAATGAAGCATAAAACATAAGAAGTAATCAAGACTGTTTGTATTGCTGAATTCAATGATTACAATCACCTCTAATCTGTTTGATTAGACGAAGAACACAGACTGTTCTTAGGGTTTTACAACCTTAGAGGCTTAAGAAAACTTAATCAACAAAGCAATTACAGACTCAAAAATATGCAGAAAACTTCTATACAATAGAAAACCTATTCTGTCTATTTATATTGCTTTTTGGACTTGTTTCCTTTAAGGACTATGACTTCTCTGATAGTAGATATGCTGGAATCTTCATGTAGATATCGTTTCCTGAAAATCAGCACTTTCTGTTTTTGAAACTGTTGAGCAGCTTGAATCTCTTGACAGCATGAACTGAGCAGCTTGAGTTGTTTTGCTCTGGCAGCTTGAACTTTTACACTGGCAGCTCGAGTTTCTTCAACTAGCAGCATGAACTTTGTATTTACATGAAAAATCTACTAACAGTCTGAGAAGTCTAACTAACAGCTTGAATGTACTTAAACTATTTCCCAACATCTAGTGTTCAAGACGTCGTTGCTTGGCGATCGTATGGTCGTGCTGTGTGGTCTGGCCGACAATAAGTTCCTGTTTGGGAATGAGAATAAGAAGGTGGGGATGTGGTGGCCGGTTTCAGTGAGGAAGCTTTTCAGCAACTCTTTGCTTTCGTTTCATGGTGAAGAAGCCAAGTGGGTGAGGAAGATGCTATTATTTGTATAATAATAATAATAATTGCAAAAAAGTCCTTTTGCCCTGAAAAGACTAATTTGCCCCTGACTTAACTTCAAAAGTTAACGGATTCTGTTAGAAAGGACCTTATTTGCAACTTTCGGTACATAAAACACTCAAATTGTAACTTTTTTTTAAAAAAGGACGATAACTGCAATTTGGGGATAGTTAAAAGACCATCTATGCAATTAACTTTTAAAAGTATGATTCCCAAATATAAAGCATATTTTTCATTTTTATTTAATCTTCTCTATTGCAAATTTACAACATACTTATTCATATACACAATTGGTCACTAATATTTATCATATTGAATTGGTCACAATAGTCTCAAAATCCATCCCACTGATTAATCAAATGACTTGCTTCAAATGTTTATTTTGGACTATACTGTATAAGTGTATAATATGTATGTCAACAACTAATTAGATAAAAAAAACATCATTTTAAGAGAAAAAAAAATGTTGATTAGAAATTGAAGAGCAACAATTAAGAGTCCATTTCATTTTTATATTTTTTATGTTGATAATAATATGAGAGAAGTAAAATTCATACCAACCTTAAATTCTCGATCTACTTATTTTTCATTGAGAATTAAAGCTCTTGTCACATAATAAAAACTTGTAAACTTCACGTGATTCTTTTCATTGTACCAAACGTCCTTTATATATATATATATATATATATATATATATATATATATATATATATATATATATATATATATATATATATATATATATATATATATATATATATATAGATTGAGGCTCAATTGAGAACTTTTATGCAACGAGAACCTCGAGGAACTTTTGTGCATCCGATAATCTACCAAGGGTGCACAAAGGGCATTTATGGAAAACTAAAGATATGATAATTAATTTATTTCTAAAAATAATTAAAAGATAATTAGGAGTTACATCTTGAATTAAAATCTCATATTAACTATATTCCTCATTTTCCTCCCCATTGCTCTCTCTCTCTCTCTCTCTCTCTCTCTCTCTCCCTTTCTCTCTAATCATGTTCTTCATAATTTTCATAGGGATGATGATTTGAATATGAAGATTAACGGTGAACCACAATGATGATGAACATGAACAAGAGATGCAACTGATGATAATTATGAAAAACACGATGCATAAATTGATGATGAACGATGAATAAATGATGATGCATAGATGGATGATAAACAATGATGATGCATAGATGGATGATGAACGATAACGAAAAATGATGATGCATAAATGGATGATGAATAATGACGGTGCATAGATGAATGATGAACAAGTTAAACATGATACATAGATGAATAAAAAATATGAACGACGAACACGATGCATATATGAATGATCAACAAGACATGATGCATAAATAAATTTGTGTATTTTTTTTGTTAAATGCGTCTTATTTTAACACGATGCATAGATAAACACGATTAACAATGAAATGCATCAATCTCCATCATCTTTTTTGAATTTGTGTAATTTTTGTTAAATTTGAAAATGTATCAATTGAATTTATTTAGCATTTATTATTTGATTATTTGTTGAAATATTAAATTTAATGATGTATCCACATTCCCCAAAATGCCCTTTCTTGTTTGTTTCTATAATGCACAAGATGCATAAAATTGTC
>JAANYP010008102.1:0-15025 GCA_020465985.1 Centrapalus pauciflorus
ATAACTAATATCATTTTTTTTTGTTACAAATTGAATTTTATACTTCTTTCTTAGATTTTTTTTACATTACATTTATTGACAAATAAGATTTTATGTTAAATTTCTTGACTTTTGGACCACAACATAAACACATAAATGTGGGGAATGATATGCATGTGTATGTTATAGTTACTATTTTATACTTTCAAAAGCGACATGAGTTTACTATTTTATACTTTCAAAAGTATATTATTATTGAATGGTTACTTGTAATCGTGGTGTTAGGTTATTCATTAAATATTTGTTCTATTAAACATGTATCATACATACATGTCTATTTTATTAATAATATGACAACGGAAATTAAAAAATATAATACATAGAAGAAATTTAAAGTTTGTTATTCAATAGGCCGATATGAATAAAAGAACATATATTATGCTTACACTGATGACTTTAGACCTAAAATCATAATTGGTAGTTGGTAAACAGTTACACCAAATCATGTATATAAATATATGTTATAGTTTATTTATCGAAGTTATGTCTATTATCATTTAAAGGAGGTAGAAATGTACAATGGATTAAAAAAATTGAATGATTAGGATAAAAAAACTATTTAAAAATAAGGAAGTAAGACCAAAAATATATACAGGGTTAATATTAATTTAAACCAGTAAATTTTTATGGTTTATTGATTAAATCCAAAAAAACTTTTTTTTTTTTAAAATTAATATTGTATACATTACTCTTCTGTATCTTTTGATATTGAATTTAATTAAACCCTACATATTGAACCCTTCATAGTTTATGTTAATAAATATTATTATTATTAAATGTGGTGATTACATTGTATACATATCTTGCTGATTTACAATATTCATTAAATTTAAAAATTGCAACCTTTTTTTTTTAAATGTATAATCAAATATAATATAAAAATAATTAAATTATTGTAACTTCAATTAACAGAAAGTAAAATTTTTAAAAAAATCAGATAAAAAAGCCAGTTGTAGTTTAACCGAATCCGGTTTGCCTGGATACGAAAGCTTGGACCAAAAACCAGATCAAATCCGAACCAGATTTGAAAATAATGGTTTATTCAAAGGCAGAAAACAAGAACGGATTTAATCCGGATCAGACTAAAAATCCGGTGTCCAAGGGGCAGCTTGTCAGTTGATGGGCTTAGGATGGGGCGGCATAAATAAGCGGAAAGTAGTTGGGCCAGGTCCAAGATCAACTGTGGAAAACAAATATGACCCGACCAGACCAACTTAGAAGAAATCTACAGAATATGGACAGACACGTTCTACACCTTCTTGGCTTCTTTGCACTCGACTTGATCTATCCCATAAAATTTTCTTGTCAAACAAGTCGATCACGTGGCACAAACACAAGGTGATTTCTTGAAAACCCTATGAAGCCATTACATTTAACCTTAAGCACGCATCGATCTGTAGAGATTTATAACCATCTTTTTTGTGGGTATGCTTGTTCAAGTGATTTAGCATTTGGTATTGGAAAATCAAGTCATTTTTGTTCGATCTGAGCTTCGGTGTTTGTAGAATTGAATGATGACAGAATCACATGCATTTACATGGTATGTGTCCCGCTTCTATCTACGTACTACACGCAATTGTTAAAACAGGCCAAGCAAACCTTTTACCATTTAAGGTTGAAAGAGTGTTATTGTTTGATTAAATGCTAGATCTGTAGTGTGTTAATTAGAATATGGCAACATGTTATATCGTACTACTTTGGTTGTTAATTTTATGCTAAACCACAATGTGTTACGTAACTTACGTTATTCTTCTGATTATATTAAACATCCGAATGATAAACTATCCACGATTATTTCCACTGTATGCCTTTAATCCTTGGTTTGGTATATTATAAGTCATGCATGCCAATTTTTTTTCGTTGTGTAATGATGATAATGATCTCCCTCATGTTAATTTAAAATTGAAGCCTAGCTTTGATAACATTCTAACAAATTGTTCAGCTAGTTCTTGAAAAGTTATCCATTTATAATGGAGTGGTTTGAAGAAGTTATGTTAATTTTGATGCTATAATTAAAACAACTTAAGTTGGTTGATCATATCTGGAGTTACATAAATCGGGAGAGTTATGCAAAAGCGTATTGGTAATTTATAGGACTAGCTAGGTGTACACTAAGTATGTTACTTCTATTGCTTTACTTATAAATGTTGTCTTTGAAGCCCTTGTATTGGACATATATAACTCCTCACTAGTTTGTTGGTGCATGTTATTATGATGATGTAGTTAAAAATAAAACAGCCCAGCCCACATGGTGAATTAATGTCAAGATCAGTGGACAGTCCCTTGTACGTGCTTAAAAACCTTGAGATAATATTCCGTCTTGGACTTCACTACTTCGATCAGTATATTGATAAAAGTGATTTAAATCTTCTGTCGTTAAAGTACGTTCTAGGGTGAACCAGTTTGGTAAGATTTCAGATTGCATTGATTTCCTTCTTGTTCTTAAATTTGACATCTATACTCCAGAGCCAGAGGTTGTTTGGTATGCCTTTCAAACCTTTGTTTTCCATTTCCCCTTTTGATTGTTTTATTTAAATTTTAACCGTACGTTCAGTCCTTTTTCCAGGAAAATATGCAGTATTTTCTTTTTCCTGAGCTATGTTAACTTAAGCAAATGATATTGATGTTAGGATCACAGGATATATGATGATATTCTCCCTGAGTTCACTTCCTTTGGACTGCGATTTGACTATATGATATATCTGTTATTAAGGATTTCATTGTTTTTGAATGGGCAAATAAAATTTTTATTGTAGTAAAAACTAGTGAGAAACTGTTAGTTTACCTACTTTCCGCAAAAATTTTCATCGAAAACAAGTGTTTCATGTCTCAGTTTTTAGTTTTCAAAACTACAAGTAAACTTGAAAACTCATCTTTAATGTTTTTGACTTTTGTTTTTAATCTTGGCACCCCAATCTTATTTCTAAAATGTGATAAAAGGTAAGTGAAAAAATGAAAAGACATACACATTTAAACACATTCTCATTTCCAACACCAAAAGCCCAAAACTAAGAACACAAACTAGAATATGCATCTTATAAACCAAAAAGTACAGAACTAGACTCCGAAACAAGCTCAAGTATATCCCAAAGAAAAATGTCATACAAAACTCCAACGTCTAGATAAACAGCAAGCGGAACAGAACACCATAACTACATCTCTAACAAGGATAAATAAGTAAGTTGAAGGCATTTTTATCATCACCCGACCAATAACATCACGAAACCAATCTGCACCCAAACCATCATCCTCTGCATGATATCCTCATCATCCAAAACAGAACAACGTCCTCCTGAACTCCCATCTAAAACGACAAAGATCCTTCATTTTCTGTTAGTAATGTCAAAACCTTCCACCAAATCCCTCCCCACTTTCCACCCCCGCTGGTCCTACCACTGCCTATCTGAAATAGTAGTTCCAGGCTGCAGGATGCATTTGACTGGAACACCTTCTGGTCACTAGAAATCGTCATGAAGCAACCCCTTCCATACACATATGATCCCACCTGATATGCAAATAACACTTCTTCCATCGAAGCGACAATTATCAGAACCCCATAATGATTGGAAATATATCACATTATTCTCCTTTAAGATTGTTTCTTGTACTCAATCCCAAAAAGTCTAATAACGTCCTAATCCTTCAATGACTTTTCAATTATCTCCTTTATTTGCAATTTTAAATCCAATTGCATTTCCCACGATTGTCTGTTAAACCTTCAAAGAAACCGAATCTTTCATATTATTTTTTCTAACCTGATCCCCTGCTTGTGACTCTAAGGTGTTCCTGATTCTCTTTTGTGTCCGGACGATATAGGATTTGGAATACGTCAGTCCAAATGATATGGAAATTAAATGTTTAGTGGATTCTTTGTCTTTGATGCTAGTTGGGATAAGAGCATTATAGTTGTCATCGATTGAACATTAATCAATGATATATGTATTAAATTTGGTTATAGAATTTGTATATTCTTAATGAAGCTGCAGATTTGCTTGCTACTAGTTACTAGTTACTTTATTGGTAATATTAATCCATTCCTCATTGGCATTAAGTTAGGAAATTACAGTACCTAAAAAATAGAAATGGAAATGACAATTGCCAAATGTACTATGTGGCACAATGCACCTTTATCTGGTATTGAGTCCAATCTAACAATAACAAGGGAAAGCAGACCTGACTTACAGTAATTATATTTGATCCTTAGAACGCCCTACTTATGTCATACAACATATTTCCTATTCTGGTCATTGTTTTTCCGAGCAGCAAACGAAAGTATATATATATTAGCCAGAAGCTAGAAAATGGACACCCATTCCAGTTAAGTCATTGGATTACATGCTAGATCAGGATTAGAAATCAAGCCTGTTAAAAAAAAGATACAGCTCCTATTGTTAATCCATAGAAAAGATAACCCCCTAACATCATTAAAAATATATGGTACTACTCAAGGCTTGTCTGTTTTTGAAGGTGACGACGTTTCAAATTTTTAGAGCACCCAGACAGCAGTTTGGATCTAACTGCATGCATTGAAGCAACACTTTTGTCAATTAATCAGGATAAAGAAGATAGAGTGACCAATGTTCCACCAGTTTGCAGTTTGCATTAATACCGATCCACATTTTTTTTTGGAACTGAGCAGTTGACTAATATGTGATCCAGGCAAGGACTGATCAATGGCATCTTCAGAAACTGCACACCGAGTCGAGTGAAGATCCACTCCTCCCAGATCAAGCCTGACCCTTTCAGGAAGACAATCATCCTATGGACTCTATGATAAGATTGCTGTTTTTGATTGGAACAAGCCTATTTATTCCACCTAGTGGGTGCCTGATTCAATCAGATAATTTTCACACACAAGTCTAGTATAGATTAGATAGAGATCGATCTTCCTGTTGACACCACGGATCAAACCCAGAGATCAGTGTTATCCACAAAAGACAAGGGCTTGATAAAATCTAAGACCAACCATTATAGGAGCGAATTCCTGTCTGATTGAGCAGATATTTAGGGGAAATTTCCAAAGCAAATAGCATGGAAAACAGGTGTGCTGAAAAGACCTATAGAACGGCCGGCAAGAAGATGAACGTTCCTTTCACTTTTAATTATGCCAGATCATATTTCCACCACTTCAATTCGATTCTGCTTAATTAAGCTCAGACTGCATCCCCGATTATGGAAGTGATATATATAGCACAAATGACTTCCTTCCATGAAGATTAATTTATCTTTTGTCTTGAACTGCCAGTCTACCACCACCATTTACTGAGCAACTCAAGGTATATACTGTTATAATTTATAATGATTAGCAATAACCAATCCACCAGCATGATTGTTGAACAGCAAAACAAAGGCTAAAATTGTATTGAAGGAGAATTAGACCAGCAAGAAACTGGAAAAATACAACTAATTAATAAAGGGCTTCACTCATGGTGCACAAGGAAGAATTAGCTAAAAGATTGAGGATTACGAATCAAATCCAACGAAGCCTTAGACCCTCTCCTTTTTCATCATCTGATCACTTACAGCTTTGTTGTCAATTAATGGTGGTGTTTAAATAGCTATCATAAAGCATTTGGAAATATCAGGAACACATTTTTCTAGAATGTGTCAGTGTACACAAAAAGATATGTTTTATGGTTTTCTTAGAAAAATATCTGTCAAAGAAGGAATCAGGATTGTTTCTCGATATTGAAGCAAGTAATATCTCTCAGATCTTCCAGTAGAATGGTGGTGGAGCTATAAAACAAAAGGTAAAAGCTTATATATGAAAACATGTTAATTATATCTTCAGTTAATTAATGATGAGAATAAATGTTTAAATTAATGTGTGTGTGAGTCTATATATACACACGATTATCATTTGAGAAATTTAAAAATTTTGTAAAAGTAAATAAGTAATTTGTTTGCATACAAATAATGGTAGTTGAGGTTTTGTTGGATTAATAACAATTAGCATATTTTGTGCATATGAAGCAAATGTAGATGTTTGTGTGTGAATATATTCTATAAAAGTGTTAATATGATAAAAAAATATGCATATATAAATATGTTTATGGGTTCAATATTATTAACAAAATTAAAATATGCATCACAAATATTTTTCAGTGAATTTATATACAAATATTTTTTTAGTGTATTTATAGACGCATATTTTTTATTTTCCGAATGATAAAATGCTGAAATAACGTATCAACAGTCGTTTGATGGTTTTTAATAATAAAAAAAAAGATTTTGCCTAACAATTCGAATTGAAATAATGATTATTAATTTTAATGAAAAAAATCTAGACTAAATATTCATTAAATAAATAAAACAAATCGTAAATACCGGTAAATATATTAGTATATGACATTTTACTTATTTACTTCTATAGAGTTTTTAGCTTCTCAAATAATCATTTCTATGCAAACAGTGACATACACATATGATTCAGATCAATGTCTTTGCTTTGAGATGGTGAACAAGATCGAATTCAGCGATTGGTCTATTTGGTGGTAAAGAGCTTTTTCAGGATTGCAAGCTGACTTTGGGAGTCCTTTCCCAGTCCGATCGCTAACTTATAAGTGGAAAGTAAATTATAGTCGTTTACTTGTTTTGTAGATGTGTGGGGAAAGATGTTCCAATCCATTGATGGGTTATATATATATATATATATATATATATATATATATATATATATATATATATATATATATATATATATATATATATATATAGAGAGAGAGAGAGAGAGAGAGAGAGAGAGAGGGTGGTTCAATGGAAAACCACCGTGCACCGAAAAACCTGTGAAAACCGCACTGCACCGCCACAAATGCATCAAATTCCCCGCGTGATGCATCAAAATCCCGCGTGATGCATCAAGTTTCCCGCGTGATGCATCAAAATCCCGCGTGATGCATCATCTTATTTACGATCATGCCACCGCGTTTTTCATGAAATGCACCAAATCGAACGGTTTGCGTAGGTTTCCATAGTTTTCAGGTGCATAGTGTTTTTCCATTGAACTCACCCATATATATATATATATATATATATATATATATATGTCAAGCCACTAAAAATTTAGACTCAAAAACACCCTTTTTACAAAAATTAGAAGAAAATGTTTCTTATAAATATAAGAGTTTATATATATATATATATATATATATATATATATATATATATATATATATATATATATATATATATATATATATATATATATATATATATATAGGGGTTCAATTAATAACTTTTATGCACCAACGAAACTCAATGAACTTTTATGAATCGGATGGTAGATTAATGGTGCACTAAGGGCATTAATTTAGGGAAGACTAAATATATGGTAATAAAATTAAAATTTAAAGATAGTTATAGATATTTATGAGTTAAATATGGAATTAAAATCCACATTAACTACTCTCATAAACATACTCCTCCTTTTTTTCCCCATCTTTTCCCTTTCTTGGCACTCCGTTCTCCCTCTCTCTCTCTTTCGGTTTTAGCCACTACCGGCCACCGCAACCACTAAACCACCGCCACCATTGATGCACATGAACAACGAATATAATGATTGATGATGGACGCATCGAGGATGATAATGAACCAATAGAAGATACTTAATTGATTCGTAAACGATGGACAAATCCACGTACTTGATCGACGCCCGAGTAGCCCGAAGTAAAATACATTCAAGGATTATGTCAACAAAGCGTTTGAATCATTTACACAAATCATTAATATTGTTTTACAAAAAAACACACACACACAAAATACTTAATTATTTGATAGAAGAACTTTTTGAAGCAATGACTGCATCCAGAACCAAAATAAAAACAAAAACCAGATTGGGGCGCAAGGCCCAATGTGAAATAAAAGGCCATCATATCCTGGATCTGACATACATGAGAATATATAGATAGAAAGGCCTTCCGCTTGATTTGCATGAGATTTAGAAGTACTTTTTTAAGCTCTGACACCTGGTACATGTGACTAGCTTACACGTACTGTCGTCATCGACAACCTAAATTCCCAATTTATTCCAATCAGATTGTTGCATCATTTCAGTTCTTTCTCTGAAGCAAATTAAAATGGGGAAAAGGAGAAGGCCTGCACCCAACATGGTGATTTCTACAAAATCTTATGAACTAATTCTTCGTCTGTTTGATCCAATTCTTGTTGATTGTTTTTCATTCATTCACTTGATTATCCATGATTCTATGTATTTGTTCAATTGATTTAATTAGTTAGCTCTTGAACGTGTTCCGTACAGTTGAATTACTATATATGCATGTCGATCTTGGTTAATTTGACAATCTGTTGCACATTTTATTGATTAATTGTGAGATCCATGAGATGAGCTTGGTTTATAAATTATATATCTAAAGGATTGCTAGGTTTTTATGTACGATCATTTACTTTTTTCTTAATTAGTATGATACGGCCCTCAACAACAACCAAAGATCGACTGCATGCCAATCCTTCCCCTTCCGTTTTTAGGCTATAGCTAGCATTGCTTGTTTCTTTTTATTTTTTTTTAACTATGGTAGTTCATCTTTTGCTCAATTTTCTTGTGAAAGCTGGGAAAAGGATTTGAGTGGCAAAGAACATACAAGTTGGTTTGTTGTAAATGTTATGAACTGATTTTTTCTGGACCATATAGTATGGAAACTTTTAATGGTTTCCATCTGACCTTAAGTATAAGCAATTCTGTATAATGGTTGCCTTTTTTACTTTTGCGCGATGGTTGAAGCATGTTAAACGGTATGATTTTTCAAGCCATCAATAGCATTTTATGATTTGAATCTGTGTATAGCTAGTTTGCTTGGTCAAATTCTTATTTTTCTTAGTTAATTGTGTTGGTTTGATATTTGTCGTCTATAAATGGTTCTTTCAGTCCATGATCTTTTCGTGTTAATGGCTTAAGGAATTCAAACGCGAAAATTGACTGTGGCATGATGCACACGCGTGCACGCACACACACACACACATATGGATTGGGGGTTCAAGTGAGAACCATAATGAATCGGCAAACCAAAGGAGAACCACAAATGCCTCAAAATTCCCGCGTGATGCATTGCGCTTGATGCATCATCGCGCGTGATGCATCATGATTCCTGCGTGATGCATCACCTGATGCAATGACTATAAAGAGGTTTTCTGTGTCGATCTGTGTGTGTGAGGATTGATTATATGAAATGTAAGCTGAAAAGTTCTTGTTTTTGTTTATCCTTATGCTAATGGTGTGAAATCATTAAGGGCGATCAACATGATTACAATTCTGATGATCTACTGAGCAAATTGCCGGATGAAGTACTTGTTTCTATTCTGTCCTATTTGCCTCTTAAGGATGCAGCTGTCACCAGTACGCTTGCAAGACGATGGAAGTATTTGTGGTGCCAAACAGGTCATTTAGACTTTGAGGACAATAACCGACTGGATAAGATGGTAGAGCAACCCAAGATGCGAGTTGCAGAAAGGAACAAGTACATTAACTGGGTTAACTGTGTATTGCGTCATCACAGGAGCTCAATCCTTGAAGAGTTTATAATTTGTTTTGATTTAGATAAGAGTTCCAAGGGTGCTCTTACTAAGTGGATAGAGTTTGCAATATCAAAAAATGTGCGACATCTAGAGTTGGACTTGACGGGGAACGAAGACACTAGTTTTGAGCCTGCGAGGAACTTTGTTTTCCCAAACAAAATCCTGAATAGAAAATCTGGGGCTTTGTTTAAGAGGCACTCTTTGAATGTTCCGTTCTTGCCTTCTAAGGCGATGGAGATAAAGTTTCTTAGAAGTCTTACCTTGAGGTGTGTAAACATAAACGATGAAGCCATAGGGAAAATTCTGACAGTCTGTCCAGTACTGGAACATCTCTATATATATAACTCAGGCCATTTGGTGAACGTCAAGATCAGTGGATCATCACTTAATTTTAAAAACCTTGAGATACTATTCTGTTCTGGAGTTGAATCAATTGATATATGTGATTCAAACCTTGTTTCGTTCCATTACTTGGGTTCTGCAATTGATATAAAGCTCAATAATGTTCCAAGGCTTAAAAGAATTTTTATTGATGAGGGATACTCAGGAATAGAAAACAATGTTTTCCAACAGATATCTTCTTGTATTCCTCATCTTGAAATTCTGGAATTGAAAATCAGCCGTCCACAGGTTAGTTTTTCCAAAGAAGTACGTCTTATTTCCTCTCTAATCACTGTCTATTTCCTTACCATGCTTTCATTTTATTTCCAGGAAAATATGCAATTTCTTTCTTTCCCTGAGCTGCCTGCAGTCAAGCGATTGTACTTGGGAGTAGGGGCATGGGAAGACGATAGTCTTATGGAGTTAACTAGGTTGGTTAGAGCATGCCCGAGGATAGAGAAACTTAAGATTAAGGTACTTGATCTATCTCAGAATCATGGAATGTATTTAACTGCATCATAGTCTTTGATGCCAGACTGGATAAGAAAATTACAGAATCCAAATAATGTTTTGTTGCTGACTTGCTGATGCTGCTTACACCGGAAATTACCAACAATATTTTTTTAATGTTGTTGATCATGGAATGCTCCTAAAATTTGGCAAATAAGTTTGTTATTTAGTGGTTCTTTTATGGGAAAACTGGATCAACCTGTTAGCTTTAAAATTACTTCCCATATGGAAAAGATCCATTAACCTTAAGAAAGTGTGTCCCGTCCAATGTGAGTGATCGAAGGGAATGATTAACCTAGTCCTGTCCAATGTGAGTGATCGAAGGGAATGATTAACCTAAAACAATAAAAAAGCATATATACATATATATATATATATATATATATATATATATATATATATATATATATATATATATATATATATATATATATCCAAAAATGGTTAAACAAATTATGTTGATCAAAATATTTACTATTTCGAACCTTATGCTTCTTAATTACAGGACTAGCTAGCTTGTCATATTACTCTCTTTGTAGAACCTAATTTACAAAGCTAGCAATGACGAGGGATTATTTTGCTTCTTACGATCGAGGAGAGGAAATGATCTTTTTATTCCTCAAAAGGTTAAGAAGCACCTAAGTAAAAATTTCAACTTTCGGTCTTCCTTTGTGGCATGTGTATCAAAATTCAAAATTGGATAGTATGGTTTTTTGTTGAGCACTAAACTGTACTAATCCTTGTTTGTCTCATAAGCACTGAAGCCTGAGCTGCATGCATAACAATGTACATTGCAGCTGATCCTTATTTGTCTCAGTTAACTGACGTAATGATTTTCCTTATTTGTCTCAGTTAACTGACGTAATGATTTTCCGTTTGGAGTTTTTATACCCATATATGTTTGTTTTGACAATGTACATTGCAGCTGATCTGGATGACACCTAGGAGGAGCAAAAGGCAGGTAAGGCATGGGGTTAACCATCCCCATCAACGCCTCGAGATGGTGACGATCGCTGGATATTATGGGAGGACAAGTGACCTTGAACTGGTTGAATATTTCATTGACAATGGTGCTGCATTAAAGAAAATCACCATTGATCCTAGATGTCAAATTCCTGCTGCTAGAGAAGTTTATCAGATGCAGGAAAAGCGTGCTAGGTCCTCAGCACATTCCGATTTGGTATCCAGAATACCTCATGGTGTGGAGTTTATCATACTCTGAAGTTACCTCATCCTTTCAGCAAATTTTATGTGAATTAATTTCATATGAACTAATTAAAATGCATGGGAACATATATAATTAGTTTATATTATTATCTTTAATGTTAATAACAATCAAATGATCTACAATGGTAGTTTGTTATGCATTTTGTTAGAAAGTTTTATAATTAACGAATGATCGAACTACATCAGAAGTCGTTGGTATTAGTTTAAGATCTTTTACTGTGAACTTTACAGTTCTGCTTTTGTTATGTTTCTGTTTCAGGTTTCGGTGTTGAAGTTAGATTTAAATTTTGTTGTTTTTATGACTTAATTACATCAAGATTATGATGCATTTGAAGATCCTCTTAATCGTCTCTTGGATCACTTTGTGGTGCCTTCATTGAAAGTTCCCAAGGTTTTTTTTTCTTGGATAGATTATGTTTTTATAGGTGAATCTTTTTTGATGCTAGGTCTCTATATATAGCTCGCGGTCTCACACACACACACACACTCATAGACATACATATGCATGCAGACACATAGAATAAGGTTTAAGAAAGTTTAACTCATCGGTACCTCATAAATATATAGTTTTTATTTTGTTACATAGACATGTATATATAAGGTATCATCATATTATTCATCAAAAAGACGATAACTTTATATATTAAGATTTTAAAAATAAATTATTTGAATAGTCAAAAAAATTTTATGGATGATATGATGATTCACAAAAAATTCAATTACTAGTGAATGGTCAATCATTCACACAATTGTTTTTATACTTTACACACAAACTGGAATAGTGCTCTTAGGGTGCGTTTGGTACAGAAAATGGAATTGCAGAGAAATGACAACAGAGAATGAAATTGCAGATGATGGGAGTCTGGAGAAAGAGAATTGATAAATTTGTTTGGTAGGACAAAGAATTCTGCAGAGAAATGTAACAAATAATTATGTCTCTTCTTTGGTACAACAAAAAATTCAGTAGAGAATTCTATAAATTTTATTATTTGCAATCATAATTTTTTTATAAATTTCCTTAATCAAATCCAAAAAATACTAATAATTAAATATTTCATTGATCAAACAAAAAAATTATCTACATAATTTAACACAAAAGATATTAAATAAAGTACTACAATTTAATTCAAATCAAAACAAAAGATTACAATTTGATTCAAAGCAAACAAAGTCATTCAATTTGTGAAATAAAGAAACATAATAGTAAAATAGTATCTCGTGGAACAATAATTCTAGAATCACATTTGTGTCAACCCAAGAAATGATTGTCCCAACACCACATCTTTACCGATCAAACGAGTTGCTTTGAACTGCTATTTTCAAGCTTGCAAGAAAATACTATTTTCTTGATTTTTAAAAGCAAGAATTGGATGTTTTGAAGTTTCAGTTGAAGCACTTTGAAGTTGACGTGAAGATCATCCCGTGTTAGGAAAATTGTCCTCTATTGGTGAATTGTGTCAAAAACTTGAAGAGACGGGAAAAGCAAGTCACTATTATTTAGTTGATAGATTGATTTGGCTTGTGTTAATACTTCCGGTGTCTACTGCAACTACCGAACGTGCATTAGCCATGAAAATCGTGAAAACTAGCTTGCGTAATAAAATGGATGATATTGCAAAATTGTTTAGTTTAGAATCAATTTTAGATGATTTTGTCAATATAAAAGAATGTCGTGTGCAATTTAAACTTTCTAAGTGAACAACATTATTGTAATCATCTTTAATTTTTTCCAAGCCCACCATAGATCAAAATCCTGGCTACGCCATTGATTGATGGCGATGTCGTCTTCATGGTGGTGGTCGGCCGGAATTTCTACGGTGGTGGCGGGTGCATAAAGGAGAAAGATGGTTGTGGCCGTCGATTTCATGTTGGGTGGCCGTCTTGATTCTATACAAGAAAAATAGCATTTTGCGGCGACAAATGTCGTCGCCAAAGGTTCAATTGTCGTCACGGATGACCTTTTGCGGCGACATGTCGTCGCAAAATGGTCGTCGCCGTAGCCTCGTCGCTAAATATCTTTTGCGACGACATTTTCGACCTTTTGCGACGACATTTTCCTGCCATAACCTGTTGACACGTCATCGTCTTTTGCGACGATATTGTCGTCGCCAAAAGTATTTCAAAAATTAATACAAAATTAAAATAAATATTTTTTGCGACGACACTGTCGCCGCTAAAGACAACTTTTTGCGACGACTTCTTCACGTTTTGCGACGACATGTTGTCGCAAAAAGTAAAAAAAAAATTTCCAAGTGGGTTTTAGCGACGACATGTCGCCGCAAAAGGTCAACATGTCGTCGCAAAAAGTGGCAAAAAAACGCACGGCTTTTTGCTGTTTTTTTGGCCCCCAATCGGGTTATATAAACCTGTTTGCAGAATTTACAATTTGATATGGTTTCAACAAACTCAAATCTAATAAATTTCATAACATCGAGAGTTACAAAATATTTACCAAATACACATTTACAATTAAAAAACATTACATAATATAAACTAATTATCTTCGTCTTCGTCGTTTTCCTGGTCTTCGTCGTCCTCGTCTTCGTCATAACCAGGAACGTCTATATTTGCGGCTCTTAACGCGTTGTATAAGAGTTCTTGTCGAGCCATCAATTTTTGTTGCTTTTTAGTTTGTCGAGCAACTAATTTATCAACTTCAGCTTTTGAATACGTTTCTGATTGTGATTGAGACTTTGAACTCGATAAACTGCCTGGTAATTTTCTACCAATTCCGCGACTATGCCCACGTCGTTCTCCCAATACTTGAGACAATATTTCTTCTTCGGTCATCGGGTTGGAACTTCCGACTTGATTATTCCGAAGCTGCTCCATCTCGTGCTGTGTAATTGCAAAAAAATTTCGATATTATATATATTTCATAATAAACACTAAAAATAACTATTTATATACAATTTAATGCATTTGAGTAAAAATGATTACTTACATATTGTCTTGCGGCAATGTCATTGGCGAAAACGTTATTTCGTCGGTGCATATCACCAAATTGGTCAATAAGACAGGAAACTGACCCGTCGTAGGGTCGTACTGTAACACATTGAATGTATATGTAAATATAAACATATATATCAAATATATATTATAAAATGCGTGAATTATATAGTATTGTGTCTATATTAACATTATATATTACCAATAACATATTCTTGACACACACACACACAAGTGTATACAACCATCATTTTATACCACCTATATGTAATTGTATATAACAACCATTATTTAAAGATAAAATGACTTACTAACCATGTATATGCATATCAAGTCTATACAAATGATCAAGAATATATATATATATATATATATATATATATATATATAT